>CM068375.1:188098182-188653878 GCA_034769895.1 Magicicada septendecula
AACAAGGGTATTTTTTTCTATGACGAACGATAACTGCCGCATATTCAAACAGAATCAAATAATTTTTTGCATACGTCACTGAAGTGTAGAGACCTCAAGGTCTTCTGATTTTCGTGAAGATCGGTTACGGGGAAGGGGCAGTTTACCAACAACATTTTCTTTATCAAAGGTAATATGTTTCTATGGCAAACGATAACAGCCGCAAATTCAAACAGAATCAAATAATGTTTTTCTTACAGCCCTGAATTGTTGAGGTCACAAGACCTGTTGTTTTTGGTGAAGATCGGTTAAGGGAAAGGGGATGTTTACCAGCAACGTTTTATGTTTTAACAAGGGTATTTTTTCTATGACGAACGATAACTGCCGCATATTCAAACAGAATTAAATAATTTTTTGTATACTTCACTGTATTGTGGAGAACTCATGGTGTTCTGATTTTGGTGAAGATCGATTACGGGGAAGGAGTAGTTTACCGGCAACGTTTTTTTATCAAAGGTAATTTGTTTCTATGGCAAATAATAACAGCCGCAAATTCAAACAGAATCAAATAATGTTTTGCATACAGCCCTGAATTGTGGAGGTCTGGAGACCAGTTGTTTTTGGTAAAGATCGGTTAAGGGAAAGGGGTAGTTTACCGGCAACGTTTTTTTTATCAAGGGTAATTTGTTTCTATGGCAAAAGATAACAGCCGTAAATTCAAACAGAATCAAATAATGTTTTGCATTCATCCCTAAATTGTAGAAACCTCAAGGCCTGTTGATTTTGGTGAAGATCAGTTAAGGGAAAGGGCAGTTTACCTGAAACATTTTTGTTGTAACAAGAGTAAAGTAGGCCTATTTAATTTTGATAAATAAAGTATCCTGATAAGAAGACCTTAATAATACACTGTAGAAACGTAGATGAAATATCTATAAATGAAGAGGCTAGTTGAACGGGGTGGGGTTAATTTTCTATAAATGAAAATTATAGTTGGGGGGGGGTATAATTTTTATGTGTACTACGTTATCGGCAACAAAGTAGTAGTTTGTTGTTAAAATTCCTTCCCGGCCTGTTTGGCCGTAGTCCAATGTTTTCTGCACAACCAGACGTTTTTAGCAGTGCCGTTGACTGCCATCATCAGTGAAAATCGAGTGCGATAACGTGTGGTGGTATACGTTAGTGACCACAGTACTGTGGTTAAGGCTGAAGCAATAAGTGGAAAGAAGTTGTTTCTATGGTAAACATTTCATTTCGTAAACGATTTTAAAATAAATCTTAGAACATGGAAGTTATGTATGGTTCTCCACACCGATATTTTGCATGTGTGGTGTATTAGTACTGATCATAAAAGAATTAATAAAAATATTGTAATGCACCTTAGTTCTGTACAATATATGTAATCAATATGATAGGAAATTAATTTATCAGTATTCACATAATTTAATTTTTTCTTATCTATTTATAATCTTTCTTATTTTTTAGGGATTGTAGAACCTTCTGCAACATTTGGCAACTGCAGTATTAGTTAAAACCTGTGACAACTTGTTCGACTCTTTCAATGGCTGCATCCAAAACAAGTCAGGAAAACCTCTTCGGTCTCCACTTAGTGATGACAGCGTACACATAGCATTTTGGCAGTGGGCTGTACACTTCATCAACTCGTGGCAATTCCAGAGGCCAGACTGGCGAACATTTATGCTACCATCACAGGACGGCTGGCTGACATCCATAAATGAATCGCTTATTGATAAAGGCCTCATGTCACCAAAAGTAAATTTGTGTTAAACTGAAAAAACTGTGTATTTTGAAAATGTATAGAATTTTTATTCCATGTTCCTTAAGGAAATGGAAGTATGGTGATGGCAAAAAAATTCGTGTTCGAGATTATTGCAGATTCTGATTGTACTACACTCAAAACATGAAAAAAAGTCATTTTTCGAAAAGTGTCTGTGTATGTGTCTGTCTGTATTTTTTTTTCTATGGCAAACGATAACAGCCGCAAATTCAAACAGAATCAAATAATTTTTTGCATACAGCCCTGATTTGTAGAGTACTCACAACCTATTGTGTTTGGTGAAGGGGAAGGTAATCGGTTGATGGAAAGGGGTAGTTTACCGGCAACGTTTTTTTTTATAAAGGGTAATTTTTTTTGGCAAACGATAACAGTCGCAAATTCACACAGAATCAAATAATTTTTTGCATGCAACTCTGAATTGTAGAGTTTTCAAGACATTTTGTTTTTGGTGAAGATCGGTTAAAGGAAAGGGATAGTTTACCAGCAACATTTTATGTTTTAACAATGGTATTTTTTTTTATGACGAAAGATAACTGCCGCGTATTCAAACAGAATCAAATAATGTTTTGCTTACAGCCCTGAATTGTTGAGGTCTCAAAACCAGTTGTTTTTGGTGAAGATCGGATAAGGGAAAAGGGTAGTTTACCAGCAACGTTTTTTTTATCAAGGGTATTTTTACGGCAAACGATAACAGTCGCAAATTCCTACAGAATCAAATAATGTTTTGCATGCAACTCTGAATTGTAGAATTTTTAAGACATTTTCTTTTTGGTGAAGATCGGATAAAGGAAAGGGGTAGTTTACCAGCAACGTTTTATGTTTTAACAAGGGTATTTTTTTCTATGACGAACGATAACTGCCGCATATTCAAACAGAATCAAATAATTTTTTGCATACGTCACTGAAGTGTAGAGACCTCAAGGTCTTCTGATTTTCGTGAAGATCGGTTACGGGGAAGGGGCAGTTTACCAACAACATTTTCTTTATCAAAGGTAATATGTTTCTATGGCAAACGATAACAGCCGCAAATTCAAACAGAATCAAATAATGTTTTTCTTACAGCCCTGAATTGTTGAGGTCACAAGACCTGTTGTTTTTGGTGAAGATCGGTTAAGGGAAAGGGGATGTTTACCAGCAACGTTTTATGTTTTAACAAGGGTATTTTTTCTATGACGAACGATAACTGCCGCATATTCAAACAGAATTAATTAATTTTTTGTATACTTCACTGTATTGTGGAGAACTCATGGTGTTCTGATTTTGGTGAAGATCGATTACGGGGAAGGAGTAGTTTACCGGCAACGTTTTTTTTATCAAAGGTAATTTGTTTCTATGGCAAACGATAACAGCCGCAAATTTAAACGGAATCAAATAATGTTTTGCATTCATCCCTAAATTGTAGAAAACTGAAGGCCTGTTGATTTTGTTGAAGATCAGTTAAGGGAAAGGGCAGTTAACCTGAAACATTTTTTGTTGTAACAAGAGTAATGTAGGCTAACTTAATTTTGATTAATAAAGTATCCTGATAAGAAGATCTTAATAATCCACTGTAGAAACATAGATGAAATATCTATAAATGAAGAGGCTAGTTGAACGGGTTGGGGTTAATTTTCTATAAATGAAAATTATAGTTGTCGGAGGGGGGGTATAATTTTTATGTGTACTACGTTATCGGCAACAAAGTAGTAGTTTGTTGTTAAAATTCCTTCCCGGCCTGTTTGGCCGTAGTCCAATGTTTTCTGCACAACCAGACGTTTCAGCAGTGCCGTTGACTGCCATCATCAGTGAAAATCGATTGCGATAACGTGTGGTGGTATACGTTAGTGACCACAGTACTGTGGTTAAGGCTGAAGCAATAAGTGGAAAGAAGTTGTTTCTATGGGAACATTTCATTTCGTAAATGATTTTAAATATAAATCTTAGAACATGGAAGTCATGTATCGTTCTCCATACCGATATTTTGCATGTGTGATGTATTAGTACTGATCATAAAGAGTTAATAAAAATATTGTAATGCACCTTAGTTCTTTACAATATATATAATCAATATGATAGGAAATTAATTAATCAGTATTCTCATAATATGATTTTTTTCTTATCTATTTATAATCTTTCTTATTTTTTAGGGATTGTAGAACCTTCTGCAACATTTGGCAACAGCAGTATTTGTTAAAACCTGTGACAACTTGTTCGACTCTTTCAATGGCTGCATCCAAAACAAGTCAGGAAAACCTCTTCGGTCTCCACTTAGTGATGACAGCGTACACATAGCATTTTGGCAGTGGGCTGCACACTTCATCAACTCGTGGCAATTCCAGAGGCCAGACTGGCGAACATTTATGCTACCATCACAGGACGGCTGGCTGACATCCATAAATGAATCGTTTATTGATAAAGGCCTCATGTCACCAAAAGTAAAATTGTGTTAAACTGAAAAAGCTGTGTATTTTGAAAATGTATAGAATTTTTACTTCCATGTTCCTTAAGGAAATGGAAGTACGGTGATGGCAAAAAAATTGTGTTAGAGATTATTGCAGATTCTGATTGTACTACACTCAAAACATGAAAAAAAGTCGTTTTTCGAAAAGTGTCTGTGTATGTGTCTGTCTGTATTTTTTTTCTATGGCAAACGATAACAGCCGCAAATTCAAAGAGAATCAAATAATATTTTTGCATACAACACTGATTTGTAGAGTACTCACGACCTATTGATTTTGGTGAAGATCGGTTGAGGGGAAGGGGTAGTTTACCAGCAACAGTTTTTTTTATCAAGCAAAGGTAATTTGTATTTGGCAAACGATAACATTCGCAAATTCAAACAGAATCAAATAATGTCTCGCATACAGCCCTGAATTATGGAGGTCTCAATACCTGTTGTTTTTGGTGAAGATCGGTTAAGGGAAAGGGGTAGTTTACCAGCAACGTTTTATGTTTTAACAAGGGTATTTTCTATGGCAAACTATAACAGTCGCAAATTCTCACAGAATCAAATAATTTTTTGCATGCAACACTGAAATATAGAGTTTGCAAGACATGTTGTTTTTGGTGAAGATCGGTTGAGGGAAAGGGGTAGCTTACCGGCAACGTTTTATGTTTTAACAAGGGAATTTTTATGGCAAACTATAACAGTCGCAAATTCACACAGAATCAAATAATTTTTTGCAAGCAACTCTGAATTGCACAGTTTTCAAGACATTTTGTTTTTGGTGAAGATCGGTTAAAGGAACGGGGTAGTTTACCAGGAACGTTTTATGTTTTAACAAGGGTATTTTTTTCTATGACGAACGATAACTGCCGCATAATCAAACAGAATAAAATAATTTTTTGCATACGTCACTGAATTGTGGAGAACTCAAGGTGTTCTGATTTTGGTGAATATCGATTAAGGGGAAGGAGTAGTTTACCGGCATCGTTTTTTTATCAAAGGTAATTCTTTTCTATGGCAAACGATAACAGCCGCAAATTCAAACAAAATCAAATAATGTTTTGCACACAGCCCTGTATTGTTGAGGTCTCATGATCTGTTGTTTTTGGTGAAGATCGGTTACGGGAAAGGGGTAGTTTACCAGCAACGTTTTATGTTTTAACAAGTGTATTTTTTATGGCAAACGATAACAGTCGCAAATTCAAAAAAATCAAATAATTTTTTGCATGCCACTCTGAATTGTAGTTTTTTCAAGACATATTGTTTTTGGTGAAGATCGGTTAAGGGAAAGGGGTAGTTTACCAGCAACGTTTTATGTTTTAACAAGGGTATTTTTTTCTATGACAAACGATAACTGACGCATATTCAAACAGAAATAAATAATTTTTTGCAAACGTCACTGAATTGTAGAGAACTCAAGGTCTTTTGATTTTGGTGTAGATCGGTTAAGGGTAAGGTGTAGTTTATTGGCAACGTTTTTTTTAACAAGGGTAATTTGTTTCTATGGCAAACGATAACAGTCGCAAATTCAAACAGAATCAAATAATGTTTCGCATACAGCCCTGAATTATGGAGTTCTCAAGACCTATTTTTTTTTGTGAAGATCGTTTAAGGGAAAGGGGTGGTTTACCGGCGACGTTTTATGTGTTAACAAGGGAATATTTATGGCAAACTATAACAGTCGCAAATTCACACAGAATCAAATAATTTTTTGCATGCAACTCTGAATTGCACAGTTTTCAAGACATTTTGTTTTTGGTGAAGATCGGTTAAAGGAAAGGGGTAGTTTACCAGGAACGTTTTATGTTTTAACAAGGGTATTTTTTTCTATGACGAACGATAACTGCCGCATATTCAAACAGAATAAAATAATTTTTTGCATACGTCACTGAATTGAAGAGAACTCAAGGTGTTCTGATTTTGGTGAAGATCGATTAAGGGGATGGAGTAGTTTACCGGCAAGGTTTTTTTTTCAAAGGTAATTTGTTTCTTTGGCATACGATAACAGCCGCAAATTTAAACGGAATCAAATAATGTTTTGCATACAGCCCTGAATTGTGGAGGTCTGGAGACCAGTTGTTTTTGGTGAAGATCGGTTAAGGGAAAGGGGTAGTTTACCGGCAACGTTTTTTTTATCAAGGGTAATTTGTTTCTATGGCAAAAGATAACAGCCGTAAATTCAAACAGAATCAAATAATGTTTTGCATTCATCCCTAAATTGTAGAAACCTCAAGGCCTGTTGATTTTGGTGAAGATCAGTTAAGGGAAAGGGCAGTTTACCTGAAACATTTTTGTTGTAACAAGAGTAAAGTAGGCCTATTTAATTTTGATAAATAAAGTATCCTGATAAGAAGACCTTAATAATACACTGTAGAAACGTAGATGAAATATCTATAAATGAAGAGGCTAGTTGAACGGGGTGGGGTTAATTTTCTATAAATGAAAATTATAGTTGGGGGGGGTATAATTTTTATGTGTACTACGTTATCGGCAACAAAGTAGTAGTTTGTTGTTAAAATTCCTTCCCGGCCTGTTTGGCCGTAGTCCAATGTTTTCTGCACAACCAGACGTTTTTAGCAGTGCCGTTGACTGCCATCATCAGTGAAAATCGAGTGCGATAACGTGTGGTGGTATACGTTAGTGACCACAGTACTGTGGTTAAGGCTGAAGCAATAAGTGGAAAGAAGTTGTTTCTATGGTAAACATTTCATTTCGTAAACGATTTTAAAATAAATCTTAGAACATGGAAGTTATGTATGGTTCTCCACACCGATATTTTGCATGTGTGATGTATTAGTACTGATCATAAAGAGTTAATAAAAATATTGTAAAGCACCTTAGTTCTTTACAATATATATAATCAATATGATAGGAAATTAATTAATCAGTATTCTCATAATTTGATTTTTTCTTATCTATTTATAATATTTCTTATTTTTTAGGGATTGTAGAACCTTCTGCAACATTTGGCAACTGCAGTATTAGTTAAAACCTGTGACAACTTGTTCGACTCTTTCAATGGCTGCATCCAAAACAAGTCAGGAAAACCTCTTCGGTCTCCACTTAGTGATGACAGCGTACACATAGCATTTTGGCAGTGGGCTGTACACTTCATCAACTCGTGGCAATTCCAGAGGCCAGACTGGCGAACATTTATGCTACCATCACAGGACGGCTGGCTGACATCCATAAATGAATCGCTTATTGATAAAGGCCTCATGTCACCAAAAGTAAATTTGTGTTAAACTGAAAAAACTGTGTATTTTGAAAATGTATAGAATTTTTATTCCATGTTCCTTAAGGAAATGGAAGTATGGTGATGGCAAAAAAATTCGTGTTCGAGATTATTGCAGATTCTGATTGTACTACACTCAAAACATGAAAAAAAGTCATTTTTCGAAAAGTGTCTGTGTATGTGTCTGTCTGTATTTTTTTTTCTATGGCAAACGATAACAGCCGCAAATTCAAACAGAATCAAATAATTTTTTGCATACAGCCCTGATTTGTAGAGTACTCACAACCTATTGTGTTTGGTGAAGGGGAAGGTAATCGGTTGATGGAAAGGGGTAGTTCTGTAGTACTCACGACCTATTGTTTTTGGTGAAGATCGGTTGAAGTGAAGGGGTAGTTTACCAGCAACAGTTTTTTTTATTCAAGCAAAGGTAATTTGTATTTGGCAAACGATAACATTCGCAAATTCAAACAGAATCAAATAATGTTTCGCATACAGCCCTGAAATATGGAGTTCTCAAGACCTATTGTGTTTGGTGAAGACCGGTTAAGGGAAAAAGGTAGTTTACCAGCAACGTTTTAT
Organism: Magicicada septendecula; assembly: GCA_034769895.1. Taxonomy (NCBI): domain Eukaryota; kingdom Metazoa; phylum Arthropoda; class Insecta; order Hemiptera; family Cicadidae; genus Magicicada; species Magicicada septendecula. Next base: position 188,106,196 of record CM068375.1, read on the forward strand.
GTTTTAACAAGTGTATTTTCTATGGCAAACGATAACAGTCGCAAATTCGAACAGAATCAAATAATTTTTTGCATGCCACTCTGAATTGTAGAGTTTTCAGGACATATTGTTTTTGGTGAAGATCGGTTAATGGAAAGGAGTAGTTTACCAGCAACATTTTATGTTTTAACAAGGGTATTTTTTTCTATGACGAACGATAACTGACGCATATTCAAACAGAATTATATAATTTTTTGCAAACGTCACTGAATTGTAGAGAACTCAAGGTCTTTTGATTTTGGTGAGGATCGGTTAAGGGGAAGGTGTAGTTTATTGGCAACGTTTGTTTTATCAATGGTAATTTGTTTCTATGGCAAACGATAACAGCCGCAAATTCAAACAGAATCAAATAATGTTTTGCATACAGCCCTGAATTGTGGAGGTCTGGATACCAGTTGTTTTTGGTGAAGATCGGTTAAGGGAAAGGGGTAGTTTAGGTAGTTTACCGGCAACGTTTTATGTTTTAATAAGGGAATTTTTATGGCAAACGATAACAGTCGCAAATTCACACAGAATCAAATAATTTTTTGCATGCAACTCTGAATTGCAGTGTTTTCAAGACAATTTGTTTTTGGTGAAGATCGGTTAAGGGAAAGGGGTAGTTTACCAGCAACGTTTTATGTTTTAACAAGGGTATTTTTTTCTATTACGAACGATAACTGACGCATATTCAAACAGAATTAAATAATTTTTTGCAAACGTCACTGAATTGTAGAGAACTCAAGACCTGTTGTTTTTGGTGAAGACCGGTTAAGGGAAAGGGGTAGTTTACCGGCAACGTTTTTTTTATCAAAGGTAATTTGTTTCTACGGCAAACGATAACAGCCGCAAATTCAAACAGAATCAAATAATATTTTGCATACAGCCCTGAATTGTTGAGGTCTCAAGACCTGTTGTTTTTGGGGAAGATCGGTTGAGGGAGAGGGGTAGTTTACCAGCAACTTTTATGTTTTAACAAGGGTATTTTCTATGGCAAACGATAACAGTCGCAAATTCAAACAGAATCAAATAATTTTTTGCATGCAACTCTGAATTGTAGAGTTATCAAGACATATTGTTTTTGGTGAAGATCGGTTAAGGGAAAGGGGTAGTTTACCAGCAACGTTTTATGTTTTAACAAGGGTATTTTTTTCTATGACGAACGATAACTGCCGCATATTCAAACAGAATTAAATAATTTTTGCATACGTCACTGAATTGTGGAGAACTCAAGGTGTTCTGATTTTGGTGAAGATCGATTAAGGGGAAGGAGTAGTTTACCGGCAACGTTTTTTTTATCAAAGGTAATTTGTTTCTATGGCAAACGATAACAGCCGCAAATAAAAACAGAATCAAATAATGTTTTGCATACAGCCCTGAATTGTGGAGGTCTGGAGATCAGTTGTTTTTGGTGAAGATCGGTTAAGGGAAAGGGGTAGTTTACCGGCAACGTTTTTTTTATCAAGGGTAATTTATTTCTATGGCAAAAGATAACAGCCGTAAGTTCAAACAGAATCAAATAATGTTTTGCATTAATCCCTAAATTGTAGAAAACTCAAGGCCTGTTGATTTTGGTGAAGATCAGTTAAGGGAAAGGGCAGTTTACCTTAAACATTTTTTGTTGTAACAAGAGTAAAGTATGCCTACTTAATTTTGATAAATAAAGTATCCTGATAAGAAGATCTTAATAATCCACTGTAGAAACGTAGATGAAATATCTATAAATGAAGAGGCTAGTTGAACGGGGTGGGGTTAATTTTCTATAAATGAAAATTATAGTTACTGGAGGGGGATATAATTTTTATGTGTACTACGTTATCGGCAACAAAGTGGTAGTTTGTTGTTAAAATTCCTTCCCGGCCTGTTTGGCCGTAGTCCAATGTTTTCTGCACAAGCAGACGTTTTTAGCAGTGCCGTTGACTGCCATCATCAGTGAAAATCGAGTGCGATAACGTGTGGTGGTATACGTTAGTGACCACAGTACTGTGGTTAAGGCTGAAGCAATAAGTGGAAAGAAGTTGTTTCTATGGTAAACATTTCATTTCGTAAATGATTTTAAAGTAAATCTTAGAACATAGAAGTTATGTATGGTTCTCCACACCGATATTTTGCATGTGTGGTGTATTAGTACTGATCATAAAAGAGTTAATAAAAATATTGTAATGCACCTTAGTTCTGTACAATATATGTAATCAATATGATAGGAAATTAAGTTATCAGTATTCTCATAATTTAATTTTTTCTTATCTATTTATAATCTTTCTTATTTTTTAGGGATTGTAGAACCTTCTGCAACATTTGGCAACTGCAGTATTAGTTAAAAGCTGTGACAACTTGTTCGACTCTTTCAATGGCTGCATCCAAAACAAGTCAGGAAAACCTCTTCGGTCTCCACTTAGTGATGACAGCGTACACATAGCATTTTGGCAGTGGGCTGCACACTTCATCAACTCGTGGCAATTCCAGAGGCCAGACTGGCGAACATTTATGCTACCATCACAGGACGGCTGGCTGACATCCATAAATGAATCGCTTATTGATAAAGGCCTCATGTCACCAAAAGTAAATTTGTGTTAAACTGAAAAAACTGTGTATTTTGAAAATGTATAGAATTTTTATTCCATGTTCCTTAAGGAAATGGAAGTATGATGATGGCAAAAAAATTCGTGTTCGAGATTATTGCAGATTCTGATTGTACTACACTCAAAACATGAAAAAAAGGCATTTTTCGAAAAGTGTCTGTGTATGTGTCTGTATTTTTTTTTCTATGGCAAACGATAACAGCCGCAAATTCAAACAGAATCAAATAATTTTTTGCATACAGCCCTGATTTGTAGAGTACTCACAACCTATTGTGTTTGGTGAAGGGGAAGGTTATCGGTTGATGGAAAGTGGTAGTTTACCGGCAACGTTTGTTTTTTATCAAGGGTAATTTTTTTGGCAAACGATAACAGTCGCAAATTCACACAGAATCAAATAATTTATCGCTTGCAACTCTGAATTGTAGAGTTTTCAAGACGTTTTGTTTTTGGTAAAGATCGGTTAAAGGAAAGGGATAGTTTACCAGCAACATTTTATGTTTTAACAATGGTATTTTTTTCTATGACGAACGATAACTGCCGCGTATTCAAACAGAATCAAATAATGTTTTCCTTAAAGCCCTGAATTGTTGAGGTCTCAAGACCAGTTGTTTTTGGTGAATATCGGTTAAGGGAAAAGGGTAGTTTACTTGCAACTTTTTTTTTATCAAGGGTATTTTTACGGCAAACGATAACAGTCGCAAATTCATATTGAATCAAATAATTTTTTGCATGCAACTCTGAATTGTAGAATTTTTAAGACATTTTGTTTTTGGTGAAGGTTGGTTATAGGAAAGGGGTAGTTTACCTGCAACGTTTTATGTTTTAACAAGCCTATTTTTTTCTATGACGAACGATAACTGCCGCATATTCAAACAGAATCAAATAATTTTTTGCATACTTCACTGGATTGTAGAGACCTCAAGGTCTTCTGATATTCGTGAAGATCGGTTAAGGGGAAGGGGCAGTTTACCAACAACGTTTTTTTTATCAAAGGTAATTTGTTTCTATGGCAAACGATAACAGCCGTAAATTAAAACAGAATCAAATAATGTTTTTCTTACAGCCCAGAATTGTTGAAGTCACAAGACCTGTTGTTTTTGGTGAAGATCGGTTAAGGGAAAGGGGTAGTTTACCAGCAACGTTTTATGTTTTAACAAGGGTATTTTCTATGGCAAACGATAACAGTCGCAAATTCAAAGGGAATCAAATAATTTTTTGCATGCAACTCTGAATTGTAGAGTTTTCAAAACATATTGTTTTTGGTGAAGATCGGTTGAGGGAAAGGGGTAGTTTACCAGCAACGTTTTATGTGTTAACAAGGGCATTTTCTTCTATGACGAACGATAACTGCCGCATATTCAAACAGAATCAAATAATTTTTTGCATACGTCACTGAATTGTAGAGAGTTCAAGGTCTTTTGATTTTGGTGAAGATCGGTTAAGGTGAAGGGGGTAGTTTATTGGCAACGTTTTTTTTTTATCAAAGGTAATTTGTTTCTATGGCAAACGATAACAGCCGCAAATTCAAACAGAATCAAATAATATTTTGCATACAGCCCTGAATTGTGGAGGTCTCAAGACTTGTTGGTTTTTTGTGAAGATCGGTTAAGGGAAAGGGGTAGTTTACCAGCAACGTTTTTTTTATCAAGAGCAATTTGTTTCTATGGCAAATTTTAACAGCCGTAAATTCAAACAGAATCAAATAATGTTTTGCATTCATCCCTAAATTGTAGAAAACTCAAGGCCTGTTGATTTTGGTGAAGATCAGTTAAGGGAAAGGGCAGTTTACCTTAAACATTTTTTGTTGTAACAAGAGTAAAGTATGCCTACTTAATTTTGATAAATAAAGTATCCTGATAAGAAGATCTTAATAATCCACTGTAGAAACGTAGATGAAATATCTATAACTGAAGAGGCTAGTTGAACGGGGTGGGGTTAATTTTCTATAAATGAAAATTATAGTTGATGGAGGGGGGTATAATTTTTATGTGTACTACGTTATCGGCAACAAAGTAGTAGTTTGTTGTTAAAATTCCTTGAAAATCAAATAATTTTTTGCATACAACACTGGTTTGTAGAGTACTCACGATCTATTGTTTTTGGTGAAGATCGGTTGAGGGGAAGGGGTAGTTTACCAGCAACAGTTTTTTTTATCAAGCAAAGGTAATTTGTTTTTTGGCAAACGATAACATTCGCAAATTAAAACAGAATCAAATAATGTTTCGCATACAGCCCTGAATTATGGAGTTCTCAAGACCTATTGTTTTTGGTGAAGATCGGTTAAGGGAAAGCGGTAGTTTACCAGCAACGTTTTATGTTTTAACAAGGGTATTTTCTATGGCAAACTATAACAGTCGCAAATTCACACAGAATAAAATAATTTTTTGCATGCAACTCTGAAATGTAGAGTTTTCATGACATATTGTTTTTGGTGAAGATCGGTTAAGGGAAAGGGATAGTTTACCCGCAACGTTTTTTTTTTATCAAAGGTAATTTGTTTCTATGGCAAACGATAACAGCCGCAAATTCAAACAGAATAAAATAATTTTTTGCATACTTCACTGAATTGTAGAGACCTCAAGGTCTTCTGATTTTCGTGAAGATCGGTTAAGGGGAAGGGGCAGTTTACCAACAACGTTTTTTTTATCAAAGGTAATTTGTTTCTATGGCAAACGATAACAGCCGCAAATTCAAACAGAATCAAATTATGTTTTTCTTACAGCCCTGAATTGTTGAGGTCACAAGACCTGTTGTTTTTGGTGAAGATCGGTTAAGGGAAAGGGGTAGTTTACCAGCAACGTTTTATGTTTTAACAAGGGTATTTTCTATGGCAAACGATAACAGTCGCAAATTCAAACAGAATCAAATAATTTTTTGCATGCCACTCTCAATTGTAGAGTTTTCAAGACATATTGTTTTTGGTGAAGATCGTTTAAGGGAAAGGGGTAGTTTACGAGCAACGTTTTATGTTTTAACAAGGGCATTTTCTTCTATGACGAACGATAACTGCCGCATATTCAAACAGAATCAAATAATTTTTTGCATACGTCACTGAATTGTAGAGAGTTCAAGGTCTTTTGATTTTGGTGAAGATCGGTTAAGGTGAAGGGGGTAGTTTATTGGCAACTTTTTTTTTTATCAAAGGTAATTTGTTTCTATGGCAAACGATAACAGCCGCAAATTCAAACAGAATCAAATAATATTTTGGATACAGCCCTGAATTGTGGAGGTCTCAAGACTTGTTGGTTTTTTGTGAAGATCGGTTAAGGGAAAGGGGTAGTTTACCAGCAACGTTTTTTTTATCAAGAGCAATTTGTTTCTATGGCAAATGTTAACAGCCGTAAATTCAAACAGAATCAAATAATGTTTTGCATTCATCCCTAAATTGTAGAAAACTCAAGGCCTGTTGATTTTGGTGAAGATCAGTTAAGGGAAAGGGCAGTTTACCTTAAACATTTTTTGTTGTAACAAGAGTAAAGTATGCCTACTTAATTTTGATAAATAAAGTATCCTGATAAGAAGATCTTAATAATCCACTGTAGAAACGTAGATGAAATATCTATAAATGAAGAGGCTAGTTGAACGGGGTGGGGTTAATTTTCTATAAATGAAAATTATAGTTGATGGAGGGGGGTATAATTTTTATGTGTACTACGTTATCGGCAACAAAGTAGTAGTTTGTTGTTAAAATTCCTTCCCGGGCTGTTCGGCAGTAGTCCAATGTTTTCTGCACAACCAGACGTTTCAGCAGTGCCGTTGACTGCCATCATCAGTGAAAATCGATTGCGATAACGTGTGGTGGTATACGTTAGTGACCACAGTACTGTGGTTAAGGCTGAAGCAATAAGTGGAAAGAAGTTGTTTCTATGGGAGCATTTCATTTCGTAAATGATTTTAAATATAAATCTTAGAACATGGAAGTCATGTATGGTTCTCCATACCGATATTTTGCATGTGTGATGTATTAGTACTGATCATAAAGAGTTAATAAAAATATTGTAAAGCACCTTAGTTCTTTACAATATATATAATCAATATGATAGGAAATTAATTAATCAGTATTCTCATAATTTGATTTTTTCTTATCTATTTATAATATTTCTTATTTTTTAGGGATTGTAGAACCTTCTGCAACATTTGGCAACTGCAGTATTTGTTAAAACCAGTGACAACTTGTTCGACTCTTCAATGGCTGCATCCAAACAAGTCAGGAAAACCTCTTCGGTCTCCACTTAGTGATGACAGCGTACACATAGCATTTTGGCAGTGGGCTGCACACTTCATCAACTCGTGGCAATTCCAGAGGCCAGACTGGCGAACATTTATGCTACCATCACAGGACTGCTGGCTGACATCCATAAATGAATCGCTTATTGATAAAGGCCTCATGACACCAAAAGTAAATTTGTGTTAAACTGAAAAAACTGTGTATTTTGAAAATGTATAGAATTTTTACTTCCATGTTCCTTAAGGAAATGGAAGTATGGTGATGGCAAAAAAATTGTGTTCGAGATTATTGCAGATTCTGATTGTACTACACTCAAAACATGAAAAAAAGTCGTTTTTCGAAAAGTGACTGTGTACGTGTCAGTCTGAATTTTGTTTTATATGGCAAACGATAACAAGCGCAAATTCAAAGAGAATCAAATAATTTTTTGCATGCTACACTGGTTTGTAGAGTACTCACGACCTGTTGTTTTTGGTGAAGATCGGTTGAGGGGAAGGGGTAGTTTACCAGCAAAAGTTTTTTTCATCAAGCAAAGGTAATTTGTTATTTGGCAAACGATAATATTCGCAAATTCATACAGAATCAAATAATGTTTCGCATACAGCCCTGAATTATGGAGTTCTCAAGACCTCTTGTTTTTGGTGAAGATCGGTTAAGGGAAAGGGGTAGTTTACCAGCAACGTTTTATGTTTTAACAAGGGTATTTTCTATGGCAAACTATAACAGTCGCAAATTCACACAGAATAAAATAATTTTTTGCATACTTCACTGAATTGTAGAGTCCTCAAGGTCTTCTGATTTTCGTGAAGATCGGTTAAGGGGAAGGGGCAGTTTACCAACAACTTTTTTTTTTTCAAAGGTAATTGGTTTCTATGGCAAACGATAACAGCCGCAAATTCAAACAGAATCAAATAATTTTTTGCATACTTCACTGAATTGTAGAGTCCTCAAGGTCTTCTGATTTTCGTGAAGATCGGTTAAGGGGAAGGGGCAGTTTACCAACAACGTTTTTTTTATCAAAGGTAATTTGTTTATATGGCAAACGATAACAGCCGCAAATTCAAACAGAATCAAATTATGTTTTTCTTACAGCCCTGAATTGTTGAGGTCACAAGACCTGTTGTTTTTGGTGAAGATCGGTTAAGGGAAAGGGGTAGTTTACCAGCAACGTTTTATGTTTTAACAAGGGTATTTTCTATGGCAAACGATAACAGTCGCAAATTCAAACAGAATCAAATAATTTTTTGCATGCCACTCTGAATTGTAGAGTTTTCAAGACATATTGTTTTTGGTGAAGATCGGTTACGGGAAAGGGGTAGTTTACCAGCAACGTTTTATGTTTTAACAAGTGTATTTTTTATGACAAACGATAACAGTCGCAAATTCAAAAAAATCAAATAATTTTTTGCATGCCACTCTGAATTGTAGTTTTTTCAAGACATATTGTTTTTGGTGAAGATCGGTTAAGGGAAAGGGGTAGTTTACCAGAAACGTTTTATGTTTTAACAAGCGTATTTTTTTCTATGACAAACGATAACTGACGCATATTCAAACAGAAATAAATAATTTTTTGCAAACGTCACTGAATTGTAGAGAACTCAAGGTCTTTTGATTTTGGTGTAGATCGGTTAAGGGTAAGGTGTAGTTTATTGGCAACGTTTTTTTTAACAAGGGTAATTTGTTTCTATGGCAAACGATAACAGTCGCAAATTCAAACAGAATCAAATAATGTTTCGCATACAGCCCTGAATTATGGAGTTCTCAAGACCTATTTTTTTTTGTGAAGATCGTTTAAGGGAAAGGGGTGGTTTACCGGTGACGTTTTATGTGTTAACAAGGGAATATTTATGGCAAACTATAACAGTCGCAAATTCACACAGAATCAAATAATTTTTTGCATGCAACTCTGAATTGCACAGTTTTCAAGACATTTTGTTTTTGGTGAAGATCGGTTAAAGGAAAGGGGTAGTTTACCAGGAACGTTTTATGTTTTAACAAGGGTATTTTTTTCTATGACGAACGATAACTGCCGCATATTCAAACAGAATAAAATAATTTTTTGCATACGTCACTGAATTGAAGAGAACTCAAGGTGTTCTGATTTTGGTGAAGATCGATTAAGGGGATGGAGTAGTTTACCGGCAAGGTTTTTTTTTCAAAGGTAATTTGTTTCTTTGGCATACGATAACAGCCGCAAATTTAAACGGAATCAAATAATGTTTTGCATACAGCCCTGAATTGTGGAGGTCTGGAGACCAGTTGTTTTTGGTGAAGATCGGTTAAGGGAAAGGGGTAGTTTACCGGCAACGTTTTTTTTATCAAGGGTAATTTGTTTCTATGGCAAAAGATAACAGCCGTAAATTCAAACAGAATCAAATAATGTTTTGCATTCATCCCTAAATTGTAGAAACCTCAAGGCCTGTTGATTTTGGTGAAGATCAGTTAAGGGAAAGGGCAGTTTACCTGAAACATTTTTGTTGTAACAAGAGTAAAGTAGGCCTATTTAATTTTGATAAATAAAGTATCCTGATAAGAAGACCTTAATAATACACTGTAGAAACGTAGATGAAATATCTATAAATGAAGAGGCTAGTTGAACGGGGTGGGGTTAATTTTCTATAAATGAAAATTATAGTTGGGGGGGGTATAATTTTTATGTGTACTACGTTATCGGCAACAAAGTAGTAGTTTGTTGTTAAAATTCCTTCCCGGCCTGCTTGGCCGTAGTCCAATGTTTTCTGCACAACCAGACGTTTTTAGCAGTGCCGTTGACTGCCATCATCAGTGAAAATCGAGTGCGATAACGTGTGGTGGTATACGTTAGTGACCACAGTACTGTGGTTAAGGCTGAAGCAATAAGTGGAAAGAAGTTGTTTCTATGGTAAACATTTCATTTCGTAAACGATTTTAAAATAAATCTTAGAACATGGAAGTTATGTATGGTTCTCCACACCGATATTTTGCATGTGTGATGTATTAGTACTGATCATAAAGAGTTAATAAAAATATTGTAAAGCACCTTAGTTCTTTACAATATATATAATCAATATGATAGGAAATTAATTAATCAGTATTCTCATAATTTGATTTTTTCTTATCTATTTATAATATTTCTTATTTTTTAGGGATTGTAGAACCTTCTGCAACATTTGGCAACTGCAGTATTTGTTAAAACCAGTGACAACTTGTTCGACTCTTCAATGGCTGCATCCAAACAAGTCAGGAAAACCTCTTCGGTCTCCACTTAGTGATGACAGCGTACACATAGCATTTTGGCAGTGGGCTGCACACTTCATCAACTCGTGGCAATTCCAGAGGCCAGACTGGCGAACATTTATGCTACCATCACAGGACTGCTGGCTGACATCCATAAATGAATCGCTTATTGATAAAGGCCTCATGACACCAAAAGTAAATTTGTGTTAAACTGAAAAAACTGTGTATTTTGAAAATGTATAGAATTTTTACTTCCATGTTCCTTAAGGAAATGGAAGTATGGTGATGGCAAAAAAATTGTGTTCGAGATTATTGCAGATTCTGATTGTACTACACTCAAAACATGAAAAAAAGTCGTTTTTCGAAAAGTGTCTGTGTACGTGTCTGTCTGAATTTTGTTTTATATGGCAAACGATAACAAGCGCAAATTCAAAGAGAATCAAATAATTTTTTGCATGCTACACTGGTTTGTAGAGTACTCACGACCTATTGTTTTTGGTGAAGATCGGTTGAGGGGAAGGGGTAGTTTACCAGCAAAAGTTTTTTTCATCAAGCAAAGGTAATTTGTTATTTGGCAAACGATAACATTCGCAAATTCATACAGAATCAAATAATGTTTCGCATACAGCCCTGAATTATGGAGTTCTCAAGACCTCTTGTTTTTGGTGAAGATCGGTTAAGGGAAAGGGGTAGTTTACCAGCAACGTTTTATGTTTTAACAAGGGTATTTTCTATGGCAAACTATAACAGTCGCAAATTCACACAGAATAAAATAATTTTTTGCATACTTCACTGAATTGTAGAGTCCTCAAGGTCTTCTGATTTTCGTGAAGATCGGTTAAGGGGAAGGGGCAGTTTACCAACAACTTTTTTTTTTTCAAAGGTAATTGGTTTCTATGGCAAACGATAACAGCCGCAAATTCAAACAGAATCAAATAATTTTTTGCATACTTCACTGAATTGTAGAGTCCTCAAGGTCTTCTGATTTTCGTGAAGATCGGTTAAGGGGAAGGGGCAGTTTACCAACAACGTTTTTTTTATCAAAGGTAATTTGTTTCTATGGCAAACGATAACAGCCGCAAATTCAAACAGAATCAAATTATGTTTTTCTTACAGCCCTGAATTGTTGAGGTCACAAGACCTGTTGTTTTTGGTGAAGATCGGTTAAGGGAAAGGGGTAGTTTACCAGCAACGTTTTATGTTTTAACAAGGGTATTTTCTATGGCAAACGATAACAGTCGCAAATTCAAACAGAATCAAATAATTTTTTGCATGCCACTCTGAATTGTAGAGTTTTCAAGACATATTGTTTTTGGTGAAGATCGGTTACGGGAAAGAGGTAGTTTACCAGCAACGTTTTATGTTTTAACAAGTGTATTTTTTATGACAAACGATAACAGTCGCAAATTCAAAAAAATCAAATAATTTTTTGCATGCCACTCTGAATTGTAGTTTTTTCAAGACATATTGTTTTTGGTGAAGATCGGTTAAGGGAAAGGGGTAGTTTACCAGAAACGTTTTATGTTTTAACAAGCGTATTTTTTTCTATGACAAACGATAACTGACGCATATTCAAACAGAAATAAATAATTTTTTGCAAACGTCACTGAATTGTAGAGAACTCAAGGTCTTTTGATTTTGGTGTAGATCGGTTAAGGGTAAGGTGTAGTTTATTGGCAACGTTTTTTTTAACAAGGGTAATTTGTTTCTATGGCAAACGATAACAGTCGCAAATTCAAACAGAATCAAATAATGTTTCGCATACAGCCCTGAATTATGGAGTTCTCAAGACTTATTTTTTTTTGTGAAGATCGTTTAAGGGAAAGGGGTGGTTTACCGGTGACGTTTTATGTGTTAACAAGGGAATATTTATGGCAAACTATAACAGTCGCAAATTCACACAGAATCAAATAATTTTTTGCATGCAACTCTGAATTGCACAGTTTTCAAGACATTTTGTTTTTGGTGAAGATCGGTTAAAGGAAAGGGGTAGTTTACCAGGAAAGTTTTATGTTTTAACAAGGGTATTTTTTTCTATGACGAACGATAACTGCCGCATATTCAAACAGAATAAAATAATTTTTTGCATACGTCACTGAATTGAAGAGAACTCAAGGTGTTCTGATTTTGGTGAAGATCGATTAAGGGGATGGAGTAGTTTACCGGCAAGGTTTTTTTTTCAAAGGTAATTTGTTTCTTTGGCATACGATAACAGCCGCAAATTTAAACGGAATCAAATAATGTTTTGCATACAGCCCTGAATTGTGGAGGTCTGGAGACCAGTTGTTTTTGGTGAAGATCGGTTAAGGGAAAGGGGTAGTTTACCGGCAACGTTTTTTTTATCAAGGGTAATTTGTTTCTATGGCAAAAGATAACAGCCGTAAATTCAAACAGAATCAAATAATGTTTTGCATTCATCCCTAAATTGTAGAAACCTCAAGGCCTGTTGATTTTGGTGAAGATCAGTTAAGGGAAAGGGCAGTTTACCTGAAACATTTTTGTTGTAACAAGAGTAAAGTAGGCCTATTTAATTTTGATAAATAAAGTATCCTGATAAGAAGACCTTAATAATACACTGTAGAAACGTAGATGAAATATCTATAAATGAAGAGGCTAGTTGAACGGGGTGGGGTTAATTTTCTATAAATGAAAATTATAGTTGGGGGGGGTATAATTTTTATGTGTACTACGTTATCGGCAACAAAGTAGTAGTTTGTTGTTAAAATTCCTTCCCGGCCTGCTTGGCCGTAGTCCAATGTTTTCTGCACAACCAGACGTTTTTAGCAGTGCCGTTGACTGCCATCATCAGTGAAAATCGAGTGCGATAACGTGTGGTGGTATACGTTAGTGACCACAGTACTGTGGTTAAGGCTGAAGCAATAAGTGGAAAGAAGTTGTTTCTATGGTAAACATTTCATTTCGTAAACGATTTTAAAATAAATCTTAGAACATGGAAGTTATGTATGGTTCTCCACACCGATATTTTGCATGTGTGATGTATTAGTACTGATCATAAAGAGTTAATAAAAATATTGTAAAGCACCTTAGTTCTTTACAATATATATAATCAATATGATAGGAAATTAATTAATCAGTATTCTCATAATTTGATTTTTTCTTATCTATTTATAATATTTCTTATTTTTTAGGGATTGTAGAACCTTCTGCAACATTTGGCAACTGCAGTATTTGTTAAAACCAGTGACAACTTGTTCGACTCTTCAATGGCTGCATCCAAACAAGTCAGGAAAACCTCTTCGGTCTCCACTTAGTGATGACAGCGTACACATAGCATTTTGGCAGTGGGCTGCACACTTCATCAACTCGTGGCAATTCCAGAGGCCAGACTGGCGAACATTTATGCTACCATCACAGGACTGCTGGCTGACATCCATAAATGAATCGCTTATTGATAAAGGCCTCATGACACCAAAAGTAAATTTGTGTTAAACTGAAAAAACTGTGTATTTTGAAAATGTATAGAATTTTTACTTCCATGTTCCTTAAGGAAATGGAAGTATGGTGATGGCAAAAAAATTGTGTTCGAGATTATTGCAGATTCTGATTGTACTACACTCAAAACATGAAAAAAAGTCGTTTTTCGAAAAGTGTCTGTGTACGTGTCTGTCTGAATTTTGTTTTATATGGCAAACGATAACAAGCGCAAATTCAAAGAGAATCAAATAATTTTTTGCATGCTACACTGGTTTGTAGAGTACTCACGACCTATTGTTTTTGGTGAAGATCGGTTGAGGGGAAGGGGTAGTTTACCAGCAAAAGTTTTTTTCATCAAGCAAAGGTAATTTGTTATTTGGCAAACGATAACATTCGCAAATTCATACAGAATCAAATAATGTTTCGCATACAGCCCTGAATTATGGAGTTCTCAAGACCTCTTGTTTTTGGTGAAGATCGGTTAAGGGAAAGGGGTAGTTTACCAGCAACGTTTTATGTTTTAACAAGGGTATTTTCTATGGCAAACTATAACAGTCGCAAATTCACACAGAATAAAATAATTTTTTGCATACTTCACTGAATTGTAGAGTCCTCAAGGTCTTCTGATTTTCGTGAAGATCGGTTAAGGGGAAGGGGCAGTTTACCAACAACTTTTTTTTTTTCAAAGGTAATTGGTTTCTATGGCAAACGATAACAGCCGCAAATTCAAACAGAATCAAATAATTTTTTGCATACTTCACTGAATTGTAGAGTCCTCAAGGTCTTCTGATTTTCGTGAAGATCGGTTAAGGGGAAGGGGCAGTTTACCAACAACGTTTTTTTTATCAAAGGTAATTTGTTTCTATGGCAAACGATAACAGCCGCAAATTCAAACAGAATCAAATTATGTTTTTCTTACAGCCCTGAATTGTTGAGGTCACAAGACCTGTTGTTTTTGGTGAAGATCGGTTAAGGGAAAGGGGTAGTTTACCAGCAACGTTTTATGTTTTAACAAGGGTATTTTCTATGGCAAACGATAACAGTCGCAAATTCAAACAGAATCAAATAATTTTTTGCATGCCACTCTGAATTGTAGAGTTTTCAAGACATATTGTTTTTGGTGAAGATCGGTTACGGGAAAGAGGTAGTTTACCAGCAACGTTTTATGTTTTAACAAGTGTATTTTTTATGACAAACGATAACAGTCGCAAATTCAAAAAAATCAAATAATTTTTTGCATGCCACTCTGAATTGTAGTTTTTTCAAGACATATTGTTTTTGGTGAAGATCGGTTAAGGGAAAGGGGTAGTTTACCAGAAACGTTTTATGTTTTAACAAGCGTATTTTTTTCTATGACAAACGATAACTGACGCATATTCAAACAGAAATAAATAATTTTTTGCAAACGTCACTGAATTGTAGAGAACTCAAGGTCTTTTGATTTTGGTGTAGATCGGTTAAGGGTAAGGTGTAGTTTATTGGCAACGTTTTTTTTAACAAGGGTAATTTGTTTCTATGGCAAACGATAACAGTCGCAAATTCAAACAGAATCAAATAATGTTTCGCATACAGCCCTGAATTATGGAGTTCTCAAGACTTATTTTTTTTTGTGAAGATCGTTTAAGGGAAAGGGGTGGTTTACCGGTGACGTTTTATGTGTTAACAAGGGAATATTTATGGCAAACTATAACAGTCGCAAATTCACACAGAATCAAATAATTTTTTGCATGCAACTCTGAATTGCACAGTTTTCAAGACATTTTGTTTTTGGTGAAGATCGGTTAAAGGAAAGGGGTAGTTTACCAGGAAAGTTTTATGTTTTAACAAGGGTATTTTTTTCTATGACGAACGATAACTGCCGCATATTCAAACAGAATAAAATAATTTTTTGCATACGTCACTGAATTGAAGAGAACTCAAGGTGTTCTGATTTTGGTGAAGATCGATTAAGGGGATGGAGTAGTTTACCGGCAAGGTTTTTTTTTCAAAGGTAATTTGTTTCTTTGGCATACGATAACAGCCGCAAATTTAAACGGAATCAAATAATGTTTTGCATACAGCCCTGAATTGTGGAGGTCTGGAGACCAGTTGTTTTTGGTGAAGATCGGTTAAGGGAAAGGGGTAGTTTACCGGCAACGTTTTTTTTATCAAGGGTAATTTGTTTCTATGGCAAAAGATAACAGCCGTAAATTCAAACAGAATCAAATAATGTTTTGCATTCATCCCTAAATTGTAGAAACCTCAAGGCCTGTTGATTTTGGTGAAGATCAGTTAAGGGAAAGGGCAGTTTACCTGAAACATTTTTGTTGTAACAAGAGTAAAGTAGGCCTATTTAATTTTGATAAATAAAGTATCCTGATAAGAAGACCTTAATAATACACTGTAGAAACGTAGATGAAATATCTATAAATGAAGAGGCTAGTTGAACGGGGTGGGGTTAATTTTCTATAAATGAAAATTATAGTTGGGGGGGGGGTATAATTTTTATGTGTACTACGTTATCGGCAACAAAGTAGTAGTTTGTTGTTAAAATTCCTTCCCGGCCTGTTTGGCCGTAGTCCAATGTTTTCTGCACAACCAGACGTTTTTAGCAGTGCCGTTGACTGCCATCATCAGTGAAAATCGAGTGCGATAACGTGTGGTGGTATACGTTAGTGACCACAGTACTGTGGTTAAGGCTGAAGCAATAAGTGGAAAGAAGTTGTTTCTATGGTAAACATTTCATTTCGTAAACGATTTTAAAATAAATCTTAGAACATGGAAGTTATGTATGGTTCTCCACACCGATATTTTGCATGTGTGGTGTATTAGTACTGATCATAAAAGAGTTAATAAAAATATTGTAATGCACCTTAGTTCTGTACAATATATGTAATCAATATGATAGGAAATTAATTTATCAGTATTCACATAATTTAATTTTTTCTTATCTATTTATAATCTTTCTTATTTTTTAGGGATTGTAGAACCTTCTGCAACATTTGGCAACTGCAGTATTAGTTAAAACCTGTGACAACTTGTTCGACTCTTTCAATGGCTGCATCCAAAACAAGTCAGGAAAACCTCTTCGGTCTCCACTTAGTGATGACAGCGTACACATAGCATTTTGGCAGTGGGCTGTACACTTCATCAACTCGTGGCAATTCCAGAGGCCAGACTGGCGAACATTTATGCTACCATCACAGGACGGCTGGCTGACATCCATAAATGAATCGCTTATTGATAAAGGCCTCATGTCACCAAAAGTAAATTTGTGTTAAACTGAAAAAACTGTGTATTTTGAAAATGTATAGAATTTTTATTCCATGTTCCTTAAGGAAATGGAAGTATGGTGATGGCAAAAAAATTCGTGTTCGAGATTATTGCAGATTCTGATTGTACTACACTCAAAACATGAAAAAAAGTCATTTTTCGAAAAGTGTCTGTGTATGTGTCTGTCTGTATTTTTTTTTCTATGGCAAACGATAACAGCCGCAAATTCAAACAGAATCAAATAATTTTTTGCATACAGCCCTGATTTGTAGAGTACTCACAACCTATTGTGTTTGGTGAAGGGGAAGGTAATCGGTTGATGGAAAGGGGTAGTTTACCGGCAACGTTTTTTTTTATAAAGGGTAATTTTTTTTGGCAAACGATAACAGTCGCAAATTCACACAGAATCAAATAATTTTTTGCATGCAACTCTGAATTGTAGAGTTTTCAAGACATTTTGTTTTTGGTGAAGATCGGTTAAAGGAAAGGGATAGTTTACCAGCAACATTTTATGTTTTAACAATGGTATTTTTTTTTATGACGAAAGATAACTGCCGCGTATTCAAACAGAATCAAATAATGTTTTGCTTACAGCCCTGAATTGTTGAGGTCTCAAAACCAGTTGTTTTTGGTGAAGATCGGATAAGGGAAAAGGGTAGTTTACCAGCAACGTTTTTTTTATCAAGGGTATTTTTACGGCAAACGATAACAGTCGCAAATTCCTACAGAATCAAATAATGTTTTGCATGCAACTCTGAATTGTAGAATTTTTAAGACATTTTCTTTTTGGTGAAGATCGGATAAAGGAAAGGGGTAGTTTACCAGCAACGTTTTATGTTTTAACAAGGGTATTTTTTTCTATGACGAACGATAACTGCCGCATATTCAAACAGAATCAAATAATTTTTTGCATACGTCACTGAAGTGTAGAGACCTCAAGGTCTTCTGATTTTCGTGAAGATCGGTTACGGGGAAGGGGCAGTTTACCAACAACATTTTCTTTATCAAAGGTAATATGTTTCTATTGCAAACGATAACAGCCGCAAATTCAAACAGAATCAAATAATGTTTTTCTTACAGCCCTGAATTGTTGAGGTCACAAGACCTGTTGTTTTTGGTGAAGATCGGTTAAGGGAAAGGGGATGTTTACCAGCAACGTTTTATGTTTTAACAAGGGTATTTTTTCTATGACGAACGATAACTGCCGCATATTCAAACAGAATTAAATAATTTTTTGTATACTTCACTGTATTGTGGAGAACTCATGGTGTTCTGATTTTGGTGAAGATCGATTACGGGGAAGGAGTAGTTTACCGGCAACGTTTTTTTTATCAAAGGTAATTTGTTTCTATGGCAAATAATAACAGCCGCAAATTCAAACAGAATCAAATAATGTTTTGCATACACCCCTGAATTGTGGAGGTCTGGAGACCAGTTGTTTTTGGTAAAGATCGGTTAAGGGAAAGGGGTAGTTTACCGGCTACGTTTTTTTTATCAAGGGTAATTTGTTTCTATGGCAAAAGATAACAGCCGTAAATTCAAACAGAATCAAATAATGTTTTGCATTCATCCCTAAATTGTAGAAAACTGAAGGCCTGTTGATTTTGGCGAAGATCAGTTAACGGAAAGGGCAGTTTACCTGAAACATTTTTTGTTGTAACAAGAGTAAAGTAGGCCTACTTAATTTTGATAAATAAAGTATCCTGATAAGAAGATCTTAATAATACACTGTAGAAACGTAGATGAAATATCTATAAATGAAGAGGCTAGTTGAACGGGGTGGGGTTAATTTTCTATAAATGAATATTATTGTTGTCCGGGGGGGGGGGTATAATTTTTATGTGTACTACGTTATCGGCAACAAAGTAGTAGTTTGTTGTTAAAATTCCTTCCCGGCCTGTTTGGCCGTAGTGCAATGTTTACTGCACAACCAGACGTTTCAGCAGTGCCGTTGACTGCCATCATCAGTGAAAATCGTTTGCGATAACGTGTGGTGGCATACGTTAGTGACCACAGTACTGTGGTTAAGGCTGAAGCAATAAGTGGAAGGAAGTTGTTTCTATGGGAACATTTCATTTCGTAAATGATTTTAAATATAAATCTTAGAACATGGAAGTCATGTATGGTTCTCCATACCGATATTTTGCATGTGTGATGTATTAGTACTGATCATAAAGAGTTAATAAAAATATTGTAATGCACCTTAGCTCTTTACAATATATATAATCAATATGATAGGAAATTAATTAATCAGTATTCTCATAATATGATTTTTTTCTTATCTATTTATAATCTTTCTTATTTTTTAGGGATTGTAGAACCTTCTGCAACATTTGGCAACAGCAGTATTTGTTAAAACCTGTGACAACTTTTTCGACTCTGTCAATCGCTGAATCCAAAACAAGTCAGGAAAACCTCTTCGGTCTCCACTTAGTGATGACAGCGTACACATAGCATTTTGGCAGTGGGCTGCACACTTCATCAACTCGTGGCAATTCCAGAGGCCAGACTGGCGAACATTTATGCTACCATCACAGGACTGCTGGCTGACATCCATAAATGAATCGTTTATTGATAAAGGCCTCATGCCACCAAAAGTAAATTTGTGTTAAACTGAAAAAACTGTGTATTTTGGAAATGTATAGAATTTTTACTTCCATGTTCCTTAAGGAAATGGAAGTATGGTGATGGCAAAAAAATTGTGTTCGAGATTATTTCAGATTCTGTTTGTACTACACTCAAAACATGAAAAAAATTCGTTTTTCGAAAAGTGTCTGTGTATGTGTCTGACTGTATTTTTTTTTTCTATGGCAAACGATAACAGCCGCAAATTCAAACAGAATCAAATAATTTTTTGCATACAACACTGATTTGTAGAGTACTCACGACCTATTGTTTTTGGTGAAGATCGGTTGAAGTGAAGGGGTAGTTTACCAGCAACAGTTTTTTTTATTCAAGCAAAGGTAATTTGTATTTTGCAAACGATAACATTCGCAAATTCAAACAGAATCAAATAATGTTTCGCATGCAGCCCTGAAATATGGAGTTCTCAAGACCTATTGTGTTTGGTGAAGATCGGTTAAGGGAAAAAGGTAGTTTACCAGCAACGTTTTATGTTTTAACAAGTCTATTTTCTATGGCAAACGATAACAGTCGCAAATTCGAACAGAATCAAATAATTTTTTGCATGCCACTCTGAATTGTAGAGTTTTCAGGACATATTGTTTTTGGTGAAGATCGGTTAATGGAAAGGAGTAGTTTACCAGCAACATTTTATGTTTTAACAAGGGTATTTTTTTCTATGACGAACGATAACTGACGCATATTCAAACAGAATTATATAATTTTTTGCAAACGTCACTGAATTGTAGAGAACTCAAGGTCTTTTGATTTTGGTGAGGATCGGTTAAGGGGAAGGTGTAGTTTATTGGCAACGTTTGTTTTATCAATGGTAATTTGTTTCTATGGCAAACGATAACAGCCGCAAATTCAAACAGAATCAAATAATGTTTTGCATACAGCCCTGAATTGTGGAGGTCTGGATACCAGTTGTTTTTGGTGAAGATCGGTTAAGGGAAAGGGGTAGTTTACCGGCAACGTTTTATGTTTTAACAAGGGAATTTTTATGGCAAACGATAACAGTCGCAAATTCACACAGAATCAAATAATTTTTTGCATGCAACTCTGAATTGCAGTGTTTTCATGACAATTTGTTTTTGGTGAAGATCGGTTAAGGGAAAGGGGTAGTTTACCAGCAACGTTTTATGTTTTAACAAGGGTATTTTTTTCTATTACGAACGATAACTGACGCATATTCAAACAGAATTAAATAATTTTTTGCAAACGTCACTGAATTGTAGAGAACTCAAGACCTGTTGTTTTTGGTGAAGACCGGTTAAGGGAAAGGGGTAGTTTACCGGCAACGTTTTTTTTATCAAAGGTAATTTGTTTCTACGGCAAACGATAACAGCCGCAAATTCAAACAGAATCAAATAATATTTTGCATACAGCCCTGAATTGTTGAGGTCTCAAGACCTGTTGTTTTTGGGGAAGATCGGTTGAGGGAGAGGGGTAGTTTACCAGCAACTTTTATGTTTTAACAAGGGTATTTTCTATGGCAAACGATAACAGTCGCAAATTCAAACAGAATCAAATAATTTTTTGCATGCAACTCTGAATTGTAGAGTTATCAAGACATATTGTTTTTGGTGAAGATCGGTTACGGGAAAGGGGTAGTTTACCAGCAACGTTTTATGTTTTAACAAGGGTATTTTTTTCTATGACGAACGATAACTGCCGCATATTCAAACAGAATTAAATAATTTTTGCATACGTCACTGAATTGTGGAGAACTCAAGGTGTTCTGATTTTGGTGAAGATCGATTAAGGGGAAGGAGTAGTTTACCGGCAACGTTTTTTTTATCAAAGGTAATTTGTTTCTATGGCAAACGATAACAGCCGCAAATAAAAACAGAATCAAATAATGTTTTGCATACAGCCCTGAATTGTGGAGGTCTGGAGATCAGTTGTTTTTGGTGAAGATCGGTTAAGGGAAAGGGGTAGTTTACCGGCAACGTTTTTTTTATCAAGGGTAATTTATTTCTATGGCAAAAGATAACAGCCGTAAGTTCAAACAGAATCAAATAATGTTTTGCATTAATCCCTAAATTGTAGAAAACTCAAGGCCTGTTGATTTTGGTGAAGATCAGTTAAGGGAAAGGGCAGTTTACCTTAAACATTTTTTGTTGTAACAAGAGTAAAGTATGCCTACTTAATTTTGATAAATAAAGTATCCTGATAAGAAGATCTTAATAATCCACTGTAGAAACGTAGATGAAATATCTATAAATGAAGAGGCTAGTTGAACGGGGTGGGGTTAATTTTCTATAAATGAAAATTATAGTTACTGGAGGGGGATATAATTTTTATGTGTACTACGTTATCGGCAACAAAGTGGTAGTTTGTTGTTAAAATTCCTTCCCGGCCTGTTTGGCCGTAGTCCAATGTTTTCTGCACAAGCAGACGTTTTTACCCGTTGACTGCCATCATCAGTGAAAATCGAGTGCGATAACGTGTGGTGGTATACGTTAGTGACCACAGTACTGTGGTTAAGGCTGAAGCAATAAGTGGAAAGAAGTTGTTTCTATGGTAAACATTTCATTTCGTAAATGATTTTAAAATAAATCTTAGAACATGGAAGTTATGTATGGTTCTCCACACCGATATTTTGCATGTGTGGTGTATTAGTACTGATCATAAAAGAGTTAATAAAAATATTGTAATGCACCTTAGTTCTGTACAATATATGTAATCAATATGATAGGAAATTAATTTATCAGTATTCTCATAATTTAATTTTTTCTTATCTATTTATAATCTTTCTTATTTTTTAGGGATTGTAGAACCTTCTGCAACATTTGGCAACTGCAGTATTAGTTAAAAGCTGTGACAACTTGTTCGACTCTTTCAATGGCTGCATCCAAAACAAGTCAGGAAAACCTCTTCGGTCTCCACTTAGTGATGACAGCGTACACATAGCATTTTGGCAGTGGGCTGCACACTTCATCAACTCGTGGCAATTCCAGAGGCCAGACTGGCGAACATTTATGCTACCATCACAGGACGGCTGGCTGACATCCATAAATGAATCGCTTATTGATAAAGGCCTCATGTCACCAAAAGTAAATTTGTGTTAAACTGAAAAAACTGTGTATTTTGAAAATGTATAGAATTTTTATTCCATGTTCCTTAAGGAAATGGAAGTATGATGATGGCAAAAAAATTCGTGTTCGAGATTATTGCAGATTCTGATTGTACTACACTCAAAACATGAAAAAAAGGCATTTTTCGAAAAGTGTCTGTGTATGTGTCTGTATTTTTTTTTCTATGGCAAACGATAACAGCCGCAAATTCAAACAGAATCAAATAATTTTTTGCATACAGCCCTGATTTGTAGAGTACTCACAACCTATTGTGTTTGGTGAAGGGGAAGGTTATCGGTTGATGGAAAGTGGTAGTTTACCGGCAACGTTTTTTTTTTATCAAGGGTAATTTTTTTGGCAAACGATAACAGTCGCAAATTCACACAGAATCAAATAATTTATCGCTTGCAACTCTGAATTGTAGAGTTTTCAAGACGTTTTGTTTTTGGTAAAGATCGGTTAAAGGAAAGGGATAGTTTACCAGCAACATTTTTGTTTTAACAATGGTATTTTTTTCTATGACGAACGATAACTGCCGCGTATTCAAACAGAATCAAATAATGTTTTCCTTAAAGCCCTGAATTGTTGAGGTCTCAAGACCAGTTGTTTTTGGTGAATATCGGTTAAGGGAAAAGGGTAGTTTACTTGCAACTTTTTTTTTATCAAGGGTATTTTTACGGCAAACGATAACAGTCGCAAATTCATATTGAATCAAATAATTTTTTGCATGCAACTCTGAATTGTAGAATTTTTAAGACATTTTGTTTTTGGTGAAGGTTGGTTATAGGAAAGGGGTAGTTTACCTGCAACGTTTTATGTTTTAACAAGCCTATTTTTTTCTATGACGAACGATAACTGCCGCATATTCAAACAGAATCAAATAATTTTTTGCATACTTCACTGGATTGTAGAGACCTCAAGGTCTTCTGATATTCGTGAAGATCGGTTAAGGGGAAGGGGCAGTTTACCAACAACGTTTTTTTTATCAAAGGTAATTTGTTTCTATGGCAAACGATAACAGCCGTAAATTAAAACAGAATCAAATAATGTTTTTCTTACAGCCCAGAATTGTTGAAGTCACAAGACCTGTTGTTTTTGGTGAAGATCGGTTAAGGGAAAGGGGTAGTTTACCAGCAACGTTTTATGTTTTAACAAGGGTATTTTCTATGGCAAACGATAACAGTCGCAAATTCAAAGGGAATCAAATAATTTTTTGCATGCAACTCTGAATTGTAGAGTTTTCAAAACATATTGTTTTTGGTGAAGATCGGTTGAGGGAAAGGGGTAGTTTACCAGCAACGTTGTATGTTTTAACAAGGGCATTTTCTTCTATGACGAACGATAACTGCCGCATATTCAAACAGAATCAAATAATTTTTTGCATACGTCACTGAATTGTAGAGAGTTCAAGGTCTTTTGATTTTGGTGAAGATCGGTTAAGGTGAAGGGGGTAGTTTATTGGCAACGTTTTTTTTTATCAAAGGTAATTTGTTTCTATGGCAAACGATAACAGCCGCAAATTCAAACAGAATCAAATAATATTTTGCATACAGCCCTGAATTGTGGAGGTCTCAAGACTTGTTGGTTTTTTGTGAAGATCGGTTAAGGGAAAGGGGTAGTTTACCAGCAACGTTTTTTTTATCAAGAGCAATTTGTTTCTATGGCAAATTTTAACAGCCGTAAATTCAAACAGAATCAAA
This sequence comes from Magicicada septendecula, assembly GCA_034769895.1. Lineage (NCBI taxonomy): Eukaryota > Metazoa > Arthropoda > Insecta > Hemiptera > Cicadidae > Magicicada > Magicicada septendecula. The sequence continues at coordinate 188,130,329 of CM068375.1, forward strand.
TAATGTTTTGCATTCATCCCTAAATTGTAGAAAACTCAAGGCCTGTTGATTTTGGTGAAGATCAGTTAAGGGAAAGGGCAGTTTACCTTAAACATTTTTTGTTGTAACAAGAGTAAAGTATGCCTACTTAATTTTGATAAATAAAGTATCCTGATAAGAAGATCTTAATAATCCACTGTAGAAACGTAGATGAAATATCTATAACTGAAGAGGCTAGTTGAACGGGGTGGGGTTAATTTTCTATAAATGAAAATTATAGTTGATGGAGGGGGGTATAATTTTTATGTGTACTACGTTATCGGCAACAAAGTAGTAGTTTGTTGTTAAAATTCCTTGAAAATCAAATAATTTTTTGCATACAACACTGGTTTGTAGAGTACTCACGATCTATTGTTTTTGGTGAAGATCGGTTGAGGGGAAGGGGCAGTTTACCAGCAACAGTTTTTTTTATCAAGCAAAGGTAATTTGTTTTTTGGCAAACGATAACATTCGCAAATTAAAACAGAATCAAATAATGTTTCGCATACAGCCCTGAATTATGGAGTTCTCAAGACCTGTTGTTTTTGGTGAAGATCGGTTAAGGGAAAGCGGTAGTTTACCAGCAACGTTTTATGTTTTAACAAGGGTATTTTCTATGGCAAACTATAACAGTCGCAAATTCACACAGAATAAAATAATTTTTTGCATGCAACTCTGAAATGTAGAGTTTTCATGACATATTGTTTTTGGTGAAGATCGGTTAAGGGAAAGGGATAGTTTACCCGCAACGTTTTTTTTTTATCAAAGGTAATTTGTTTCTATGGCAAACGATAACAGCCGCAAATTCAAACAGAATCAAATAATTTTTTGCATACTTCACTCAATTGTAGAGACCTCAAGGTCTTCTGATTTTCGTGAAGATCGGTTAAGGGGAAGGGGCAGTTTACCAACAACGTTTTTTTTATCAAAGGTAATTTGTTTCTATGGCAAACGATAACAGCCGCAAATTCAAACAGAATCAAATTATGTTTTTCTTACAGCCCTGAATTGTTGAGGTCACAAGACCTGTTGTTTTTGGTGAAGATCGGTTAAGGGAAAGGGGTAGTTTACCAGCAACGTTTTATGTTTTAACAAGGGTATTTTCTATGGCAAACGATAACAGTCGCAAATTCAAACAGAATCAAATAATTTTTTGCATGCCACTCTCAATTGTAGAGTTTTCAAGACATATTGTTTTTGGTGAAGATCGGTTAAGGGAAAGGGGTTGTTTACCAGCAACGTTTTATGTTTTAACAAGGGCATTTTCTTCTATGACGAACGATAACTGCCGCATATTCAAACAGAATCAAATAATTTTTTGCATACGTCACTGAATTGTAGAGAGTTCAAGGTCTTTTGATTTTGGTGAAGATCGGTTAAGGGGAAGGGGGTAGTTTATGGGCAACGTTTTTTTTTATCAAAGGTAATTTGTTTCTATGGCAAACGATAACAGCCGCAAATTCAAACAGAATCAAATTATGTTTTGCATACAGCCCTGAATTGTGGAGGTCTCAAGACTTGTTGGTTTTGGTGAAGATCGGTTAAGGGAAAGGGGTAGTTTACCAGCAACGTTTTTTTTTATCAAGGGTAATTTATTTCTATGGTAAAAGATAACAGCCGTAAATTCAAACAGAATCAAATAATGTTTTGCATTCATCCCTAAATTGTAGAAAACTCAAGGCCTGTTGATTTTGGTGAAGATCAGTTAAGGGAAAGGGCAGTTTACATGAAACATTTTTTGTTGTAACAAGAGTAAAGTATGCCTACTTAATTTTGATAAATAAAGTATCCTGATAAGATCTTAATAATCCACTGGAGAAACGTAGATGAAATATCTATAAATGAAGAGGCTAGTTGAACGGGGTGGGGGTAATTTCATATAAATGAAAATTATAGTTGCGAGGGGGGTATAATTTTTATGTGTACTACGTTATCGGCAACAAAGCTGTAGTTTGTTGTTAAAATTCCTTCCCGGACTGTTTGGCCGTAGTCCAATGTTTTCTGCACAACTAGAATTTTCAGCAGTGCCGTTGACTGCCATCATCAGTGAAAATCGATTGCGATAACGTGTGGTGGTATACGTTAGTGACCACAGTACTGTGGTTAAGGTTGTAGCAATACGTGGAAAGACGTTGTTTCTATTGGAACATTTCATTTCGTAAATGATTTTAAATATAAATCTTAGAACATGGAAGTTATGTATGGTTCTCCATACAGATATTTTGCATGTGTGGTGTATTAGTACTGATCATAAAAGAGTTAATAAAAATATTGTAATGCACCTTAGTTCTGTACAATATATGTAATCAATATGATAGGAAATTAATTATTCAGTATTCTCATAATTTGATTTTTTCTTATCTATTATAATCTTTCTTATTTTTTTGGGATTGTAGAACCTTCTGCAAAATTTGGCAACTGCAGTATTTGTTAAAACCTGTGACAACTTGTTCGACTCTTTCAATGGCTGCATCCAAAACAAGTCAGGAAAACCTCTTCGGTCTCCACTTAGTGATGACAGCGTACACATAGCATTTTGGCAGTGGGCTGCACACTTCATCAACTCGTGGCAATTCCAGAGGCCAGACTGGCGAACATTTATGCTACCATTAAAGGACGGCTGGCTGACATCCATAAATGAATCGCTTATTGATAAAGGCCTCATGTCACCAAAAGTAAATTTGTGTTAAACTGAAAATTTGTGTATTTTGAAAATGTATAGAATTTTTACTTCCATGTTCCTTAAGGAAATGGAAGTATGGTGATGGCAAAAAAAATCGTGTTCGAGATTATTGCAGATTCTGATTGTACTACACTCAAAACATGAAAAAAAGTCGTTTTTCGGAAAGTGTCTGTGTACGTGTCTGTCTGTATTTTTTTGTTTCTATGGCAAACGATAACAGCCGCAAATTCAAAGAGAATCAAATAATTTTTTGCATACAACACTGGTTTGTAGAGTACTCACGACCTATTGTTTTTGGTGAAGATCGGTTGAGGGGAAGGGGTAGTTTACCAGCAACAGTTTTTTTTATCAAGCAAAGGTAATTTGTTTTTTCGCAAACGATAACATTCGCAAATTCAAACAGAATCAAATAATGTTTTGCATACAGCCCTGAATTATGGAGTTCTCAAGACCTATTGTTTTTGGTGAAGATCGGTTAAGGGAAAGGGGTAGTTTACCAGCAACGTTTTATGTTTTAACAAGGGTATTTTCTATGGCAAACTATAACAGTCGCAAATTCACACAGAATAAAATAATTTTTTGCATGCAACTCTGAAATGTAGAGTTTTGAAGACATATTGTTTTTGGTGAAGATCGGTTAAGGGAAAGGGGTAGTTTACCGGCAAAGTTTTTTTTTTTATCAAAGGTAATTTGTTTCTATGGCAAACGATAACAGCCGCAAATACAAACAGAATCAAATGATGTTTTGCGTACAGCCCTGAATTGTGGAGGTCTCAAGACTTGTTGGTTTTGGTGAAGATCGGTTAAGGGAAAGGGGTAGTTTACCAGCAACGTTTTTTTTTATCAAGGGTAATTTGTTTCTATGGTAAAAGATAACAGCCGTAAATTCAAACAGAATCAAATAATGTTTTGCATTCATCCCTAAATTGTAGAAAACTCAAGGCCTGTTGATTTTGGTGAAGATCAGTTAAGGGAAAGGGCAGTTTACCTGAAACATTTTTTGTTGTAACAAGAGTAAAGTATGCCTACTTAATTTTGATAAATAAAGTATCCTGATAAGAAGATCTTAATAATCCACTGTAGAAACGTAGATGAAATATCTATAAATGAAGAGGCTAGTTGAACGGGGTGGGGGTAATTTCATATAAATGAAAATTATAGTTGCGAGGGGGGTATAATTTTTATGTGTACTACGTTATCGGCAACAAAGCTGTAGTTTGTTGTTAAAATTCCTTCCCGGACTGTTTGGCCGTAGTCCAATGTTTTCTGCACAACTAGACTTTTCAGCAGTGCCGTTGACTGCCATCATCAGTGAAAATCGATTGCGATAACGTGTGGTGGTATACGTTAGTGACCGCAGTACTGTGGTTAAGGTTGTAGCAATACGTTGAAAGACGTTGTTTCTTTTGGAACATTTCATTTCGTAAATGATTTTAAATATAAATCTTAGAACATGGAAGTTATGTATGGTTCTCCATACAGATATTTTGCATGTGTGGTGTATTAGTAATGATCATAAAAGAGTTAATAAAAATATTGTAATGCACCTTAGTTCTGTACAATATATGTAATCAATATGATAGGAAATTAATTATTCAGTATTCTCATAATTTGATTTTTTCTTATCTATTTATAATCTTTCTTATTTTTTAGGGATTGTAGAACCTTCTGCAACATTTGGCAACTGCAGTATTTGTTAAAACCTGTGACAACTTGTTCGACTCTTTCAATGGCTGCATCCAAAACAAGTCAGGAAAACCTCTTCGGTCTCCACTTAGTGATGACAGCGTACACATAGCATTTTGGCAGTGGGCTGCACACTTCATCAACTCGTGGCAATTCCAGAGGCCAGACTGGCGAACATTTATGCTACCATTAAAGGACGGCTGGCTGACATCCATAAATGAATCGCTTATTGATAAAGGCCTCATGTCACCAAAAGTAAATTTGTGTTAAACTGAAAATTTGTGTATTTTGAAAATGTATAGAATTTTTACTCCATGTTCCATAAGGAAATGGAAGTATGGTGATGGCAAAAAAAATCGTGTTCGAGATTATTGCAGATTCTGTTTGTACTACACTCAAAACATGAAAAAAAGTCGTTTTTCGAAAAGTGTCTGTGTACGTGTCTGTCTGTATTTTTTTTTTCTATGGCAAACGATAACAGCCGCAAATTCAAAGAGAATCAAATAATTTTTTGCATACAACACTGGTTTGTAGAGTACTCACTACCTATTGTTTTTGGTGAAGATCGGTTGAGGGAAAGGGGTAGTTTACCGGCAACGTTTTTTTTTATCAAGGGTCATTTTTTTGGCAAACGATCACAGCCGCAAATTCAAACAGAATCAAATAATGTTTCGCATACAGTCCTGAATTATGGAGTTCTCAAGACCTGTTGTTTTTGGTGACGATCTGTTAAGGGAAAGGGGTAGTTTGCTAGCAACGTTTTATGTTTTAACAAGGGTATTTTCTATGGCAAACGATAACAGTCGCAAATTCACACAGAATCAAATAATTTTTTGCATGCAACTCTGAATTGTAGAGGTTTCAAGACATTTTGTTTTTGGTGAAGATCGGTTAAAGGAAAGGGGTAGTTTACCTGCAACATTTTATGTTTTAAAAAGGGTATTTTTTTTTGACGAACGATAACTGCCGCATATTCAAACAGAATCAAATAATTTTTTGCATACGTCACTGAATTGTAGAGAACTCAATGTCTTCTGATTTTGGTGAAAATCGGTTAAGGGGAAGGCGCAGTTTACCAACAACGTTTTTTTTATCAAAGGTAATTTGTTTCTATGGCAAAGATAACAGCCGCAAATTAAAACAGAATCAAATAATGTTTTGCATACGGCCCTGAATTGTGGAGGTCTCGAGACTTGTTGGTTTTGGTGAAGATCGGTTAAGAGAAAGGGGAAGTTTACCCGCAACGTTTTTTTTATCAAGGGTAATTTGTTTCTATGGTAAAAGATAACAGCCGTAAATTCAAACAGAATCAAATAATGTTTTGCATTCATCCCTAAATTGTAGAAAACTCAAGGCCTGTTGATTTTGGTGAAGATCAGTTAGGGGAAAGGACAGTTTACCTGAATCTTTTTCTGTTGTAACAAGAGTAAAGTAGGCCTACTTAATGTTGATAAATAAAGTATCCTGATAAGAAGATCTTAATAATCCACTGTAGAAACGTAGATGAAATATCTATAAATGAAGAGGCTAGTTGAACGGGGTGGGGTTAATTTTCTATAAATGAAAATTATAGTTTACAGGGGGGGGGTATAATTTTTATGTGTACTACGTTATCGGCAACAAAGTAGTAATTTGTTGTTAAAATTCCTTCCCGGGCTGTTTGGCCGTAGTCCAATGTTTTCTGCACAACCAGACGTTTCAGCAGTGACGTTGACTGCCATCATCAGTGAAAATCAAGTGCGATAACGTGTGGTGGTATACGTTAGTGACCACAGTACTGTGGTTAAGGCTGAAGCAATAAGTGGAAAGAAGTTGTTTCTATGGAAACATTTCATTTCGTAAATGATTTTAAATATAAATCTTAGAACATGGAAGTCATGTATGGTTCTCCATACCGATATTTTGCATGTGTGGTGTATTAGTACTGATCATAAAGAGTTAATAAAAATATTGTAATGCACCTTAGTTCTGTACAATATATATAATCAATATGATAGGAAATTAATTAATCAGTATTCTCATAATTTGATTTTTTCTTATCTATTTATAATCTTTCTTATTTTTTAGGGATTGTAGAACCTTCTGCAACATTTGGCAACAGCAGTATTTGTTAAAACCTGTGACAACTTGTTCGACTCTTTCAATGGCTGCATCCAAAACAAGTCAGGAAAACCTCTTCGGTCTCCACTTAGTGATGACAGCGTACACATAGCATTTTGGCAGTGGGCTGCACACTTCATCAACTCGTGGCAATTCCAGAGGCCAGACTGGCGAACATTTATGCTACCATCACAGGACGGCTGGCTGACATCCATAAATGAACCGCTTATTGATAAAGGCCTCATGTCACCAAAAGTAAATTTGTGTGAAACTGAAAAAACGGTGTATTTTGAAAATGTATAGAATTTTTACTTCCATGTTCCTTAAGGAAATGGAAGTATGGTGATGGCAAAAAAATTCGTGTTCGAGATTATTGCAGATTCTGATTGTACTACACTCAAAACATGAAAAAAGTCGTTTTTCGAAAAGTGTCTGTGTGTGTCTGTCTATAGATTTTTTTCTATGGCAAACGATAACAGCCGCAAATTCAAACAGAATTAAATAATTTTTTGCATACAGCCCTGACTTGTAGAGTACTCACAACCTATTGTGTTTGGTGAAGATCGGTTGAGGAATAGGAGTAGTTTACCTGCAACGTTTTTTTTTTATTAAGGGTAATTTTTTTTTTGCAAAGGATAACAGTCGCAAATTCAAACAGAATCAAATAATGTTTCGCATACAGCCCTGAATTATAGAGTTCTCAAGACCTATTGTTTTTGGTATGGATCGGTTAAGGGAAGTTTACCTGCAACGTTTTATGTTTTAACAAGGGTATTTTCTATGGCAACGATAACAGTCGCAAATTCACACAGAATCAAATAATTTTTGCATGCAACTCTGAATTGTAGAGTTTTCAAGACATATTGTTTTTGGTGAAGATCGGTTAAGGGAAAGGAGTAGTTTACCTGCAACCTTTTATGTTTTAACAAGAGTATTTTTTTCTATGACGAACGATAACTGCCGCATATTCAAACAGAATCAAATAATTTTTTGCATACATCACTGAATTGTAGAGAACTCAAGGTCTTTTGATTTTGGTGAAGATCGGTTGAGGGGAAGGGGTAGTTTACCTGCAACCTTTTACGTTTTAACAACAGTAAAGTACTTGAAAATTCATTTAAACTTTTCAAACAATGGTAATTGTTAAAAATAAAATTATTTTGTTGCCAGGCAATAAAATTATAATTTTTTCATTTTAATGTAAATCATGTATGAGAGAAAATATATCGTTCGTGGCAGGCAAGCATATCTCAGGTATGTAATGTTTACGTTTCCATTTTATTATTATGACTACCATAATAAAAAGGCAGGGAACACACACACACAATTCGCGTTATTTCTGGCCTCATTCATGTTTATTTTCTTACATTTGCACGCTTTTTAAATGGAAAGTGCCGAAACCCACACCAACATAACGTGTGCAAGCCGAAAAAGTGTCCAGCGTGGATAGCGATTTGCTTCCTGTGGATCGCTGGGCAGTGTAACTGCACGTGTTTACAGAGGAACGATTCATAGACAGACTTTTCGTCTTTAGGGAATGAACCCTCTGCAAGATAGTTGATTGGCTGAGGGTCCATGAGTGACTTCGGAGCGCTCCTTCTTTTCTGCATGTTTGTTCTGTGAAACGTACACTGTAGATTCGCAGCTTTACTCTAAGCAACGCTCAATAGGAAATGTTGAAAATTTTTGTCCACGGTGTACCCTCATACACACTAAACCTGCTCTGATGTTTTTAATTACGGACATCATAATATTAAAACTTTGGAAACTTGAGCACTACTTAATGGAGATCAATCATTAACTTATACAAGCCATTAATTTTATGCATATTTTTTATATATGTGTGTACAACGTTATCAGCAACAAAGTAGTAGTTTTTGTTAAAATTCCTTCCCGGGATATTTGGCCGTAGTCCAATGTTTTCTACAAAACCAGACGTTTCGGCAATGCCATCGACTCCCATCATCAGTGAAAATCGAGTGCGATAACGTGAGGTGGTATACGTTAGTGACCACAGTACTGTGTTTAAGCCTGAAGCAGTAAGTAGAAAGAAGTAGTTTCTATGGTAATATTTCATTTCGAAAATGATTTTAAATATAAATCTCAGAATATGGAAGTCGTGTATGGTTCTCCATACCGATATTTTTTTTTTTGGCAAACGATAACAGCCACAAATTCAAACAGAATCAAATAATATTTGCATACAGCCCTGAATTGTAGTGTTCTCAAGACCTATTGTTTTTGGTGAAGATCGGTTAAAGGAAAGGGGTAGTTTACCTGAAACGTTTTATGTTTTAACAAGGGTATTTTCTATGGCAAACGATAACAGCCGTAAATTCATACAGAATCAAAAGATTATTTGCATACAGCCCTAAATTTTAGAGTTCTCAAGACCTGTTGTTTTTGGTGAAGATCGGTTAAGGGAAAGGGGTAGTTTACCAGCAACATTTTATGTTTTAACAAGGGTATTTTCTATGCCAAACGATAACAGCCGCAAATTCAAGCAGAATCAAATAATTTTTTGCATACAGCCCTGATTTGCAGAGTATTCAAGACGTATTGTTTTTGGTGATGATCGGTTAAGGGAAAGGGGTAGTTTACCTGCAACGTTTTTTTATCAAGGGTAATTTTCTATGGCAAACGATAACAGCCGCAAATTCAAACAGAATCAAATAATTTTCTGCATGCAGCCCTGATTTGTAGAGTATTCAAGACCTTTTGTTTTTGGTGATGATCGGTTAAGGGAAAGGGGTAGTTTACCTGCAACGTTTTTTTATCAAGGGTAATTTTCTATGGCAAACGATAACAGCCGCACATTCAAACAGAATCAAATAATTTTTTGCATACTTTTCTGAAATGTTGAGATCTCAAGGACTTTTGATTTTGGTGAAGATCGGTTAAGGGGAAGGGGTAGTTTACCTGCAACCTTTTACGTTTTAGCAACAGTAAAGTACTGTACTTGAAAATTCATTTAAACTTTTTCAAACAATGGTAATTGTTCAAAATAAAATAAGTTTTTTGCCAGGCAATAAAATTATAATTTTTTCATTTTAGTGTAAATCATGTATGAGTGAAAATATATCATACGTGGCAGGCAAGCATATCTCAATTATGTAACGTTTATGTTTCCATTTTATTATTATGATTACTGCAATAAAAAGGCAGGGAAGACACACACACACACACACACACACACACAAACACACACAATTCTTGTTATTTCTGGCCTCACTCATGTTTATTTTCTTACATTTGCACGCTTTTTAAATGGAAAGTGCGAAACCCACACCAACATAACGCGTGCAAGCCGAAAGTGTCCAGCGTGGATAGCGATTTGCTTCCTGTGGATCGCTGGGCAGTGTAACTGCACGTGTTTACAGAGGAACGATTCATAGACAGACTTTTCGTCTTTAGGGAATGAACCCTCTGCAAGATGCTGAGGGTCCATGAGTGACTTCGGAGCGCCCTTTCTTTTCCGAGTGTTTGTTCTGTGAAACGTACACTGTAGATTCGCAGCTTTACTCTAAGCAACGCTCAATAGGAAATGTTGAAAATTTCTGTCCACGGTGTACCCTCATACACACTAAACCTGCTCTGATGTTTTAATTACGGACATCATAATATTAAAACTTTGGAAACTTGAGCACTACTTAAGGGAGATCAATCATTAACTTGTACAAGCCATATATATATATATATATATATATATTGTAACTAGATCTTATTGCTGTGTGTGTTGTGGTTACAAATTCCTCTTAATTGTTCTCGTCTTCCTTTTCTTTTAATTTAAGCCCCACTGTTGAGCTGTCCAAAGTGTAACTAAACCTGTGTTATCGTGTTAAGGTATTGGTGTAGTGTTACAAAAACATAAATATGTGTTCTTGAAAGAAATTAAAATTGTTTGTTTAAAAATTTTTTCTAATTAAAATGTTTTTTTTATTGATTAATTAATTAGAAACAATTAATTAATTGATGTTCGTGAAGTTCCAAAACGTCTCTCACTTGTTTAAAAAATTTTATAAGCTTTTCTGTATTTTTTAAGAAACTCCAACCACTTATAAGATTGTCTCCAGATACAATTGATCTTTGTTTACTTTCAGTTTTGGAGGTTATCTTCCTTCAATGTGGTGAAATTCTCGTAGTAGATGTATTTAAATTATAGTATGTGTAAACTGCTAAGTCTAGAAAAGAAAGAACTGTTTTAAGATGAAAAGTATAAATTATTTATTTAACAATTGTTTAAAAAGACTCTTGTCGATTTTAAAATCGACTCTCAGGGTATCGAATGTTACAAGTTTTTATATAAAATACAATTAAGGTTCTTTTAACAGCTATTTATTGGAAAAGTCAGAGAAATCGGGCAAAGATTAAAAAAGTATAACGTTACAATAATAATTCTTAATACTAAAGTACATATATTCAATTGAAAAGATTAAAATTAATAAATTGATTGCGAACCGTGCCGCTGACAAACTAGATGGCCGTGTTCAGTTGAGTGGTGACGAAAAGCAAATGGCCGCCGTCGAGGTCGTCAAACGTCCCTTCGTAGATTTGGCGTTCCAATAAAGATATTTTCTTGCCGAATTCACGTCCTGGTGTCAGCAAATCTTCCTTCTGATGTTGGTGTAGTGTCTCTGGTTAAGTTTCTGAGTTGTATTTTGAAAAGTGGTGTATTTATAAGTCAGTTCACTTTTTGTCGATCAGGCACTATTCGATGGTTATGTTATATACTGTTTTATGGTGTTTTAAATGTTATTTCACTGTCGTTTTGATGCTATATAATGTTAGGTAGTCTTTTGTAAGTGTTTATGTCACTGTGTCGATGTTGTGAAATGTTTTTTGTCGCCACTCGCGATTTTCAAATTCGTATCATACATTGACTCTCCATTACGGTACTATAAACTAGGTAAAATCGTTTTAATTGCTCGTGTCAAGTATCCCGTACAACGTTCAATAATCAACTCTCTACTTCCTTCACTTTCGACTAAAATCTTAGCCAAAGCAATATTATTCCTTTCATTGTTCGAATTTTACTTTGCATCCTGTGCATGTATTAAAGTTAAATTATATAACTGCTTAAACTTTGGTTATTATTCAAATTTATTAGCTAGTTGTTACTTAATTTTATCCTTCAGTTCATTCGGCGTATTTTGATATCGAATAATGCCGTTTTATTAAGTTTTTTATCTAAAATTGGTAATTTTACCTTCATTTTGTATCTTGTAAATTTTCAAAATCAGCTTCCTGTCATTATGCAAGTTCTGCCATTTTTAAGTTATATTTATGATTATTAATCTCATATTGTAATAAAAGGTTTATATTCCCTTAGTTTCTTGCAATTATATGAATTGGTTAAGTTTTAAAATATTATGTTGGAATATATGACCCCCTCTCCAAATTTTTGAGTTCTGTCATTTCCATTTTTATTTATAATCCTGGCTATAATTTTACAAAATCTTTCTAAGTTATATTTCTAATTATATGGCTTCATTTCTGGTTTATGTTATCTAAATCCCTTCAGTTTAAATGTATTTAAGTACTTAGTTTCTCAGTTTTAATGATGTTTAGTTTTCATCAGCTTGCCTAGATTCCTAACAATTTTTTCATACAAATTTTTATACAAACAATATATATTGAATTATACCCTCTCTGACTTTTTAACCTTGTAATATAAATTAAACATTTTTTCTATTAAACATAACAACAATTAGTATCTGTTTCAATACTATAAACAGATAAGAAATAATTTTAAATAATGGTTGTCTTCAACAAATTAGACATTTTTTTTACAATCAAAACTTAATACTAAAATATAAATATTATTTATAAAGAATGTTTTTCCCATGCCAACATCCTATTCAATTATTACCATTAAGACAAGTAATAAATATTTTACAATTAGGATGTTAGTGGTTCTAAACTTATTACATGTTCTTATCCCTAATACATTTTTAAAATTCTTATTTCAAATAAACAAAACCTTATTTTCTACATTCTTATTCTATTTCTTATATTAAATTTAATTACTCAGTTTTTAAACTGTTTTTAATATGGTTTAGGGTAATTGTACCCTGTCACTTTGTGTTTAATCTGTTTTTATTCATTTTTAAAGAAATGTCATTTCAAACAGACTGACAGCTTGATATTGTTACATGTATTAGATTCCCTCTTGTACAAATCATAAGTCACTAAAAAGTTGTATTTTTCATTATCTACACAGTTTGTGGATGCCAAGGTTGAAACATAAGGTTTATTTTTTACAATACACAAACTAGCACTGGTTCACTTTACACTCCTTGGTGCTATTTCTAAATGGTTGTTTAGTCTTATTAACATCAAGAAATTGGTCTGTGGGTTACAATGAAGATTTGTTCTTTGGGTATTATATTATTGTTTCACCTTGGTCCACTGGCAACTCTTACTCTATACACTTTTATTCTTAATTTTATTGTACATATGGTTTCTGTTCATGAATACTTCGTTATACTTTTTATTATTGTGGTTTTTATTTATTTTGGGATATGGGGATATGGGTGTTTTTTATAAGAGCATTCCTTCTTCTTCTGGATGCTGCCTTCTTCTTCTTTCTTCAATGATGTCTTCTTTTCTTCTTGCTTCTTTGAATTGTATGTTCTTCATCTTCTTCTGGATGCCATCGGGTTTCTTGGGGTTACTTCATCTTCTTCTGGTTTCTTGAAATACATCACCTTTTATGGTGGATCTTGCCTTGTTCAGGGTTTCTTTTTCAATTTATTCCTCATCTTTGTTGGGGGTTTAGTAATACTCTGGGTTGCTTCTTTATTTACTCCTTACCTTCCTGGGTTATATTTTAAAACCTTGGGTTATTACACTGGTTTTGATGATTCATCACTAGTAACATTGCTTTTATTCGAACTTAAACTTTTAATACCAATGATTGTTCTGCACGGTTGCTCTGAATTAATTCTTTATATTATTTTAATGCTTTCTTCGGATTTAATGTTATTATCTTATATTATTCTAATGATCAATGCCATTTGTTTTTATGTGTTTATCTGTCACGCTACAGATTGCTCCCCTCCAGAAGTAATTATTTCAGACATGTTTACGGATGAAATAATTTCTTATGATAATTTCATTATTTTTTATATTTCATTTTCCTCTCCATTTCTATATCGACTTTTTATATTTGAGTTTAATAAATTTTATATATATAGTCACTTATTTTACTTTTGATCCTTCTTGGATAGTTAGTGTCTTCTGAGATATATTATTATTATTATTATAATTATTATTATTATACATATTCTTTCTTTATAAACTTCGTGTTGCATCCGTGGGATATTAATTCCCTAACATTCCCTATCACGTGGGCTGGGGCAGTTCAGAGGGGCACTGTAGGCTACACAACTCTGCTGGCCATACACCACTTCTACAGTTCGAGTCAAGAGGCACATTCATCTCTGCTCAAAAAACATAATGCTGCTGGAATTATCTTCAGTCAGTCATCGAATAAAATAAAATAAAAAGTAGTCTCATTTTCGACTAATAAAAATATCTTTGGATTCTTCACTTCGTAGTTTCTCAGATTATCTCACATTTTTTATCTTAATAAATCTTCTTAATTCTTATTATACTCATTATATATATATTTTTCTGAACTCTTAACTTGTCTGATATATTTATTTTAATTATGGTTGAAAACTTCTCTTAATAATTCTTGTTACTGGTTATAGTGTAACTCTTTTTCTTCTCCATCTGAATTCTCTTTATACTTCCTTCTGGTTACTTACAGTGTTAGCATGGTCTTTATATATAGTATTTTCTTATTCATTATTTGAATGGTCTTATTTTATTATATTTAATTTTTTAAATTTGTATCTTTATATTAGATATTCAGGTTGTTATTTTGATCATTTTATTTAAACATTTTGTTCTTTCCTTTCTCTTAGAAAGTTATTAATCCGCCTTCGCATTCATTAACATTAATTCATTCATATTATATTTCATGTGGTACCTCTTCTCTTTGCATTTCTTATATATATGTCTTATTATTATTATTGGTTCAAAATCATCTTCTCCATATGTTTGGTATGAGTTGTTCTTCTTTGCTTCTTCAGAACTGAGTAATATCGTATTCCTTTTTCTTGATTAACTGTTTCCATTATCGTTTCATAAGTAATTAGTCATGGGTTGTTCTCATTATTATTTTGTTATTTTTCTTTTTTGGATTTTTTATAATTTTATTATAATAACAGATTCTTCTCTTTGTTTCCAAATTATTGCCTTCTCTTGTATATCACACTCTTTTTTGTTTTTCTTCTCTACTCCTTCAAATGCTAGATATTCACAATTATTCTGGATTAAATTTAATTCTTTTTTCTGAATTAATCATATTATTTTCTTCTAAATTTAATTATAAATGGAACATATTTATTTTTAGATCTTTGTTAGTTTTATGCAAAATTCAAACTCTTCTTTTTATTTAATTCCAAAACATTTCTCATAAATCATTGTAATAAGTTGATCTTATTTTGTTTCAAGTTTTATCAAAATTTAAATTCTGTTTAATTCATTTATTCCCAATATGTTTCCTTCAAAATTGTTTATAGTAAGATGTGCTTACTTAATTTTTAATTTTTTGTTATATATAATTCTAAATTCTAATTCTTCCTTTTTAATTATTCCAAATGGTTTCTCTTCAAAATTGTGTGTAGAAATAATCTTACAATTATTTCTGAATTTTTTGGTATTTCTCCAAATTCAAATTCTTCTTAATTAGTTACCATAAAGTTTTTTCACAAAATTAGTTATAGTAAGTTGGTCTTACTTTATTTTTAAATTTGTTGTATTTATAAAATTCCAAATTCTTTCTTTTATTTTGCCAAAAAGTTTTTTCTCATAAATATTTGGTTGTAAGATGTTCTTACTTTTATTTTTGAATTTGTTTGTTTTTAAAATTCAAAATTCCTTTCTTTTAAATTGCCATAAAGTTTTTTCTCAAAAATATTTGGTAGTAAGATGTTCTTACAATTATTTTAGAATTTTTATGTATTTATAAAATTCCAAATTCTTTCTTTTATTTCGCCATAAAGTTTTTTTTTCTCAAAAATATTTGGTAGTAAGATGTTCTTACAATATTTTAGAATTTTTTGTGTATAATAAAAATTCTAAACTCATTCTTCATAGTACTTTTTCATAGATGCTTGATTGTACACACCTTTAACTCTGCCGGAAACTATTTCTCTCAGTTCATAAGTATTATTATGATTATCCTTTACGACAACATATGGGCCTGTATAGAGTAATAATAACTTTTTGGTTATCCCATCTAGGGTGCTGGGCAGTTCTCGATTCTTTAATAGAACTTTCTCACCCTCTTTGTAAGTTACTATACGCCCTATTGCCATTTGATATGTTGCTTGCCGTTTCTCTTGGTCTTCAGCCACCTTGTTATAGAATCTAACCTGGTTAAATTTGCGATCGTTGTTTGGTGGAAACTCGATTATTTCTTCAATTTCTCGGGGAGTTGGCTTCTCATACATGGTGGAGTAAGGGGTAGTTCCTATAGCTGGATGGTGGGCGAAATTTAGGAATTTCTCTGTTGCTGCTAAGTACTCTTGCCACTTTCTCTGTTGGTTGTGACAGTACGTCCGCAAGATCCTATCCACTTCTCTCAGTACCCTCTCAGCCGGATTACTACTTGGGTGGTAGACGGACGTCTTATAGGTTTTGATCCCAAGTGATAATAATGTGTCTCGCCATCTCCTCCCCTTAAATTGAGTACCATGGTCGGTAATAATCGAAGATGGTCTACCGATCTCTGGCACATACAAATCTATGATTACCGCAAGAACTTTCGCTGTGGTTGCCCGATTAACCGAAAATATAAATAAATATTTGGTATAATGGTCCATGATTATTATTAGGTACTTATACCTGTGTCTACCGCCGCTACGGGGAAATGGCCCGCAGATATCTAAGAATACTTTTTCTAGTTTTGTATTTGAGGTGATAGGTATCATTATACCCTCTTTCTTCTCATTGTTTACCTTGACACACTGACAAATATTGCAAGACTTTAGGTTATTTCTCACCTTTCGGTTGATATTCTTTATTTTGCAGTTTTCTTCTAAAGCCTGTATCACTTTTAGCGCTCCCATGTGGCCATACCTGATATGATAATCTATTATGACTTCCTTTTCGATTTGGTGTGGAATTATCACCTTCCATGTCTCTTCATCCAAAGCCGTTTTTATGAATAATATTCCTTTATTTATATGGTAGTATTTGGAAACGGTGTTATCGTCGGCTTCCAATCGATTTATGATGTTTTTCAGTTTAGGATCAGACTGTTGGTGGATACGGATGTTTACTAATAGAGCTTGTAGATCGGATCTGGTTTTAAATAGGTTGTAAATTTTAACCAAGCTCTCCTTCTCTCCCTCGAAGGTCTGATCTTCCAGATTTATCCGTGATAATACATCTGCTACCACATTCTTTTCCGGAATATACTCCCATTTTAAATCATATTCTTGTAGGGCGAGTACCCGTCTAGCCAATCGGCCGTGACTCAATTTGCACCTACGTAGAAACGAGATGGATTTATGATCAGTACGAACAGTGACTTGATACCCGAGAATGAATGTTCGGAACTTACTGCATGCGAACACCACGCTAAGCAATTCCTTTTCGGTTACATTATAATTCTTTTCGCATTGATTCAGCGTGCGACTAGCGAAGCTTATTACCTCCTCATCTTCCTGGTATAATGTTGTTCCTAAGCTTATGTCGCTAGCATCGCAATTTAAAAAGAATGGTTTCTTAAAATCTGGGTGACGAAGTATAACGCTCTCCAGAAACTTTTCTTTTATCAAGCGGAAGGTAGTATCTTGTTCCTCACCCCAGGTCCATTTGTTTTTAGCAGATAATTGTGGTTGAAACTTGGCTGTCAACTCGGAATATCTGTTCTGAAACTTTCTGTAATAGTTACAGAGTCCGAGGAAAGATTTTAACTGTTTCCTGTTTCTTGGTTGCGGGAACCTCTGAATTGCCTCCACTTTCTCTGCTGATGGGGTAATACCTCTATCGTCTAGATTGAAACCTAAGAATTGTACTTCGCGCGCAATGAACTTGGATTTCTTCAACTTCAAAGTTATGTTGTTTTGCGCTAACTTTCTGAGTACATATTCTACTCTATAACAGTGTTCTTCCCAGGTTTCTGACGTAATGAGTAAATCGTCTACATAGACTGTGGTAAATTGGAGTGCTTCTTGTCCAAGAATTTGGTCCATACATGCCACAAAGATGGCGACAGAATTTACAAGTCCGAAGGGCAGTCTCTTGAACTGGTAATTGTGCCCTTCGAAAATGAACGCCACGTACTGACGGCTTTGTGGATGCAACTCCACTTGCCAATAACCACATACAGTGTCCCAGGTACTGATAAACTTAGTGCCGTGAAAACGTTTTAGTATCTCCTCTATTTCACCGGGTGAGGTTCGGTCATTCACAATGGTTTTGTTCAGTTCGCGCGCATCTAAACAGAGCCGGACTTGTCCGTCTTTCTTGGGAACAGCAATAATTGGACTAGTGTAAGGAGATTGACTAATCTCAATTATGTCATTTTCAATCATTTTATTAATTTTTGTTCTCACGGCTTCTTAAAGCGAATGCGCGATTGGATATGACCTCCGGTTAAACTCCACGTTTTCTTTGAATTCAAGTTTGCACTGATAGTTTTTAACCTTACCTGGTTCGTCTGAAAACACTCCTTTGTATTTCTCATATACTCTGACTAAACGATCTGCTAAATGTAAAGGTATTTTTTCGTTATTGGTTCCGCACTGGAAATCCCGTATCTCTTGTATTTTTAATGACCATAAATCCTCTCCTCCATTGTTGTATACAATTGGTTTATGAAGAGGGCTGTTCCTTATGAGATTTATTTTACGAAGTTGTTGGTGTATAGGGCTGGGAAGTATATTTGCGCCTCCTACCAAATTTGCGGTCCATGTTATTCCGTCTGGGAAAAGTGATACTCTCTCTAGGTTAAGGTCGATAATGGCGGAGTACCTTCTTAGAATATCGCAACCGACCAGTATATCAAATGGTAATCCGGTGGCGATCAAAAATTCCATGTCTAAAGCTATATCACGGCTAACGACACTTAAGGAAACTTGCTTCCTAATAGTTTTGTTCTGGCGGCCAGTTGCACCTATTAAAACAATGTTATTCACTGGTAACATCGGCAAAGTTTTCCCACATTCTCTCTGTATCCTTTCCAGTTCATTGGCATTTATAATGGAAATATTGGCACCTGTGTCAATCATGATTTTTGCGGGAATTCCTTCTACCTCTGCTGTTATATATAATATTTCGTTATTATTATTATTATTGAGGCTCTTTTCGTTCTCCTCTAAAAGTTCAGTTCTAATATCTTTCAGGTAATGGTTACTAATTATCGTGATGTTCTTTGCATTGGTTGCTTGTTGCAACTCATCTTTATTTAACCCAGGAAGTTGAAGCAGTAACGGGTCGTAATCGTTAATTACTGCATCCTCCCGTTTAAAGTATTGTGGTCATCGTTTGGACTAGGATTGACCGAGACATCGTTCGGGAAACTCTGTGTCGTTTCCTGCCGCTCTGTACCCTGTTCGAGGTTTATTTCCCTGTTTTGTTGTCGGCCAAGATCCTCCAGGCTGGTACTTCTTCTTCCTTGTTCGTGGCGTGGACCGTCCCGTTCCGCACTCTCCATCTTCGCTCTCCACCATGAAAACTGTTCCTCCGTTGTTGGTAGTACCTCCTCGGGCCGCGATCTTCCGCTCTTATAAAATTAACCCTTGGGCGTGACACTCTATTATTATTATTATTTTTGTTATAATAATTTCTATTGGGTGGGTAATGTCTATCACCATTATTACCGGGGTATGGATTTCTCTGACTATACGGGCTATAAGGGGGCTGATAATAATTGTTCCTATTATTAGGATAGGTGTTGTTGTTCCTATTACTGTTTGGGCGGCCATTAAAATTGTGGTTATTACGCGGCGGGTTATTATTGCCGTCGTAATTACTGGGCTGGTTTCGGTTCCCGGGATGGTTATTGTCGTTACTAGGGTATTGATTCGGCCTTGCCTCTGGTCGCTCATTCCTCCTCCTGCTCTGGCGGTAGTATTCTTCATTTTCGTACCCTTCCAGTAATTCCGTCATGGCCTGTACCATCTTGATCTGGCTACCTTTCCTTGCCCTGACAATATCTTCGTCGTAATGATAGGAGAGTTTATTTACCAGGCACTCTTCGGGTATAGCCGGCTCGAGGTGTTTCGCCATGCACACCTTTCCTAGAAAATAGGCTGTCATGCTATTGCCTATTTGTGCCCTGTATCGTCCGTTGCAAATGTTATCTCGGATCAGGTTCTGGGTTGTTTCAGACCAGTATTTTGATTTGAACATACCCCGGAACTGCTGGTAGTCGGCAATCTCGCTACGGTTAGCCATCCACCAATTATCAGTCATCTCCCTGAATGACTCGTCTAGTATCTCCCGGTTATTGCTCCATTGAGTTCCTCTATGTTTGGCGAAGTACTCCTCTAATCTCGCCAGGAACTCCAATGGTTTCCGCTTGTACTGCCGGAAGTTGAGCCATTCTCGGCTTTCGTTGATGGGCAATCCGGTGAAATGAGTTGGTCTATTTCTTAAAGCTTCCATCTCTTCTTGGCTTTGCCGTACCTGACCCGTGATATTGGTCATAGCCTCTTGCATCCCATCACACCGTTCCGTGACTTGGTTCCGTACTCTCCCGAATTCTTCTTGAGTCTCCTTCCGCTGTTCTTCCACTTTCCTGCGGCTATGCTCTTCTATATTTGTAAACTTGATGTTTACTACTTCCTTAAATTCTTGTACCTCCTTTTCGGTCTGGTTGCATTTTCCGTCAATTTCTCGGATTTGTTGGTTTATCATTATGTTTTCTTCTTCCAACTTTTTATTCATCACTTTCTTGTTAACATTGATTTCCTTATTCAGTTCTTCTCTTAACAATTCCATTCTTTCATCTAGCTTATCCAGATTCTCATGATTGACCTCCCTTAATTCTTCTCTTAACATTTGGTTGTCCTCTCTCAATTCTTCCAATTTTTCCCCCATCTTCTCTTCCAATTTCTTGTTATCTTCCTTCAACTGTCAGTTGTCACTTTCCATTTTTTTCTATTTTCTTGAATTCTCTTATTGGTATTCTCAATTTTGTTAATCAATTCTTCCTTAGTCGCTTTAAATTCTTCCTTAAAAGATTGGTTGTCTTCCTTCAATTCTTCTAACTTCTTCCCCATTTCTTCTTCCATCTTCTTATTTGTTTCATCAATATTCTTACTCAGGGACTGGTTGTCTTCCTTCAATCTTCCATGTTCTTGTTCATCCCACTCAATTCTTCTTTTGTTTTTTCTATTTTATTTCCCAATTCTTCCTTTAATTCCTTACTCATTCCTTCCATCTTTTTACTTAAGGATTGACTGTCTTCCTTCCTGTTCTCGTTCATTTTCTTGTTATTCTCCTCCATTTGCATGAACATTTCCATTAATCTGTCCATTTTTGTTTCTTCAGTGGTCTTGGATTTCTCTAAATGTCTTTCCTGGACATTGACTTCCCCTGTTTGTGTGGGCAACTCAGGTTGTTCCTCTGGTCGTGCAGGTTGTTTTGACAATACCGGTGGCAATGACCTTTCCACATCTTCTACTGGCGTCGCCTCTTTATTGTCCATATCTATTTCTACTTCCTTTTCGGCCTCCACCGCCCGTTTCTTTGAGGTCGCACGTCGTTGCATTCTTCCCTTTCCTCTGGCTTATAGCTGCTGCCGAACTCCAATTAGTGATTGGGCAGATTGTAGTGGCCTTTCAATCGCTAATTAAAGCCAATTTGTAACTAGATC
This sequence comes from Magicicada septendecula, assembly GCA_034769895.1. Lineage (NCBI taxonomy): Eukaryota > Metazoa > Arthropoda > Insecta > Hemiptera > Cicadidae > Magicicada > Magicicada septendecula. The sequence continues at coordinate 188,151,718 of CM068375.1, forward strand.
TTATTGCTGTGTGTGTTGTGGTTACAAATTCTTCTTAATTGTTCTCGTCTTCCTTTTCTTTTAATTTAAGCCCCACTGTTGAGCTGTCCAAATTGTAACTAAACCTGTGTTATCGTGTTAAGGTATTGGTGTAGTGTTACAAAAATATAAATATGTGTTCTTGAAAGAAATTAAAATTGTTTGTTTAAAAATTTTTTCTAATTAAAATGTTTTTTTTATTGATTAATTAATTAGAAACAATTAATTAATTGATGTTCGTGAAGTTCCAAAACGTCTCCCACTTGTTTAAAAAATTTTATAAGCTTTTCTGTATTTTTTAAGAAACTCCAACCACTTATAAGATTGTCTCCAGATACAATCGATCTTTGTTTACTTTCAGTTTTGGAGGTTATCTTCCTTCAATGTGGTGAAATTCTCATAGTAGATGTATTTAAATTATAGTATGTGTAAACTGCTATGTCTAGAAAAGAAAGAACTGTTTTAAGATGAAAAGTATAAATTATTTATTTAACAATTGTTTAAAAAGACTCTTGTCGATTTTAAAATCGACTCTCAGGGTATCAAATGTTACAAGTTTTTATATAAAATACAATAAGGTTCTTTTAACAGCTATTTATTGGAAAAGTCAGAGAAATCGGGCAAAGATTAAAAAAGTATAACGTTACAATAATAATTCTCAATACTAAAGTACATATATTCAATTGAAAAGATTAAAATTAATAAATTGATTGCGAACCGTGCCGCTGACAAACTAGATGGCCGTGTTCAGTTGAGTGGTGACGAAAAGCAAATGGCCGCCATCGAGGTCGTCAAACGTCCCTTCGTAGATTTGGCGTTCCAATAAAGATATTTTCTTGCCGAATTCACGTCCTGGTGTCAGCAAATCTTCCTTCTGATGTTGGTGTAGTGTCTCTGGTTAAGTTTCTGAGTTGTATTTTGAAAAGTGGTGTATTTATAAGTCAGTTCACTTTTTTTCGATCAGGCACTATTCGATGGTTATGTTATATACTGTTTTATGGTGTTTTAAATGTTATTTCACTGTCGTTTTGATGCTATATAATGTTAGTTAGTCTTTTGTAAGTGTTTATGTCACTGTGTCGATGTTGTGAAATGTTTTTTGTCGCCACTCGCGATTTTCAAATTCGTATCATACACTGACTCGCCATTACGGTACTATAAACTAGGTTAAATAGTTTAATTGCTCGTGTCAAGTGTCCCGTACAACGTTCAATAATCAACTCTCTACTTCCTTCACTTTCGACTAAAATCTTAGCCAAAGCAATATTATTCCTTTCATTGTTCGAATTTTACTTTGCATCCTGTGCATGTATTAAAGTTAAATTATATAACTGCTTAAACTTTGGTTATTATTCAAATTTATTAGCTAGTTGTTACTTAATTTTATCCTTCAGTTCATTCGGCGTATTTTGATATCGAATAATGCCGTTTTATTAAGTTTTTTATCTAAAATTGGTAATTTTACCTTCATTTTGTATCTTGTAAATTTTCAAAATCAGCTTCCTGTCATTATGCAAGTTCTGCCATTTTTAAGTTATATTTATGATTATTAATCTCATATTGTAATAAAAGGTTTATATTCCCTTAGTTTCTTGCAATTATATGAATTGGTTAAGTTTTAAAATATTATGTTGGAATATATGACCCCCTCTCCAAATTTTTGAGTTCTGTCATTTCCATTTTTATTTATAATCCTGGCTATAATTTTACAAAATCTTTCTAAGTTATATTTCTAATTATATGGCTTCATTTCTGGTTTATGTTATCTAAATCCCTTCAGTTTAAATGTATTTAAGTACTTAGTTTCTCAGTTTTAATGATGTTTAGTTTTCATCAGCTTGCCTAGATTCCTAACAATTTTTTCATACAAATTTTATACAAACAATATATATTGAATTATACCCTCTCTGACTTTTTAACCTTGTAATATAAATTAAACATTTTTTCTATTAAACATAACAACAATTAGTATCTGTTTCAATACTATAAACAGATAAGAAATAATTTTAAATAATGGTTGTCTTCAACAAATTAGACATTTTTTTTACAATCAAAACTTAATACTAAAATGTAAATATTATTTATAAAGAATGTTTTTCCCATGCTAACATCCTATTCAATTATTACCATTAAGACAAGTAATAAATATTTTACAATTAGGATGTTAGTGGTTCTAAACTTATTAAATGTTCTTATCCCTAATACATTTTTAAAATTCTTATTTCAAATAAACAAAACCTTATTTTCTACATTCTTATTCTATTTCTTATATTAAATTTAATTACTCAGTTTTTAAACTGTTTTTAATATGGTTTAGGGTAATTGTACCCTGTCACTTTGTGTTTAATCTGTTTTTATTCATTTTTAAAGAAATGTCATTTCAAACAGACTGACAGCTTGATATTGTTACATGTATTAGATTCCCTCTTGTACAAATCATAAGTCACTAAAAAGTTGTATTTTTCATTATCTACACAGTTTGTGGATGCCAAGGTTGAAACATAAGGTTTATTTTTTACAATACACAAACTAGCACTGGTTCACTTTACACTCCTTGATGCTATTTCTAAATGGTTGTTTAGTCTTATTAACATCAAGAAATTGGTCTGTGGGTTACAATGAAGATTTGTTCTTTGGGTATTATATTATTGTTTCACCTTGGTCCACTGGCAACTCTTACTCTATACACTTTTATTCTTAATTTTATTGTACATATGGTTTCTGTTCATGAATACTTCGTTATACTTTTTATTATTGTGGTTTTTATTTATTTTGGGATATGGGGATATGGGTGTTTTTTATAAGAGCATTCCTTCTTCTTCTGGATGCTGCCTTCATCTCCTTTCTTCAATGATGTCTTCTTTTCTTCTTGCTTCTTTGAATTGTATGTTCTTCACCTTCTTCTGGATGCCATCGGGTTTCTTGGGGTTACTTCATCTTCTTCTGGTTTCTTGAAATACATCACCTTTTATGGTGGATCTTGCCTTGTTCAGGGTTTCTTTTTCAATTTATTCCTCATCTTTGTTGGGGGTTTAGTAATACTCTGGGTTGCTTCTTTATTTACTCCTTACCTTCCTGGGTTATATTTTAAAACCTTGGGTTATTACACTGGTTTTGATGATTCATCACTAGTAACATTGCTTTTATTCGAACTTAAACTTTTAATACCAATGATTGTTCTGCACGGTTGCTCTGAATTAATTCTTTATATTATTTTAATGCTTTCTTCGGATTTAATGTTATTATCTTATATTATTCTAATGATCAATGCCATTTGTTTTTATGTGTTTATCTGTCACGCTACAGATTGCTCCCCTCCAGAAGTAATTATTTCAGACATGTTTACGGATGAAATAATTTCTTATGATAATTTCATTATTTTTTATATTTCATTTTCCTCTCCATTTCTATATCGACTTTTTATATTTGAGTTTAATAAATTTTATATATATAGTCACTTATTTTACTTTTGATCCTTCTTGGATAGTTAGTGTCTTCTGAGATATATTATTATTATTATTATAATTATTATTATTATACATATTCTTTCTTTATAAACTTCGTGTTGCATCCGTGGGATATTAATTCCCTAACATTCCCTATCACGTGGGCTGGGGCAGTTCAGAGGGGCACTGTAGGCTACACAACTCTGCTGGCCATACACCACTTCTACAGTTTGAGTCAAGAGGCACATTCATCTCTGCTCAAAAAACATAATGCTGCTGGAATTATCTTCAGTCAGTCATCGAATAAAATAAAATAAAAAGTAGTCTCATTTTCGACTAATAAAAATATCTTTGGATTCTTCACTTCGTAGTTTCTCAGATTATCTCACATTTTTTATCTTAATAAATCTTCTTAATTCTTATTATACTCATTATATATATATTTTTCTGAACTCTTAACTTGTCTGATATATTTATTTTAATTATGGTTGAAAACTTCTCTTAATAATTCTTGTTACTGGTTATAGTGTAACTCTTTTTCTTCTCCATCTGAATTCTCTTTATACTTCCTTCTGGTTACTTACAGTGTTAGCATGGTCTTTATATATAGTATTTTCTTATTCATTATTTGAATGGTCTTATTTTATTATATTTAATTTTTTAAATTTGTATCTTTATATTAGATATTCAGGTTGTTATTTTGATCATTTTATTTAAACATTTTGTTCTTTCCTTTCTCTTAGAAAGTTATTAATCCGCCTTCGCATTCATTAACATTAATTCATTCATATTATATTTCATGTGGTACCTCTTCTCTTTGCATTTCTTATATATATGTCTTATTATTATTATTGGTTCAAAATCATCTTCTCCATATGTTTGGTATGAGTTGTTCTTCTTTGCTTCTTCAGAACTGAGTAATATCGTATTCCTTTTTCTTGATTAACTGTTTCCATTATCGTTTCATAAGTAATTAGTCATGGGTTGTTCTCATTATTATTTTGTTATTTTTCTTTTTTGGATTTTTTATAATTTTATTATAATAACAGATTCTTCTCTTTGTTTCCAAATTATTGCCTTCTCTTGTATATCACACTCTTTTTTGTTTTTCTTCTCTACTCCTTCAAATGCTAGATATTCACATTTATTCTGGATTAAATTTAATTCTTTTTTCTGAATTAATCATATTATTTTCTTCTAAATTTAATTATAAATGGAACATATTTATTTTTAGAACTTTGTTAGTTTTATGCAAAATTCAAACTCTTCTTTTTATTTAATTCCAAAACATTTCTCATAAATCATTGTAATAAGTTGATCTTATTTTGTTTCAAGTTTTATCAAAATTTAAATTCTGTTTAATTCATTTATTCCCAATATGTTTCCTTCAAAATTGTTTATAGTAAGATGTGCTTACTTAATTTTTAATTTTTTGTTATATATAATTCTAAATTCTAATTCTTCCTTTTTAATTATTCCAAATGGTTTCTCTTCAAAATTGTGTGTAGAAATAATCTTACAATTATTTCTGAATTTTTTGGTATTTCTCCAAATTCAAATTCTTCTTAATTAGTTACCATAAAGTTTTTTCACAAAATTAGTTGTAGTAAGTTGGTCTTACTTTATTTTTAAATTTGTTGTATTTATAAAATTCCAAATTCTTTCTTTTATTTTGCCAAAAAGTTTTTTCTCATAAATATTTGGTTGTAAGATGTTCTTACTTTTATTTTTGAATTTGTTTGTTTTTAAAATTCAAAATTCCTTTCTTTTAAATTGCCATAAAGTTTTTTCTCAAAAATATTTGGTAGTAAGATGTTCTTACAATTATTTTAGAATTTTTATGTATTTATAAAATTCCAAATTCTTTCTTTTATTTCGCCATAAAGTTTTTTTTCTCAAAAATATTTGGTAGTAAGATGTTCTTACAATATTTTAGAATTTTTTGTGTATAATAAAAATTCTAAACTCATTCTTCATAGTACTTTTTCATAGATGCTTGATTGTACACACCTTTAACTCTGCCGGAAACTATTTCTCTCAGTTCATAAGTATTATTATGATTATCCTTTACGACAACATATGGGCCTGTATAGAGTAATAATAACTTTTTGGTTATCCCATCTAGGGTGCTGGGCAGTTCTCGATTCTTTAATAGAACTTTCTCACCCTCTTTGTAAGTTACTATACGCCCTATTGCCTTTTGATATTTTGCTTGCCGTTTCTCTTGGTCTTCAGCCACCTTGTTATAGAATCTAACCTGGTTAAATTTGCGATCGTTGTTTGGTGGAAACTCGATTATTTCTTCAATTTCTCGGGGAGTTGGCTTCTCATACATGGTGGAGTAAGGGGTAGTTCCTATAGCTGGATGGTGGGCGAAATTTAGGAATTTCTCTGTTGCTGCTAAGTACTCTTGCCACTTTCTCTGTTGGTTGTGACAGTACGTCCGCAAGATCCTACCCACTTCTCTCAGTACCCTCTCAGCCGGATTACTACTTGGGTGGTAGACGGACGTCTTATAGGTTTTGATCCCAAGTGATAATAATGTGTCTCGCCATCTCCTCCCCTTAAATTGAGTACCATGGTCGGTAATAATCGAAGATGGTCTACCGATCTCTGGCATATACAAATCTATGATTACCGCAAGAACTTTCGCTGTGGTTGCCCGATTAACCGAAAATAGAAATAAATATTTGGTATAATGGTCCATGATTATTATTAGGTACTTATACCTGTGTCTACCGCCGCTACGGGGAAATGGCCCGCAGATATCTAAGAATACTTTTTCTAGTTTTGTATTTGAGGTGATAGGTATCATTATACCCTCTTTCTTCTCATTGTTTACCTTGACACACTGACAAATATTGCAAGACTTTAGGTAATTTCTCACCTTTCGGTTGATATTCTTTATTTTGCAGTTTTCTTCTAAAGCCTGTATCACTTTTAGCGCTCCCATGTGGCCATACCTGATATGATAATCTATTATGACTTCCTTTTCGATTTGGTGTGGAATTATCACCTTCCATGTCTCTTCATCCAAAGCCGTTTTTATGAATAATATTCCTTTATTTATATGGTAGTATTTGGAAACGGTGTTATCGTCGGTTTCCAATCGATTTATGATGTTTTTCAGTTTAGGATCAGACTGTTGGTGGATACGGATGTTTACTAATAGAGCTTGTAGATCGGATCTGGTTTTAAATAGGTTGTAAATTTTAACCAAGCTCTCCTTCTCTCCCTCGAAGGTCTGATCTTCCAGATTTATCCGTGATAATACATCTGCTACCACATTCTTTTTTCCCGGAATATACTCCCATTTTAAATCATATTCTTGTAGGGCGAGTACCCGTCTAGCCAATCGACCGTGACTCAATTTGCACCTACGTAGAAACGAGATGGATTTATGATCAGTACGAACAGTGACTTGATACCCGAGAATGAATGTTCGGAACTTACTGCATGCGAACACCACGCTAAGCAATTCCTTTTCGGTTACATTATAATTCTTTTCGCATTGATTCAGCGTGCGACTAGCGAAGCTTATTACCTCCTCATCTTCCTGGTATAATGTTGTTCCTAAGCTTATGTCGCTAGCATCGCAATTTAAAAAGAATGGTTTCTTAAAATCTGGGTGACGAAGTATAACGCTCTCCAGAAACTTTTCTTTTATCAAGCGGAAGGTAATATCTTGTTCCTCACCCCAGGTCCATTTGTTTTTAGCAGACAATTGTGGTTGAAACTTGGCTGTCAACTCAGAATATCTGTTCTGAAACTTTCTGTAATAGTTACAGAGTCCGAGGAAAGATTGTAACTGTTTCCTGTTTCTTGGTTGCGGGAACCTCTGAATTGCCTCCACTTTCTCTGCTGATGGGGTAATACCTCTATCGTCTAGATTGAAACCTAAGAATTGTACTTCGCGCGCAATGAACTTGGATTTCTTCAACTTCAAAGTTATGTTGTTTTGCGCTAACTTTCTGAGTACATATTCTACTCTATAACAGTGTTCTTCCCAGGTTTCTGACGTAATGAGTAAATCGTCTACATAGACTGTGGTAAATTGGAGTGCTTCTTGTCCAATTGGTCCATACATGCCACAAAGATGGCGACAGAATTTACAAGTCCGAAGGGCAGTCTCTTGAACTGGTAATTGCGCCCTACGAAAATGAACGCCACGTACTGATGGCTTTGTGGATGCAACTCCACTTGCCAATAACCACATACAGTGTCCCAGGTACTGATAAACTTAGTGCCGTGAAAACGTTTTAGTATCTCCTCTATTTCACCGGGTGAGGTTCGGTCATTCACAATGGTTTTGTTCAGTTCGCGCGCATCTAAACAGAGCCGGACTTGTCCGTCTTTCTTGGGAACAGCAATAATTGGACTAGTGTAAGGAGATTGACTAATCTCAATTATGTCATTTTCAATCATTTTATTAATTTCTGTTCTCACGGCTTCTTAAAGCGAATGCGCGATTGGATATGACCTCCGGTTAAACTCCACGTTTTCTTTGAATTCAAGTTTGCACTGATAGTTTTTAACCTTACCTGGTTCGTCTGAAAACACTGCTTTGTATTTCTCATATACTCTGACTAAACGATCTGCTAAATGTAAAGGTATTTTTTCGTTATTGGTTCCGCACTGGAAATCCTGTATCTCTTGTATTTTTACTGACCATAAATCCTCTCCTCCATTGTTGTATACAATTGGTTTATGAAGAGGGCTGTTCCTTATGAGATTTATTTTACGAAGTTGTTGGTGTATAGGGCTGGGAAGTATATTTGCGCCTCCTACCAAATTTGCGGTCCATGTTATTCCGTCTGGGAAAAGTGATACTCTCTCTAGGTTAAGGTCGATAATGGCGGAGTACCTTCTTAGAATATCGCAACCGACCAGTATATCAAATGGTAATCCGGTGGCGATCAAAAATTCCATGTCTAAAGCTATATCACGGCTAACGACACTTAAGGAAACTTGCTTCCTAATAGTTTTGTTCTGGCGGCCAGTTGCACCTATTAAAACAATGTTATTCACTGGTAACATCGGCAAAGTTTTCCCACATTCTCTCTGTATCCTTTCCAGTTCATTGGCATTTATAATGGAAATATTGGCACCTGTGTCAATCATGATTTTTGCGGGAATTCCTTCTACCTCTGCTGTTATATATAATATTTCGTTATTATTATTATTGAGGCTCTTTTCGTTCTCCTCTAAAAGTTCAGTTCTAATACCTTTCAGGTAATGGTTACTAATTATCGTGATATTCTTTGCATTGGTTGCTTGTTGCAACTCATCTTTATTTAACCCAGGAAGTTGAAGCAGTAACGGGTCGTAATCGTTAATTACTGCCTCCTCCCGTTTAAAGTATTGTGTTCATCGTTTGGACTAGGATTGACCGAGGCATCGTTCGGGAAACTCTGTCGTTTCCTGCCGCTCTGTACCCTGTTCGAGGTTTATTTCCCTGTTTTGTTGTCGGCCAAGATCCTCCAGGCTGGTACTTCTTCTTCCTTGTTCGTGGCGTGGACCGTCCCGTTCCGCACTTCTCCATCTTCGCTCTCCACCATGGAAACTGTTCCTCCGTTGTTGGTAGTACCTCCTCGGGCCGCGATCTTCCGCTCTTATAAAATTAACCCTTGGGCGTGACACTCTATTATTATTATTATTTTTGTTATAATAATTTCTATTGGGTGGGTAATGTCTATCACCATTATTACCGGGGTATGGATTTCTCTGACTATACGGGCTATTAGGGGGCTGATAATAATTGTTCCTATTATTAGGATAGGTGTTGTTGTTCCTATTACTGTTTGGGCGGCCATTAAAATTGTGGTTATTACGCGGCGGGTTATTATTGCCGTCGTAATTACTGGGCTGGTTTCGGTTCCCGGGATGGTTATTGTCGTTACTAGGGTATTGATTCGCCCTTGCCTCTGGTCGCTCATTCCTCCTCCTGCTCTGGCGGTAGTATTCTTCATTTTCGTACCCTTCCAGTAATTCCGTCATGGCCTGTACCATCTTGATCTGGCTACCTCTCCTTGCCCTGACAATATCTTCGTCGTAATGATAGGAGAGTTTATTTACCAGGCACTCTTCGGGTATAGCCGGCTCGAGGTGTTTCGCCATGCACACCTTTCCTAGAAAATAGGCTGTCATGCTATTGCCTATTTGTGCCCTGTATCGTCCGTTGCAAATGTTATCTCGGATCAGGTTCTGGGTTGTTTCAGACCAGTATTTTGATTTGAACATACCCCGGAACTGCTGGTAGTCGGCAATCTCGCTACGGTTAGCCATCCACCAATTATCAGTCATCTCCCTGAATGACTCGTCTAGTATCTCCCGGTTATTGCTCCATTGAGTTCCTCTATGTTTGGCGAAGTACTCCTCTAATCTCGCCAGGAACTCCAATGGTTTCCGCTTGTACTGCCGGAAGTTGAGCCATTCTCGGCTTTCGTTGATGGGCAATCCGGTGAAATGAGTTGGTCTATTTCTTAAAGCTTCCATCTCTTCTTGGCTTTGCCGTACCTGACCCGTGATATTGGTCATAGCCTCTTGCATCCCATCACACCGTTCCGTGACTTGGTTCCGTACTCTCCCGAATTCTTCTTGAGTCTCCTTCCGCTGTTCTTCCACTTTCCTGCGGCTATGCTCTTCTATATTTGTAAACTTGATGTTTACTACTTCCTTAAATTCTTGTACCTCCTTTTCGGTCTGGTTGCATTTTCCGTCAATTTCTCGGATTTGTTGGTTTATCATTATGTTTTCTTCTTCCAACTTTTTATTCATCACTTTCTTGTTAACATTGATTTCCTTATTCAGTTCTTCTCTTAACAATTCCATTCTTTCATCTAGCTTATCCAGATTCTCATGATTGACCTCCCTTAATTCTTCTCTTAACATTTGGTTGTCCTCTCTCAATTCTTCCAATTTTTCCCCCATCTTCTCTTCCAATTTCTTGTTATCTTCCTTCAACTGTCAGTTGTCACTTTCCATTTTTTTCTATTTTCTTGAATTCTCTTATTGGTATTCTCAATTTTGTTAATCAATTCTTCCTTAGTCGCTTTAAATTCTTCCTTAAAAGATTGGTTGTCTTCCTTCAATTCTTCTAACTTCTTCCCCATTTCTTCTTCCATCTTCTTATTTGTTTCATCAATCTTCTTACTCAGGGACTGGTTGTCTTCCTTCAATCTTCCATGTTCTTGTTCATCCCACTCAATTCTTCTATTGTTTTTTCTATTTTATTTCCCAATTCTTCCTTTAATTCCTTACTCATTCCTTCCATCTTTTTACTTAAGGATTGACTGTCTTCCTTCCTGTTCTCGTTCATTTTCTTGTTATTCTCCTCCATTTGCATGAACATTTCCATTAATCTGTCCATTTTTGTTTCTTCAGTGGTCTTGGATTTCTCTAAATGTCTTTCCTGGACATTGACTTCCCCTGTTTGTGTGGGCAACTCAGGTTGTTCCTCTGGTCGTGCAGGTTGTTTTGACAATACCGGTGGCAATGACCTTTCCACATCTTCTACTGGCGTCGCCTCTTTATTGTCCATATCTATTTCTACTTCCTTTTCGGCCTCCGCCGCCCGTTTCTTTGAGGTCGCACGTCGTTGCATTCTTCCCTTTCCTCTGGCTTTATAGCTGCTGCCGAACTCCAATTAGTGATTGGGCAGATTGTAGTGGCCTTTCAATCGCTAATTAAAGCCAATTTGTAACTAGATCTTATTGCTGTGTGTGTTGTGGTTACAAATTCTTCTTAACTGTTCTCGTCTTCCTTTTCTTTTAATTTAAGCCCCACTGTTGAGCTGTCCAAATTGTAACTAAACCTGTGTTATCATGTTAAGGTATTGGTGTAGTGTTAGAAAAATATAAATATGTGTTCTTGAAAGAAATTAAAATTGTTTGTTTAAAAATTTTTTCTAATTAAAATATTTTTTTTATTGATTAATTAATTAGAAACAATTAATTAATTGATGTTCGTGAAGTTCCAAAACGTCTCTCACTTGTTTAAAAAATTTTATAAGCTTTTCTGTATTTTTTAAGAAACTCCAACCACTTATAAGATTGTCTCCAGATACAATCGATCTTTGTTTACTTTCAGTTTTGGAGGTTATCTTCCTTCAATGTGGTGAAATTCTCATAGCAGATGTATTTAAATTATAGTATGTGTAAACTGCTATGTCTAGAAAAGAAAGAACTGTTTTAAGATGAAAAGTATAAATTATTTATTTAACAATTGTTTAAAAAGACTCTTGTCGATTTTAAAATCGACTCTCAGGGTATCGAATGTTACAAGTTTTTATATAAAATACAATAAGGTTCTTTTAACAGCTATTTATTGGAAAAGTCAGAGAAATCGGGCAAAGATTAAAAAAGTATAACGTTACAATAATAATTCTTAATACTAAAGTACATATATTCAATTGAAAAGATTAAAATTAATAAATTGATTGCGAACCGTGCCGCTGACAAACTAGATGGCCATGTTCAGTTGAGTGGTGACGAAAAGCAAATGGCCACCGTCGAGGTCGTCAAACGTCCCTTCGTAGATTTGGCGTTCCAATAAAGATATTTTCTTGCCGAATTCACGTCCTGGTGTCAGCAAATCTTCCTTCTGATGTTGGTGTAGTGTCTCTGGTTAAGTTTCTGAGTTGTATTTTGAAAAGTGGTGTATTTATAAGTAAGTTCACTTTTTGTCGATCAGGCACTATTCGATGGTTATGTTATATACTGTTTTATGGTGTTTTAAATGTTATTTCACTGTTGTTTTGATGCTATATAATGTTAGTTAGTTTTTTGTAAGTGTTTATGTCACTGTGTCGATGTTGTGAAATGTTTTTTGTCGCCACTCGCGATTTTCAAATTCGTATCATACACTGACTCGCCATTACGGTACTATAAACTAGGTTAAATCGTTTTAATTGCTCGTGTCAAGTGTCCCGTACAACGTTCAATAATCAACTCTCTACTTCCTTCACTTTCGACTAAAATCTTAGCCAAAGCAATATTATTCCTTTCATTGTTCGAATTTTACTTTGCATCCTGTGCATGTATTAAAGTTACATTATATAACTGCTTAAACTTTGGTTATTATTCAAATTTATTAGCTAGTTGTTACTTAATTTTATCCTTCAGTTCATTCGGCGTATTTTGATATCGAATAATGCCGTTTTATTAAGTTTTTTATCTAAAATTGGTAATTTTACCTTCATTTTGTATCTTGTAAATTTTCAAAATCAGCTTCCTGTCATTATGCAAATTCTGCCATTTTTAAGTTATATTTATGATTATTAATCTCATATTGTAATAAAAGGTTTATATTCCCTTAGTTTCTTGCAATTATATGAATTGGTTAAGTTTTAAAATATTATGTTGGAATATATGACCCCCTCTCCAAATTTTTGAGTTCTGTCATTTCCATTTTTATTTATAATCCTGGCTATAATTTTACAAAATCTTTCTAAGTTATATTTCTAATTATATGGCTTCATTTCTGGTTTATGTTATCTAAATCCCTTCAGTTTAAATGTATTTAAGTACTTAGTTTCTCAGTTTTAATGATGTTTAGTTTTCATCAGCTTGCCTAGATTCCTAACAATTTTTTCACACAAATTTTTATACAAACAATATATATTGAATTATACCCTCTCTGACTTTTTAACCTTGTAATATAAATTAAACATTTTTTCTATTAAACATAACAACAATTAGTATCTGTTTCAATACTATAAACAGATAAGAAATAATTTTAAATAATGGTTGTCTTCAACAAATTAGACATTTTTTTTACAATCAAAACTTAATACTAAAATAGAAATATTATTTATAAAGAATGTTTTTCCCATGCTAACATCCTATTCAATTATTACCATTAAGACAAGTAATGAATATTTTACAATTAGGATATTAGTGGTTCTAAACTTATTAAATGTTCTTATCCCTAATACATTTTTAAAATTCTTATTTCAAATAAACAAAACCTTATTTTCTACATTCTTATTCTATTTCTTATATTAAATTTAATTACTCAGTTTTTAAACTGTTTTTAATATGGTTTAGGGTAATTGTACCCTGTCACTTTGTGTTTAATCTGTTTATATTCATGTTTAATGAAATGTCATTTCAAACAGATTGACAGCTTGATATTGTTACGTGTATTAGATTCCCTCTAGTACAAATCATAAGTCACTAAAAAGTTGTATTTTTCATTATCTACACAGTTTGTGGATGCCAAGGTTGAAACATAAGGTTTATTTTTTACAATACACAAACTAGCACTGGTTCACTTTACACTCCTTGATGCTATTTCTAAATGGTTGTTTAGTCTTATTAACATCAAGAAATTGGTCTGTGGGTTACAATGAAGATTTGTTCTTTCGGTATTATATTATTGTTTCACCTTGGTCCACTGGCAACTCTTACTCTATACACTTTTATTCTTAATTTTATTGTACATATGGTTTCTGTTCATGAATACTTCGTTATACTTTTTATTATTGTGATTTTTATTTATTTGGATATGGGGATATGGGTGTTTTTTATAAGAGCATTCCTTCTTCTTCTGGATGCTGCCTTCTTCTTCTTTCTTCAATGATGTCTTCTTTTCTTCTTGCTTCTTTGAATTGTATGTTCTTCATCTTCTTCTGGATGCCATCGGGTTTCTTGGGGTTACTTCATCTTCTTCTGGTTTCTTGAAATACATCACCTTTTATGGTGGATCTTGCCTTGTTCAGGGTTTCTTTTTCAATTTATTCCTCATCTTTGTTGGGGGTTTAGTAATACTCTGGGTTGCTTCTTTATTTACGCCTTACCTTCCTGGGTTATATTTTAAAATGTTGGGTTATTACACTGGTTTTGATGATTCATCACTAGTGTAACGTTACCAAATTTGGTAGTTACATAGTGTAAACAATTATTACATCAAGTGACAGGAAATCATGAAAATATTTCTAAGTAAGTAAGATAATGTAAACAAAAAGTGTGTATCTACAGATATATTATTGTAAATTTCCAACAAAGAAGAAGGAAGTGTAATATAGCAGCATCGAGTACAAAAGAGAGAATGAAAACGACCATGAGCCAATATAAAATGTTAGAAACCAGGCCCAATAGATTCCAACAGTGAGGGGAACCAACAAAAATAATAAATATGTAAGATGAAAAGAAGACGACAGAATTCCAACAGTGAGGGGAACCAACAAAATAATGACTATGCAAAATGAAGAAGAGATAACTCAAGAGCAACCACAATGATGGCAGACAAACCAATATATTTATAAATATAAATACTATGGAACAACGACTACTAAAATGGAAATATTGAAGAAGATGTTTAAACCAAAAGAAGAAAGGAAGAAGAAGAGCAAGGGAACATGACATGAAGAGTGAAAATAATGTATGAACAATACAAGAAATCACCATTCACCAAGTATACAAGAAACTATACTAGTAACCAGAAGAAGAATCACGATTATCAACTATGAAGAAACAGTGTTTAGCATATTAAAGAAATCACAAACAGTAATAGTGAAAATTTAATGTAAGTGTGAAAACCTGTAACAAGTCAACCAATTTTAACTCAGATAAACCCCACAGACAATACAAGTAAGAAAGGTTTATAACAGAGAAAAATGTGTTACCTTTATAGTGGAAACATCAAAGATTAAGTTGTTAAAAATGCACAGACAATTAGTGTGACCAATTTAATGAAGAATGTAATCCAAATAGATAATCTCCACCAAATAGACCACCAAGAAATGTAAGATAGAACAGTAGAACCATTGTTCATAGAAACTGATAATAGAAAACTTTGTAAGTTTTTACAATGAAATATAACTGAATGCCACGACAAGACAGAATACAATATAAAGAAAGCCCAGAAAAAATAATAACAAACAAACTAGTTTGTTAAGTATCAAATAACCAATGTACCAGAAATTAGGTACAACACAACAACAACAACAACAACAAAAAATGTGATACCATTAGATTAAGAATATTTGTGTTATTGTTTAGAAAAATAGTGTAAACATGTGTATTAATTAACAATCAAACCATTGTAATAGAATACCATAATGCAGTCATAATAGTAGAAGCATATACTGCATAAGAATATGCTGCACATTGATACATAACCCCAAAGAGAATGCACCTATAACACAAAAAATCATATATATTAATTAAACCAAACAACCATCAACAATTGTTTCAATCAAAGATTCATTATAAATAATGATGCACGCTAATAAATAATATTTGATGCTGAAATACACTGCACATAAAGCAGATAAAATATAATAGCACAAAGCTAGATGAAAGGAAACCCAATATAACAAGTTAGTTAAGTGAAAAACATCATTAAAACTTGTCCAAGGATTAATGAAAATATTACCAGTAGTTAGAAAAACATCTAGTACTACTTTGAGAACAGATCACCATTGTAATAATAATAGTTTCATAATCAAATTATTGAAAACTAACTGACTATGAATGTATAGCCAGATGTAAACAAAGACAATGTGACAAATTAGTTAAGCAAAATACTCTATTAAAACTTGTTCAAGGAGTACTGAAAATATTACCAGTAGTTAGAACAATATCTAATACTACTATGGGAACAGATCATAAGTATAATAATAGTAGTTTTATAGTCAAATTATTGAAAACTAAATGACTATGATAGTGGAACCAAATGTAAACAAACACTATGTAACCAGTTAGTTAAACAAAATGCACTATCCAATCTTGTTTTAAGGTGGATAAAAATGTTATCAGTAGTCAGAGAGATATCTGAAGCTACTATGAGAACACATATTAAATGTAATAATAGCAATTTAATTGTTAATTTATTAAAAACCAACTGACTGTCATGTCAGGACCTGATGTAAACAAACCCAATACTGAGGATTGGAAAGTTTTCAGATAGTGAGAGACTAATAAATATATTAAATAAACTAGGTACTATAGTTGTACACTATTTGCATTTTCAACATTATATACCTTATGTGGAAAAATAATTAACAAAGTGACAATTTAAAAGAAAAGAGAACAGAAGGTAGTTAGATAAGAATATTAGTATATGAAACACAACATTTTCATATAATAAAGTGTAAACCGATGTAAATAAATGTATCTATTATTGTAAGAATACCAGACAAATGTCATTAAATAAGAAATAGTAGTGTTATAAGCGATTATAAATAATCGAATATGGACGCTTGAGACACCATTATCAAACATTGTTTTAATAAGTAATTATACCTATTTTTTGTATTAAGCAATTGAGAAATGGACTCAAAACATTTAATGAGTAGTGTTTTTGTGTATTTAGAGTAAGACAAGGTGAAATAAACTTATTAATATTAAGATTCACCATAGGAATTTGTGAAATCGTTGTAATAAGTTAATAATGGACGGATTTTATCCTTGTTTGGACTTTATTTAAAGCCAAGGGTGTCCGCAATCTATTGCCACTAATTATTCAATGATGTGACAATTAATAAAAAAGTTATAGCGATTATAAACTTTTTAAACATTTTGTGTATCAACGCTTACGTCACTATAATCTCCAACCCATATACGAAATTGGTAAAAAATTAAAAGTTTTATTTAAACAAGGTGTTTTGGGTAAGAGAGTTCGACAATTTGCACCAATCGAATGAATTAAATCAACCAGACAAGCCAGAGACGCTTAGGAGAAGTGTGACAGTCATCATCCAGTCGTCAAAGAGTCTACTAGCATAATTCAGCGAGCAAGATTGGCGAAGAAATGTATTAAGTTGTATTTGAATTGTGCGCGACACATTACATAAGTACGCTGCGGAAATAACCTGTATATTTCACAATAACCACGAGTGTCTAGTGCGGAGTGATTTAAATAATAAAATACGGCCAGTGTATAATATCGGTCGTATTTTCGAGTTTGTGTCTTATAAAAAACCAGGGAGTACTATATTTTCACTATTTAATAAATAAAATGGAAATAATAATTTCTATTATTAAACAAAAAATTATTGTTTGGGTACTACTCTAGTCAGTAGTATCGAAGTGTATCAATAACGATGAAAATTATCAGAATTCGATAAAAGAATTATTTCGCATTTTATTAATTTAAAACATAAATGTTTTACGATTTATCGTAATTAAAGAAGTCAATTTTGATTTAAATATTACAAATATGAGCGTCACGAATAGTCACTCATTTGAATCATTTCGTTTGATTTGACTAATAAATAATTTTTTTGTGAAAAATATTCTAATGAACTGATAGTTACACATCAAATGAATTATGAATGAAATATATGTATTTAGACTAATAAGAATTCAATGAATAATAGATTTAACCACAATAACTACTTACGCTTGGTTAACTAACCTAGAAATAATAACGACAATTTGTCACCTTTCCATAATTCTGTTCTCAAGTAAGATAAATTAAATGAAAGCTATTTCAAGAGTTTTTTGTTTATTATAAACTTTTTCTCTTGCCAATGAATGATTTTTATAGCCAACTAATAAATAATAACAGTAATTTTTAACAGTGCTGCACAACGCACGTGTTTTCAATGTAACTGCTGTGTCCTTGTATCCAGCGTACGACAGTACGATAATTATCGATTTTATGGTAACGACTTTTATATTTAATGTTTGTTTGTTTTTTTTGTATTAATTCTTTCTTAACTATTGTTATAAAAAATAACATCTTGCATCTGGTATCATGCAACTTCAAAGATCACACGAACTTGGTAATTTAACTGTGTAAAGAGGACATAACCTCTCTAACTAAAATTATTGTAGCAACCTTCAGTGTTACCAGCCTTGAGGTTAAGAGTTTCTTTTTAAAAATTGTTCATAATAATTATTTTTCTGTAAAACTTCTAGTGATTGATTGTTGATTTAAAAGAGTTAATGGCATTTCAGAACTGTTAGTAAATCTCAATTATTTTTTACCAGTGGAAAGAGTTTTTAATTTCAAAATTAAAACAGTTTAGCTAACATAACTAGTTCTATCAGAAGGTGGCGACAGAATTTGAATATTTATTATAATTCAAATCATAATTAAGCCCTCAATTTATTTATTTGTGCATATATATTATTTAGGATATTCAAGTGGAATATCCACGTGTATGTATAAAGTGTATGTTACAGCAGAAGCAGTCACCAAACAGAACAGTAATAACATCCACAAATGGTAAGTGGGGAGGTGAACAGTGGAGTGCTAAAATACTTTTTAACTTGAAAAGTTTAAACGGGAATACCCACACAACTATTATTAATAATCAACACACTAATAATAATTACATTTTAAAATTTTATATCGTTGTGGATACCGGAGCGTATCTACAAACGATTATCTACACAACAATCAATTATACTCGTATATCGTTGACCACGTTACAACGTGGCTAGCCCAACAGTCGGAATTAAAGGAGAGTATCGTTGTATACGTTACAACGTGGCGCCCAACGTGGGGCTCGAAGGAGAGTATCGTTATTACAACGTGGCGCTCCATCGCGGGGCAGGATTAACAGAGATCATACTGCGAATAGTAATAACCTCTACATCAACTACACCATCATATCTGTTCAGTAACAGTTTGGCGCCCAACGTGGCCCCACGTAATATTATAATATTTACGTTTAATGTAAATATTATAGAACATAGGAAGGCACCCCCAGAACATGTCATCTATTATATACGGGAAGGCCATGAACATAAGAAGATGTCTATCAACCAAGAAATTCGCAGCAATCCAGAAGATGTATTATGGGTAGAAAAGATTAATGAAATTAGAGCATTCCAAACAAATAACATTAACCATGTGTTGACTTATGAACAACGTGAGAACCTGATACAAGTCTACAATCGATACCGACATGTATTCTCTGATACACCTGGCAAGATAAAAAACTTTCAATGTGAATTGAAATTTAAAGACCAAACTGAATTCAAGAGAAAGTCATATCCAATCGCTTTTTCACTTAAAGAAGCCGTTCGTGAAGAAATACAAAGATTAATCGAGAATGATATCATTGAAGTTAGCAACTCCCCGTACACTAATCCCATTGTAGCTGTAACCAAGAAAAACGGCGCAGTGAGGATTTGCTTGGATGCGAGGGAAATAAATAAGTCCATAATTAATGACAGGACGTCGCTTGGCAAAATCGACGAGATATTAAAGAGATTTTATGGCACAAGGTATTACAGTATATGGGATACTGTCTGTGGTTATTGGCAGGTGGAGTTACACCTCAATAGCAGGAAATTCACAGCATTTATTTTTGAAGGCCGTAACTATCAATTTAAAAGGTTACCCTTCGGCCTTGTGAACTCTGTGGCCATTTTTGTTAAATGCATGGATGAAATATTAGGACATAATACTTTGCAATTTACGACAGTGTATGTCGATGATCTGTTAATCGCATCAGATAATTGGGAAGCAACACTGTAACCGGGTGGCACAAATGCTAGAGAAGTTAGAAGAAAATAACATAATGCTCAAACTAGACAAATCAAAGTTAATAGCCAAAGAAGTACAATTTTTGGGGTTCAACGTATCAGAATTTGGAATCACACCAGCCCAAGAAAAGATGGAAGCAATACAGCGTTTCCCGATACCGAAAAACAAAAAACAGTTACAGTCGTTCCTCGGAATTTGTAATTACTACAGAAAATTCCAGCGCAACTATTCGGAATTAACGGCTCGATTTTTATCACAATTATCGTCAAAGGAAAAGTGGAAATGGGGGTCTGACCAAGACACTACCTTTGAGCTAATCAAGAAAAAATTTCTCGATACAGTAATGCTACACCATCCTAATTTTGAAAGACAATTTTTTATGAACTGTGATGCTAGTGATCTTAGCCTTGGTTCAGTACTATACCAGGAGGACCAAGAAGGTAATCACCAAGTAATTAGTTTCGCAAGAAGAACTCTTAATAAATGCGAGCGAAACTATCATACGACAGAGAAAGAGCTACTGAGTATAGTGTTTGCCTGTGAGAAATTCAGAACCTTCATATTAGGATACCCTATTACGGTAAGAACAGACCACAAGTCTATATCTTTTCTAAAAAATTGTAGGCTAAACCATGGTAGACTAACAAGGTGGACACTGACACTCCAGGAATATAACATCCAATGGGAATACATACCAGGGAAAAGCAACATAGCGGCCGACGTGTTGTCCCGAGTAAACATCATAGCCCAGACATTCGAGGGAGAAAAAGAAACCATCGCCAAAGTCTACCACATATTAAAGAACAAGTCTGAATTAACCAACATACTATCAGACATAAACATTCATCAGAACAAGGATTCTAAAATCTCACAAATTATCCAACGGTTGGCAAACAATGATGAGAAAATAATACCATATTACTGTACTCACAACCGATTACTATTCACTAAAACTAAAAAAGATAGTGAACAATGGAAGGTTGTCATACCGAAAACCATTGAAAAAGAACTAGCAATTGATTACCATGTGCGTTACGGTCACATGGGAGCAGTCAAAGTAGTCAAGGCACTACAGGAACATGTACACTTTAAAGACATGAACCGCAAAGTGAGAAAATATATTCAAAATTGTCATGTATGCCAATTGGTCAAGTGTAGTAATGAAAAAAGAGAAGGGGTAATGATACCCATAACATCAACAGCAAAATTGGAAAAAGTATTTTTAGATATTTGTGGACCATTTCCATGGAGTGGTGGAAGGCATCAATACAAATATGTAATCATATTCGACCACTACACAAAATTCACAAAACTTTATCCAATAAACCGAGCTACAAATAACAAAATACTAAACATTGTGATATCCAAATATATACCCGAAGTGGGAAAACCACTATCAGTAATTACAAATCATGGAACACAATTCCGAGGACGAAAGTGGCGGGAAACTCTAATCCATCAAGGCTTGAAGACAAAACGTTTGTGTATCACCCCAAAAAAAACCCTGCTGAGAGAGTGTTGAGAGAAGTAGGAAGGATCTTAAGCTCCTACTGTCACAGCCAGCAGAGGAAATGGGAGGAATATCTATCCCCGGCTGAAGACTTCCTGAACTTAGCTTATCATCAATCAACAGATGAGACACCCTATAGGGCTATGTATGAGCGAAGACCACCCCGGGAAATTACAGAAATCATAAACTTTCCAATACAAAATGAATTCAAATTTAATAAAACAAAATTTTACAATAACGCAGTTGAACGAGCTGACAAACTTAGGCTCAAATACCAGAAATCGCAACCTAAAGTCATAAAGTACGAAGTGGGAGACAAAGTACTCATAAAGAACCGAGAACTCCCAAGTGCAATTGAAGGTATTGCGAAAAAACTGCTACTGCTATTCACAGGCCCATATACTGTAACCAAAAACAACCTGAATAACACTTATGAGTTACAAGACCCAATGACCAAGAAAATAAAGGGCACATACAACCAAGCTTCAATGAAACGGTATATCGAAGATTAAAATATAAAGTAAAAGTGAAATATTGCGATGAAAATTATTTGTTACTGATATTAAGTGAAAGATGAAAATATGCTTGTGAATACAACTATTGACTATATAAAGTAAAAGTGAAATATGGCGATGAAGATTATTGTTGATTATTAAGTGAAGAATGAAAATATAATTATGAGAATAAATATTGACTATGTGAAGAAAGGGTGAAATATTGCTATGAAGATTATTTGTTGTTTGTATTAAATATAAAGTGAATATATAACTATGAAAATGAACGTTGACTATATTGTAATTTTGTAATGCGAAAAATATGTTCCAAAGAAGTTATGTAAAGAATAAAGAAAATTGTATTTACAAATAATAGTACTACTACCAAAGAAAGAAGGACTATACGAGACTGACACTCAAGAACCTTGGCACAGATAATTCCAAGAGCCACGTCAACAGGTAAAACACCATCCTACCCGTACTACCAATGAAAGAAAGAAATACTATACGAGGCCGACACACTACATCTCTGGCACAATTAATTTCCAAGAGCCACGTCAACAAGTAAGTCACCATCACACCCGTACTACCAATGAAGAAAAAACAATACTATACGAGAAAGACAACCTACATCCTTGGCACAGATAATTCCTAGAGCCACGTCAACAGTAAGTTAACATCACACCCGTACTACCAATGAAAGAAAGAAGTACTATATACGAGGCCGACAAACTACATCCTAGGCACAACAAATTCCAAGAGCCACGTCAACAGGTAAAACACCATCCTACCCGTACTACCAATGAAGAAAAAACAATACTATACGAGGCCGACACACTACATCTCTGGCACAATTAATTCCAAGAGCCACGTCAACAGTAAAACACCATCACACCCGTACTACCAATGAGGAAAAAACAATACTATACGAGGCCGACAAATTCCAACTTTGGCACAATTTATTTCCAAGAGCCACGTCAACAAGTAAAACACCATCGTACCCGTACTACCAATGAAAGAAGAAGAAAATAAGAAGTTGGAGGAACGAAACCAAATAAGTATCATTAATGTAGATGAAAGATAACACACAACCATAGTGTTTTCTAGTGTCTTTTACTAGAAGAAAGCCTATACCACATGGACTATATCTCAATTGAAACCATGAGAAAATATATTCATGAATTATATCCAGAGAAGTAAACCCCGAAATGAAGAAGATTATGAGATGACGTTTAAAGTGATACAAAGAGAAGAGATTAATTATTGACGAAGAAGAATGAAAAAATAATATATTAACGAAGATGATCATGAGAGTATACCAGTGATGAAATGTAAAACAAACTATCCCTGTAATATGTGAAGAATTTAGTTGAGTTGAATCAAGAAGAAGAGAGTATAACAATGTATAAACCGCAGACAGGTGAGATAATCCCAAGGATATTTATTATTCGTCGAAAGAACGACCACTTTATATTTTTTGATTATTTGAGATGAATTGACTGATGAATAATGCCAGCAATCATTTATTATTATTGATGGAGATGATGTGCCTCCGTATTTATTGATATTAGTATGGCCAGTGGAGTTGTATGCCAAAGTGAGCCGCTCTGAACTGCCCCAGCTAAAATTATGTTAGGGAATTAGGGAACTAAATAAACGAGGGAGATAATTACATAGAAGAGAAATAATTATGATTCAAATAGAAGAAAGTGAAGGGATATATATAAAAAATCATATGAGTCGACATGGAAACGTACAACAATTGATGAATTCTTCAATAAGAAAAATAAGTATACTGATTCAGAATTAATCAATTCTTATAGGAAGACATATGTAACGTTACCAAATTTGGTAGTTACATAGTGTAAACAATTATTACGTCAAGTGACGGGAAATCATGAAAATATTTCTAAGTAAGTAAGATAATGTAAACAAAAAGTGTGTATCTACAGATATATTATTGTAAATTTCCAACAAAGAAGAAGGAAGTGTAATATAGCAGCATCGAGTACAAAAGAGAGAATGAAAACGACCATAAGCCAATATAAAATGTTAGAAACCAGGCCCAATAGATTCCAACAGTGAGGGGAACCAACAAAAATAATAAATATGTAAGATGAATAGAAGACGACAGAATTCCAAAAGTGAGGGGAACCAACAAAATAATGACTATGCAAAATGAAGAAGAGATAACTCAAGAGCAACCACAATGATGGCAGACAAACCAATATATTTATAAATATAAATACTATGGAACAACGACTACTACAATGGAAATATTGAAGAAGACGTTTAAACCAAAAGAAGAAAGGAAGAAGAAGAGCAAGGGAACATGACATGAAGAGTGACAATAATGTATGAACAATACAAGAAATCACCATTCACCAAGTATACAAGAAACTATACTAGTAACCGGAAGAAGAATCACGATTATCAACTATGAAGAAACAGTGTTTAGCATATTAAAGAAATCACAAACAGTAATAGTGAAAATTTAATGTAAGTGTGAAAACCTGTAACAAGTCAACCAATTTTAACTCAGATAAACCCCACAGACAATACAAGTAAGAAAGGTTTATAACAGAGAAAAATGTGTTACCTTTATAGTGGAAACATCAAAGATTAAGTTGTTAAAAATGCACAGACAATTAGTGTGACCAATTTAATGAAGAATGTAATCCAAATAGATAATCTCCACCAAATAGACCACCAAGAAATGTAAGATAGAACAGTAGAACCATTGTTCATAGAAACTGATAATAGAAAACTTTGTAAGTTTTTACAATGAAATATAACTGAATGCCACGACAAGACAGAATACAATATAAAGAAAGCCCAGAAAAATAATAACAAACAAACTAGTTTGTTAAGTATCAAATAACCAATGTACCAGAAATTAGGTACAACACAACAACAACAACAACAAAAAAAAATGTGATACCATTAGATTAAGAATATTTGTGTTATTGTTTAGAAAAATAGTGTAAACATGTGTATTAATTAACAATCAAACCATTGTAATAGAATACCATAATGCAGTCATAATAGTAGAAGCATATACTGCATAAGAATATGCTGCACATTGATACATAACCCCAAAGAGAATGCACCTATAACACAAAAAATCATATATATTAATTAAACCAAACAACCATCAACAATTGTTTCAATCAAAGATTCATTATAAATAATGATGCACGCTAATAAATAATATTTGATGCTGAAATACACTGCACATAAAGCAGATAAAATATAATAGCACAAAGCTAGATGAAAGGAAACCCAATATAACAAGTTAGTTAAGTGAAAAACATCATTAAAACTTGTCCAAGGATTAATGAAAATATTACCAGTAGTTAGAAAAACATCTAGTACTACTTTGAGAACAGATCACCATTGTAATAATAATAGTTTCATAATCAAATTATTGAAAACTAACTGACTATGAATGTATAGCCAGATGTAAACAAAGACAATGTGACAAATTAGTTAAGCAAAATACTCTATTAAAACTTGTTCAAGGAGTACTGAAAATATTACCAGTAGTTAGAACAATATCTAATACTACTATGGGAACAGATCATAAGTATAATAATAGTAGTTTTATAGTCAAATTATTGAAAACTAAATGACTATGATAGTGGAACCAAATGTAAACAAACACTATGTAACCAGTTAGTTAAACAAAATGCTCTATCCAATCTTGTTTTAAGGTGGATAAAAATGTTATCAGTAGTCAGAGAGATATCTGAAGCTACTATGAGAAAACATATTAAATGTAATAATAGCAATTTAATTGTTAATTTATTAAAAACCAACTGACTGTCATGTCAGGACCTGATGTAAACAAACCCAATACTGAGGATTGGAAAGTTTTCAGTTTTCAGATAGCGAGAGACTAATAAATATATTAAATAAACTAGGTACTATAGTTGTACACTATTTGCATTTTCAACATTATATACCTTATGTGGAAAAATTATTAACAAAGTGACAATTTAAAAGAAAAGAGAACAGAAGGTAGTTAGATAAGAATATTAGTATATGAAACACAACATTTTCATATAATAAAGTGTAAACCGATGTAAATAAATGTATATGTTATTG
This sequence comes from Magicicada septendecula, assembly GCA_034769895.1. Lineage (NCBI taxonomy): Eukaryota > Metazoa > Arthropoda > Insecta > Hemiptera > Cicadidae > Magicicada > Magicicada septendecula. Next base: position 188,177,739 of record CM068375.1, read on the forward strand.
TAAGAATACCAGACAAATGTCATTAAATAAGAAATAGTAGTGTTATAAGCGATTATAAATAATCAAATATGGACGCTTGAGACGCCATTATCAAACATTGTTTGAATAAGTAATTACACCTATTTTTTGTATTAAGCAATTGAGAAATGGACTCAAAACGTTTAATGAGTAGTGTTTTTGTGTATTTAGAGTAAGATAAGGTGAAATAAACTTATTAATATTAAGATTCACCACAGGAATTTGTGAAATCGTTGTAATAAGTTAATAATGGACGGATTTTATCCTTGTTTGGACTTTATTTAAAGCCCAGGGAGTCCGCGATCTATTGCCACTAATTATTCAACGATGTGACAATTAATAAAAAAGTTATAGCGATTATAAACTTTTTAAACATTTTGTGTATCAACGCTTACGTCACTATAATCTCCAACCCATATACGAAATTGGTAAAAAATTAAAAGTTTTATTTAAACAAGGTTTTTTGGGTTAGATAGTTCGACAATTTGCACCAATCGAATGAATTAAATCAACCAGACAAGCCAGAGACGCTTAGGAGAAGCGTGACAGTCATCATCCAGTCGTCAAAGAGTCTACTAGCATAATTCAGCGAGCAAGATTGGCGAAGAAATGTATTAAGTTGTATTTGAATTGTGCGCGACACATTACATAAGTACGCTACAGAAATAACCTGTATATTTCACAATAACCACGAGTGTCTAGTGCGGAGTGATTTAAATAATAAAATACGGCCAGTGTATAATATCGGTCGTATTTTCGAGTTTGTGTCTTATAAAAAACCAGGGAGTACTATATTTTCACTATTTAATAAATAAAATGGAAATAATAATTTCTATTATTAAACAAAAAATTATTGTTTGTGTACTACTCTAGTCAGTAGTATCGAAGTGTATCAATAACGATGAAAATTATCAGAATTCGATAAAAGAATTATTTCGCATTTTATTAATTTAAAACATAAATGTTTTACGATTTATCGTAATTAAAGAAGTCAATTTTGATTTAAATATTACAAATATGAGCGTCACGAATAGTCACTCATTTGAATCATTTCGTTTGATTTGACTAATAAATAATTTTTTTGTGAAAAATATTCTAATGAACTGATAGTTACACTTCAAATGAATTATGAATGAAATATATGTATTTAGACTAATAAGAATTCAATGAATAATAGATTTAACTACAATAACTACTTACGCTTGGTTAACTAACCTAGAAATAATAACGACAATTTGTCACCTTTCCATAATTCTGTTCTCAAGTAAGATAAATTAAATGAAAGCTATTTCAAGAGTTTTTTGTTTATTATAAACTTTTTCTCTTGCCAATGAATGATTTTTATAGCCAACTAATAAATAATAACAGTAATTTTTAACAGTGCTGCACAACGCACGTGTTTTCAATATAACTGCTGTGTCCTTGTATCCAGCGTACGATAGTACGATAATTATCGATTTTATGGTAACGACTTTTATATTTAATGTTTGTTTGTTTTTTTTGTATTAATTCTTTCTTAACTATTGTTATAAAAAATAACATCTTGCATCTGGTATCATGCAACTTCAAAGATCACACGAACTTGGTAATTTAACTGTGTAAAGAGGACATAACCTCTCTAACTAAAATTATTGTAGCAACCTTCAGTGTTACCAGCCTTGAGGTTAAAAGAGTTTCTTTTTAAAAATTGTTCATAATAATTATTTTTCTGTAAAACTATTAGTGATTGATTGTTGATTTAAAAGAGTTAATGGCATTTCAGAACTGTTAATAAATATCAATTATTTTTTACCAGTGGAAAGAGTTTTTAATTTCAAAATTAAAATAGTTTAGCTAACATAACTAGTTCTACCAGAAGGTGGCGGCATAATTTGAATATTTATTATAATTCAAATCATAATTAAGCCCTCAATTTATTTATTTGTGCATATATATTATTTAGGATATTCAAGTGGAATATCCACGTGTATGTATAAAGTGTATGTTACAGCAGAAGCAGTCACCAAACAGAACAGTAATAACATCCACAAATGGTAAGTGGGGAGGTGAACAGTGGAGTGCTAAAATAATTTTTAAATTGAAAAGTTTAAACGGGAATACCCACACAACTATTATTAATAATCAACACACTAATAATAATTACATTTTAAAATTTTATATCGTTGTGGATACCGGAGCGTATCTACAAACGATTATCTACACAACAATCAATTATACTCGTATATCGTTGACCACGTTACAACGTGGCTAGCCCAACAGTGGGAATTAAAGGAGAGTATCGTTGTATACGTTACAACGTGGCGCCCAACGTGGGGCTCGAAGGAGAGTATCGTTATTACAATGTGGCGCTCCATCGCGGGGCAGGATTAACAGAGATCATACTGCGAATAGTAATAACCTCTACATCAACTACACCATCATATCTGTTCAGTAACACTAGTAACATTGCTTTTATTCGAACTTAAACTTTTAATACCAATGATTGTTCTTCACGGTTGCTCTGAATTAATTCTTTATATTATTTTAATGCTTTCTTCGGATTTAATGTTATTATCTTATATTATTCTAATGATCAATGCCATTCATTTTTATGTGTTTATCTGTCACGCTACTCTCTCTCTATATGTGTGTGTGTGTGTGTGTGTGTGTGTGTGTGTGTGTGTGTGTGTGTGTGTGTGTGTGTGTGTGTGTGTGTGTGTGTGTGTGTGTGTGTGTGTGTGTGTGTGTGTGTGTGTGTGTACTACGTTATCGGCAACAAAGAAATAGTTTTTGTTAAAATTCCTTCCCGGGATGTTTGGCGGTAGTCCAATGTTTTCTACAAAACCAAACGTTTCGGCAATGCCATTGACTTCCATCATCAGTGCAAATCGAGTGGGATAACATGAGGTGGTATACGTTAGTGACCAGAGTACTGTGGTTAAGGCTGAAGCAGTAAGTAGAAATAAGTAGTTTCTATGGTAATATTTCATTTCGAAAATGATTTTAAATATAAATGTTAGAAAATGGAAGTCATGTATGGTTCTCCATACCGATATTTTATATCTTATTGGCATAATTCTATTTTCTTATGTCTCACACGACTTGTAAATATTTTTAGAAAATTTGACCGTGTGTGATTTTAAATGGTCATTAACAGGTCTTTCATAAATAAAGAAGAGATATTTTTTAAAATGCAAAAGTAATATCCTATTTTTTACTGAATATATTAGCTCAGATATAACTGAAAGTCACAAAATGCTTTAATAAAACTAGTTTCACCATTACTCACAAACATATTCACAAACGTTAATTACATTGTGGTTTTACAGTCATTGTTATCTTGAAATATAACACATTTCAGATAGCTTTAGTACACTACCTAATACATTCCCGTTTCTTAGATATTCATTTTTTACTTCCATGTTCCTTAAGGAAATGGAAGTATGGTGATGGCAAAAAAATCGTGTTCGAGATTATTGCAGATTCTGATTGTACTACACTCAAAACATGAAAAAAGTCATTTTTCGAAAAGTGTCTGTAGATTTTTTTCTATGGGAAACGATAACAGCCGCAAATTCAAACGGAATCAAATAATTTTTTGCATACAGTCCTGATTTGTAGAGTTCTCAAGATCTATTGTTTTTGGTGAAGATCGGTTAAGGGAAAAGGGTAGTTTACCAGCAATGTTTTATGTTTTAACAAGGGCATTTTCTATGGCAAACGATAAAAGTCGCAAATTCAAACAGAATCAAATATTTTTTTGCATACAGCCCTGATTTGTAGAGTACTCAAGACCTTTTGTTTTTGGTGAAGATCGGTTAAGGGAAAGGGGTAGTTTACCTGCAACATTTTATGTTTTAAAAGGGCATTTTCTATGGCAAACGATAAGAGCCGCAAATTCAAACAAAATCAAATAATGTTTTGCATACATCCCTGATTTGTAGAGTACTCAAGAGTTATTGTTTTTGGTGAAGATCGGTTAAGGGGAAGGGGTAGTTTACCTGCAACGTTTTTCTTATCAAGGGTAATTTTTTTCTATGGCAAACGATAACAGCTGCAAATTCAAACAGAATCAAATAAGGTTTTGGATACAGCCCTGAATTGTAGAGTTCTGAAGACCTGCTGGTTTTGGTGAATATCGGGTAAGGGAATAGGGTAGTTTACTGCCAACATTTTATGTTTTAACAAGGGTAATGTTTTCTATGACGAACGATAACTGCCGTAAATTCAAATAAAATCAAATAATTTTTTGCATACGTTCCTGAATTGTAGAGAACTCAAGGCCTGTTGATTTTTGTGAAGATCGGTTAAGGGAAAGGGGTAGTTTACCTGCAACATGTTATGTTGTAACAAGAGAAATGTTTTCATGATGAACGATAACTGCAGCACATTCAAACAGAATCAAATATTTTTTTGCATGCATCCCTGAATTGTAGAGGACTCAAGGTCTATTGATTTTGGTGAAGATCGGTTAAGAGAAAGGGGTAGAGTACTTGTAACGTTTTATGTTTTAACAAGAGTAAAGTACTTAATTTTGATAAATAAAGTATCCTGATAAGAAGCTCATAATAATCCACTGTAGAAACGTAGATGAAATATCTATAAATGAAGAGGTTAGGTGAATGGGGTGGGGGTAATTTTCTATTAAAAAAAAAATTATAGTTGAAGGGGGAGGGGAGAATTTTTTTATATGTGTACTACGTTATTGGCAACAAATAAGTAGTTCTTTGTTAAAACTTCTTCCCGGGCTGTTGGCCGTAGTCCAATGTTTTCTGCAAAACCAGACTTTTCGGCAGTCCCAGCGACTGCCATTATCAGTGAAAATCGAGTGCGAAAACGTGAGGTGGTATATGTTAGTGACCACAGTACTGTGGTTAAGGCTGAAGCAATAAGTAGAAAGAAGTAGTTTCTATGGAAATATTTCATTTCGAATATGATTTTAAATATAAATCTTAGAACATGGAACTCATGTATGGTTCTCCATACCGATATTTTAGTAGGCCACTGCAGCATTTCATTGTAAAAATCGTGATATTCAAGCGGAACATATTGCACAACCTTCCCCAAATCACTTATTTTTTCTTCACCAATTGGTCTTTTCTGGTCATAAGCTTTCTGAGTTGGTAGTGTAAATTCAGATGGAAAAATAAGTAGTTTGAACGTTTTTTGATCGACTCCATTGATGAAATTTGCTGAGACTGACCACCCCCCCTTTGATTGCCTGGAAATTTGCCTCGTAAATTCATGATACACAGACACACTGAAATACTCCCTTTTTCCTTTCCTTAGTATCTTAGTTTCATCTGGGGCTGTTTTCTTTATATAAAAGTTGCACCACTAATTTTGAAAATCTAGGACATCATCAGTTTGTATTAAATGAACATTGAATTGTCCTTCCTTTATTAAAGTCAGAATAATTCTGACTTCTGACGTTCCATTACATCCTTCACAGTATAATACCTGTCAGTTTTCTGAGTTTTTTCTATCAGGTCAGAATCTCTATCACAGGATAAATACGTGTGGCCGCTGATTGGAAGACTACTTTTTTAAATCTACCAGAAACTGTTAGAGCCATTATAAATCTTATCATTGGATTAGTTTTGCTTTGCACTGTACAGTTATCACCGTAGAGGTAGAGTTCGTCAATGGTGGAGAGAACGTCAATTTTGAGAGATTCCTTCATGATATAAATAAAATGTTGCTGTTTCATTTTTGTTGTTGTGAACAGCAAAGGTATAGATAGCTGCCTCAGGTAGTAGATGTCTTGTAAAGGAATGTTTAGTAATGAAATGTTTTGCATGTAATCAAAACAAAAAATGAATGCATATTTATGGGACTCACAATATTCCTTAGTTTCACCTAAAGCGATATAAAATTTATTGCTTCTTCTTTTGTGCACAAGTAACTGTGAAACTGCAACTCTTTTCGCAGTATCATTTAACTGTGGATTTTTAATTCTTGTGCGAAGTTGTTAACATTCAGAGCAGGTATCAAATTGACGCCTTCCAAACTGATAACTGAAATGCGCTTTGTATATTTTGTAATAAAAATGGTACATTATATCTGTATCATTGTACTTTTCAAGAAACAAGGAATGCATTTTTTTAACATCTAATTTGGCATCTAAGTAATGTATCTCTTTAGATGCATAATGGCTTGCTTTCAGGGGGAACGTTTTCATATGTTCTTTAACTTTGTTCTATAAAAACAATTGTTTAGCTGAAACAAAAAGATATGTTAAAAATCACTAAATAATTGACCAATAATTTATTATGACAGTGTATTGCTTTGGTGTAAGGATGGTATCTGCTCTGTAAGGATCAGTGTTCCTCAGTGTGTTAATCTTGTGAATGAAGTACTTGATGTCGGCATATCAATTAAATTGATGGGCAGAATTGACAAATGTACTATTCAGCAACAATTTAGGTTTTAAATTCATATTGGGCTTCTATGCAGTTCATTAATCTAAAGGTTTTCTTGGTTTTTTGCCAATAAATGTCTTAGTCTGTTGGTTTGTGTATTTCAAAATAATGTTTATATATTTGTTATTAATATTGTTGTTACTTTCACTGTGAACTTACCTGTTGTATTTTCTCATACATCGTTTCGGAGTGGTGTGCTCCTTCTTCAGTGAGTCTGGATACAGAATGCTCAAACTGTCGGTAATTTTATGCGTAATGGTTTTTAGTTAACAGGTTGTGTGTGGGTGGAGGTGGAGGGGATTGGCGCTGGAGTTTGAATTGTTGTGGTATTGTTTATTCTGTGTCAAATAGTGTATCTGATTTGAATTGTAATTGGTCACTCAGTATGTTGTTGGGTTATGTTTGTATATTTCAAATTGTTCTGTGGTGTTATCCAGCACCAATCCCCTCCACCACCACCCACACACAACCTGTTAACTAAAAACCGTTACGCATAAAATTACCGACAGTTTGAGCATTCCGTATCCAAACTCACTGAAGAAGCACACCACTCCAAAATGACGTATGAGAAAATACAAGTAAGTTCACAGTGAAAGTAACAACAATATTAATAATTATTATAGTAGTGAACAAAGAAGTGATGAACATTCAAAATAGTATATTATATATTTGTATTATTTCAAATTGCATGTAGTGTTTAACTGTTAGGTCTTGTACATAATGTGTTGAGTTTAATATATAAGTGGTAGAACTGAAATTTGAATGTATTATGTGTTATGTCATGTTTTGTGAAATTGTATTGATTCAGTTTTTTGATAATAAACTTCAAGTCAGTTCATTTGTATAATATTTCAAAATAATGTTTGGGTTTATATATTTGTATTATTTCAAATTGTTCTGTAGTGTTTAGCTGTTAGGTCTTGTTTATAATGTGTAGTGTTTGTAGATTTGTTTGACTTTTGTAAATAAGTGGTAGAACTGGAATTTGAATGTATTATGTGTTATGTCATGTTTTGTGAATTTGTATTGATCAAGTTTTTTCAGAAGTTTAATTAAGAAAGTTGTGTTAGTGGTTATAATCACAAACAGAATTATCACTGTTGCACACCACTATAGAAAAATTATTCCAATGAGCTCAGAAGCTTGAAAGCGCTATTCGGAATAATTTTTCTATAGTGGTGTGCAACAGTGATAATTCTATGATTGGATAAAACTTCCGGGCTGAAAGGCCGTGGTCGATTGCTTGATGCATTGGCGCTATACGTTTCGGCCGCACCACCGGTGGCCATCTTCAGTAGCAAAACTTGTTCGAATAGATGTACGCCGAACACGTCCCCAATGTACTGGGAACAAGCAACAGTGAGTTACGGCTACGATGCCTCTATTTATAGCTTTTTGGCCGCTTCAGGTGTATCGCGCGGACCAATGAGAAGCCAGCTCATCATTCTTGATTCTGATTGGCCATGGAAAATAGACCATGCCAGACACTATTTAAGGAGATGCTTTCCCCTCGGCGGTTCGCCCCTGCCCAGAATGGCATCATGTTCCTGCACCCGGCGCCCAAGCCTCAGGCGGCACCGGCGTCTGCCGCGTCCTCGGACGCGACTTTCGCCGCCCGCGTGCATGCTTGGATCAACGCCTTGATCCCGCAAATTCTTGCTGCCAAGGATGTCCAGTCCTTAATCGTTATAATTCTCACCTCCGTGACCTCACTTATCCCTCTCGATGGCTAGGCCCTTTCGGCTGGTGGCTTGGAACGCATGTGGCGTTCTACCTCGCCGTGCCGAATTGGCCGCCTTCGTAACTGAATATGACATAGACGTCATACTCCTTAACGAAACCCATTTAACTCCTGCTCACTCGTTCCAGCTTCCGGCGTACACGACGTATCGCACAGACAGGCCTGGCCAGAACCGGCGTGTCGCATCTGGCGGCACAGCCATTCTGGTTCACAGGCGCATCGCCCACCGCCCCCTGCCGCCTCCGGCGACTCGTCGCTTGGAGGCGACGGCGGTTGCTCTCTGCATCGGGGATCGGGAGGTTCGACTGGTTTCAGTCTACCTCCCCCCTCGAGGTGGACCACCGCCCGACGAGAATGAATGGGACGCTCTCTTAGAAGACCCTTTACCTACCATCGCAGCCGGAGACTTTAATAGTAAGCATCCCCTCTGGAACAGCCGTGTCTCTAACCCTTATGGCCGCTCTCTGTACCAATACGTTCAACGTCATCCTCATGTGAACGCTCTTGGTCCTAGATCACCGACCTATATCCCCAATCACCGGGGACCTCCAGACGTCCTTGACATTGCTGTTGTCAAAGACTTGGCCTACCCTATCGCAATAGAAGCCGTGTCAGACCTCTCGTCTGATCACGACCCGGTATTACTCACTGTTCGGCCCACGCTGGACACACCTCTCCAGCCTCCCCATCGTTTAACGAGAGTCAACTGGCGATCGTTCCACGATGAACTGGGTCGAACAGTACCATCTGACCCCCAGGTCGACATCTCCAGCCCGGAGGATGTAGACCGCTTGGCCGACTATCTTCAAGAAGTCGTCACGTCCGCTATGGACAAACACACCTATGAAGTCCCTGCGCCCAACAGACGGTCGCAGTTACCTGAAGAGGTGATTCTGGCCATCCGCAACCGGCGCCAGCTCCGCCGGCGATGGCAACAAACCCGGGACCCTGCCGTAAAACGCAGGCTAAACGCCCAATCTGACCTTGTCAAGCAGCTTCTGCTTGATGCCACTGCTCATCGATGGGACTCATATCTTGAGTCTCTGGAAGTCACGCCGCAGTCCGTATTCCGGGCTGCGCGCCGACTCACTGGCGAGAAAAGGACCCGCTACCCCCTACGATCACCGAACGGGATTGTGTACTCCGCGGCCGACAAAGCAGAAGTCTTTGCCGATACCATGGAGGAACAATTTACCGTTCACAGAGGCGTCTGTGACCCCGGCCACTCGGCAGCGGTCGCAGACTTCCTATCTGGATATTTTTCCCGCCCTCCCGCAGACCCGATCGACCCGTTCGACGAGGCTGAAGTGGAAACGGCCATTAGTCGACTGCGCCCCAAGAAGGCGCCCGGCGAGGACCGTATTGGTGCAGCGGCCCTACTCAACGCCCCAGCAAGTCTCGTTTCACTCATCCACGTGCTGTTCAATGGTTGTCTCCGGCTCCATTACTATCCCAGCCCTTGGAAACGAGCCAAAGTCATCATGTTGCCGAAGGCTCGCAAGCTGCGTACACTCCCTGAGAATCATCGACCAATCTCTCTTTTGCCAGTCTTATCGAAGGTGTTCGAGCGCCTCCTGCATCGCCGGATTACTCCCCTGCTGGATAATTTCATTCGGCAGGAACAGTTCGGCTTCCGCAGGCAGCATTCGACCACTCTTCAACTTGTCCGAGTTGTCACGCAACTCACTGACGCCATCAACAGGAACCATCAAACTGTCGCCGTCCTTCTGGACGTGAGTAAGGCCTTCGACAAAGTCTGGCACGAAGGCCTTCTCTATAAACTAGCCACCTCCCCTCTCCCTGCCTCATTTGTACATCTGATGCGGTCGTATCTCTGCGACCGCAAATTTAGGATCTGCGTCGACGGGACGTACTCTTCTGTCCGCCCCGTCGCCGCTGGCGTCCCTCAAGGATCTGTCCTCGGCCCCGTTCTGTACCTTGTGTACACGAACGACCTGCCAGTTTTGCCTGGAGTCACGCTCTCTCTCTATGCGGACGATGCGATGTACCACGCCAGCTCTGCAAAGCTTCGTTTTGCGACTGACGTGGTGCAGCGCCAGCTCGCATTACTTCCGGCCTGGCTAAGGAAATGGCGGGTGGCGATCAATACGGAGAAATCCGAGGCGATTGCCTTCTCCCGTCAGCTCACTTCCCGATGCCAGACCCTCTCCCTTGAAGGGAGCCCAATCGCTTGGCAACGTACTGTGAAGTACTTGGGCGTCACTCTTGATCGACGCCTAAGCTTCAGAGCTCACGTGTCCACTGTGCTCCAGCGCGCCAGAGGCGTCAAAGCCAAACTATACCCATTCTTATCGCCTCGAGGGCCACTGCCAGTGCGCACGAAGCTCTCGATCTATCTGCTCTTTTTACGAGCCGTCCTTATGTACGCAGCGCCTGCATTTTGGACCCAACTCGCCCCCGACGTCGTTAAACGCATGGAAGCCTTCCAAGCCCTTACCCTTCGCCTTATCTCCGGCTCTCCCTGGTATGTAAAAAATTCTGCTATCAGGCGAGGGCTGAAGATTCCGTCGCTCGATGGATTTGCACGAACTCTTACGTTCAATCTCTTCCATCGAGCATCCATCTCTGATTTTCCTCACCTCCAACACCTCGATAACGATGATGGACCACCACCAGTCAAACGCCGCCGCCCTCGAGCTCTGCTCGACGACCCACCATAATTTTAAAATAATAAAATTGCCCTTCACCATCTGTCCACGCGCCGACCAATCGTATTTTACCACCTTCCTTCCAGTCAAATCCGGTCCGTTGCAGGCCGCCAGATTGGTCGAGCGTTGTGCCGGCTTTAGGTGTGCCTAGCGCCACCTTCAGTCGGCAACTTCGCCCCTCCAATCTCTCGCCTGCCTCGGTATCGCCGTAAGGCAGTCTACCGGACTCTTACCGGGCTGGCGGAAGTGTATCGACCCGTTGTGGGCGAACAGATCCCGCCAATCCGTGCTAAGCGTTCGCGTAGGCTTCCCTCTCAGGCCATTGGTGGATCGCGTCAGCGGTTCAGCCAATCACAGCCCATCTCCTTCACCTCCGCCAAAATAAAAAAGGGGGTACCTATCCTCGCTGCGAAAAGTCTCGCTCCAAGCATTACAGCAGCAACAGGCAGTCATCGGGCCCGCCCGGACGCTGCCGTCACTGGGGCACGCACTGTGCTGTGCCCTACTCAACTTGGCAACTTGGCTCGGCGGTTCGTCTGGTGATGACAGACATTCTGCACTCAGCATTGGAAGAGATCGGACGTCACAGAAGAGCATCGCAGAAGAGGATAGCCTCGTCCTCTACTTACTGCCATGAAGAGGCCATCAGCACAAGCTACTGCGGCGGCAGTCAAGAAGAAACCGCCAGACCAAGAATCGCCTCATCGCCAGCGCCAACATCAGAGAGCTGCAGCGATGGACATGGACATTGACCAACCGCCTTGCCAGCAAGACGAAGCCAAGCAGCACACAACTGGGACCTGCCGCGCAGTGCCGGTAAGTGTGTTAGGTAGCGCTGTCCAGCGAAACCCGGGGAGTCCGAGAGTAGGACTCACCAATAGAGATGCGCATTGCGCCGCCACTGTGACGGTGTCACAGTTCGGCCCCCGGGTACCCGCTGGACAAAGAGCCGAGTTAGTCGGCAGTAGCCCCGCTGTTAGTGTCCCTAAAGCACTGTGCGGCAGCATCGAGCCCCCCGGCCGGCCACTTGGGCCAGCCGGGAACCCTACGACTTGCGCGGGAAGCCCTGCTGAACCCGCGCAAGTACGTGAGCAAAATCGGTCCTTATTAGGGCCGACCAAGCCCGCTAAGGCCGGACCTTCCGGCTGCACGGCCGCTAGTAGGCCAAGCAGCCCAAATCCTCTGCCGGAGTCTGACTCCCCAGATATGGAGACCTCGGCTTCCACCGACTGGGTGGCAGTAGGGCGCGGTGGCAAGCCGCGAAAGTCTCCTTCCCTGACCTCCTTGAGTTCGGCCACGGACTCGGCGGCACTCCAAGCCTCCGCTGAGGTTGCGCCTAGTCGCACCTCCGAAGGAAGGGTCCCGCCGGTGTTCGTTACGAACGTCAGGGACGTGATCGGCTTCGTTCGCCGACTCCGTAAGACCGTTGCGCTGGCAGATAACGCATCTGTCAAGCTCCTTGCGAGCGAGACTGTGCGCGTTACCTGCCGCAGCGCATCGGAGCACTTCGGAGTGGTCCAGTGGCTGGAACGTGAATCGTTCCAGTTCCACACTTACACTCTGAACCGAACAAAGCCTGTAGCCCTCGTCCTTCGGGGCCTGGACATACAGGCGGATCCGCAGGTCGTCGCTGACGAACTGTGCGACGCGGGTTATAAGGTTGTGGGAGCCTCACGGCTGTACACTACTTATGGCTCGCGTCGACCACTCCCGCTGATAAGACTCCTGGCAGAGAAGGGCGAATCCTCCCAGGCCTTATTAGACTTAAAGCGGCTTTTCGGGCTCTGCGTAAGCGTCGAGCCCTGCCGCCAGACCGGGCGACTTTCCCAGTGCCACAGGTGCCAGCGGTTCGGCCATAGCAGCTTCGGTTGCCGGAACGCGCCGACCTGCGTCCGCTGTGGAAATGACCACTTGACGCAGGCCTGCACTGTCCCGGACAACCACCGATATTGTATAAACTGCGGCGGCGCCCATGCTGCTAATAACAGGCGCTGCCCAGTCTATAGCGAGCAGCTGGACAAGTTGAAGAAACCCGTCCAGCCTAAGCCTCGACATGATGTTAGACAGCCAGTCAAACCGGCCAAAGCCGCTGAACCTGTGGTCCGGAAACCAGCCCCTAGGTCTGCTCCGGTTCCGAAACCCAGCAGTACAGTGAGCCCGAGCGAAGCTCCAAAGGCCAAACCCACCATCGCGCCCCCGGAACCGGAACGCGAAATACCCCACTTCACACAAGTCCCGCTGCCGGACAACGAGGAAATTGATCCTCCATTGCCGCCGCCACCCAAGCCTAGATTCCCCAGATCGGGCAAGAAAGTTAGGAACCAGGCCAAGAACACGGGCCAGCCTAAACCACCTGCCACTGGACCCAAGCCCGTCCTCCAAAAGCCAGAGCGGCCACCCGCTCCAGTACCAGCCCCCAAGGCTTCCACCGTCTCGCCCCGCCGCAGCTATGCAGCTGCCGCCAAGCGTTCTCCCCCGGCCTCATCTTCCGATGATCTCGCCGTCGTTTCAGACTTTCTGGCAAGCTACGACTTGCAGAAAGTGGCCCAGACTTTCCTTAAAATCAAGGAACGCTTGGCAACAGCTTCGCCCCAGGACAAGTTCCTCCTCTTGGTGGAAGCCTGCCGTGTAACAGGTCTGTTATGAACGGACAACCACGGCAATCCCTCAAGCGAGACCTCGAGCTCGTGGCGTGGAACGCCAACGGCCTCGCTTCCCGGCATTCTGAGCTCTTAGAGTTCGTTGCCCGTCACAAGCCCGATGTGCTTCTTCTTGGCGAGACGCACCTGACCCCGCATCGTCGTTTCCGACTACCCAACTACGTGTGCCACCGGGATGACCGGTCGGGTCGCGCAGGAGGGGGCACAGCCATCGCGGTGAAGGCGAGTCTTCGCCATCACCGCGTTGTCCTGCCTCAGCGGCGGAACCTCGAGTGCACCGCGGTCGAGCTCCATGGTGCTCTCGGCGGTCTACTCGTGGTTTCCGCCTACAAGCCTCCACACACGGAGCTCCTGTCGAACGATCTGGAGGCCGTCTTTGGAGCACACAGGAGGGTAGTCCTGGCGGGTGACCTGAACTGTAAGCACCCCGATTGGGGGAGCCGCTTGGTGAACCCAAACGGGACCCGCTTACGCAGGTATGCTGATGCGGCTCGGGTCACAGTCATGGGTCCTACCGGGCCTACATACTATCCCTCGAGGGCTAACTCCCGCCCTGACGTATTGGACATTGCCGCGGTCAGGGGCGTTTATTGCCCGGTCCACGTCTCCGTCATTTCGGAACTGTCCTCGGACCATTGCCCTATCAGTGTGCATATAGCTACCCAGCACGCCACCGTCCGCGACGAGCGGCGGGTAATCGAGTGGGACCGCTTTGGCCCGGCGTTCAGTCGCCGCCTACCAGAGCATATCCCGCTCGACACTACCCAGCATGTCGAAGAGGCAGTTGCCGTATTCGACACAGCCGTAGTCTCGGCGGTTGACGTGTCCTCCCGGATGAAGCCGGGGCTCACGCCCGACTATCAGCGGATCCCCGAAGAGGTGTCTCAGCTCGCTTGCGAGAGGAATCGCCTCCGGAGACGCTGGCAGAGGACTCGTGACCCGGCGGACAAGGCTGCGTTCAACAGAGCGTCCGGCAAGTTGCGTCGTGACATGCTGGCGTTCCGTAGACGTAACTGGGAGCTAGCTGTAACACAGATGGATGGCCCTGCTGAGGACCGTAATGTCTGGCGGATTCCCAGTGCCCTAACGGGAAAGCGCAAACGCGCGCCTCTCCCCGCACTGGCCGGACCTGGCGGTCAACCCCTTGGCCGCCCCCTCGAAAAGGCCGAGTTCTTGGCTGACAGTTTAGAGCGTCAGTTCGCTCCCAACCAATCCAAGAACCCGGCCTTCACTGAGCACATCTGCCGCGAGGTAGAGCGCTTTCTATCGGCCGGTATCACAGTCCAACCGGAGCCCATCTCCCCGGAGGAGGTCTCTGAGAGGATTGTTCAGCTCAAGCCCCGGAAGGCGCCTGGCCCGGACGGAGTCATGAATTCCGCCCTCCATCGCCTTCCGGAGCGAGGAACCCAGTTCCTCACTGACCTGTTCAATTCATGCCTCAGACTGGCCTATTTTCCGGTGAAATGGAAAACGGCTACCGTCATTGTGATACCGAAGCCGGGAAAGAATTCTTCTCGAGTGGAGAACCTCAGGCCCATCAGCCTCTTGTCCGCGACGTCCAAGGTTTTTGAGCGTCTGATCCAGCGTAGGATCCGCGACCATCTAGAAAGACTAGACGTGCTGATCCCCGAACAGTTCGGCTTTCGTGAGCTGCACTCCTCGACTCATCAGCTGATGAGACTCGTGGAATGCATAACCGAGGCTGGCTGCCAGGGCAAACAGACGGCTGCGATCTTCCTAGACGTAGAGAAAGCCTTTGACCGCGTGTGGCACGAGGGTGTCCTCTACAAACTCACGGAGGTCCTTCTCCCAGACTGCTACGTTCATTTGATCGGCAGCTTTCTGCGAGACCGTAGCTTCCGAGTGAGAGTAGACCACGCTCTCTCTTCGGAGAGGCGTATTACCGCTGGCGTCCCTCAGGGAAGTGTCCTTGGGCCTCTCCTGTTCTCGTTGTTTGTCAACGACACGCCCCGAGTTCCTGGAGTGAAATTGTCGCTGTTCGCGGACGACACTGCGGCTTTTGCCTCAGAGCCGAACGCGAGTTATGCGGCAGTTAAGCTCCAGCGCCAACTCGACGCGTATGTCGGGTGGACCGATGACTGGAGAGTTGCCGTTAACGCTTCCAAGAGCGCCGCGGTAATATTCTCGCGAAAACGCAAGCGGCCTCGGCCGCTTAAAGTAGGCCCCGTTGAGGTGCCCTGGACCAACAGCGTCAAGTACCTCGGGCTCCACGTGGATTCCCGACTCACCTGGCGAACCCATGCAAATTACATCAGACAACGCGCTTCGGCGCAACTCAGTAGACTCTGGCCCGTGCTATCTAATCCGGCAATGACCCCCCGGCTAGGTAAGCTCATAGTCAACACGTACGTGTTGCCGGTGATTACCTACGCCTGTCCTGTTTGGGGATACCTGGCTCGTGGTCATAGAATCACGCTCCAGCGCGTACTCGACCGGGGACTGAAGCTCGCGTGCAAAGTCCCCCGGAGGTACTCTTCTCGTCTTCTGAGGAGAGGACTCGGTGTCCGCTCTCTTGATGACACCGTGAGACGCCTGGCGCGACGATTCTATGTTCGTTCCGACAGAGTGACCCACAATTCCCTCATTGCCGGACTTGGTAAATACACCCCGCGACCAGGTGAGTCCTGGAAGCGACCTCGTTTGCTAGTCCCGGTGGTATAATCCACCAATCGCAGGTCGCTTCAGACCCCCCCCATAAGTAGCTAAAAAGTATATATTGAACTCAACCAGACCCAGTGGCAGGAGTCCTTTCTGAGACTCGGGACACTGTACTACCCCCAGTTGTGTCGGCGGTTCGTCTACCTAGAGCATTTGCCCGGGTAGGCTGTGTCCAATTTTGCTCTGCAATATTTCGTGTAAATTAGCGGAAATATTCAGTTCTCATCATTTTTATCACCATCATCACATTCAGCATCATCTACTCTACAAGATTCTTCAGCAGTTCAGTGCAAATCAGTTTTTATTTAGCTTGTGCGGGAGTTTTTGTATCCGTGTGCTGTACGGTCTGTGTAGTGTTCAATTGTGCCTGTGGATAGTTTTCAGTGTCTGGTGATCCCTCAATCCTAGACCTGCGTAGACGTTCATTTCGGCTTGTCCGAAATGGCGTCGAATACGCCACCGAATCCTCTGCCGGCGCCGCTTGTTTCCTTAATGGAAACATGCTCAACCGGCTTCCGTACCACTCCACTTCCTCACGACAGTGAAAGTGATAGTGAAAGTGATCATAGTGCGGTAGATATGTGCAGTGTTGGGTCGGGGGACGGACAGTTCTCGCTTGTGGAGGGCAAATCTGCCAAACGCAAGCGAAAACTGGCCCAAACTCCGCCGCCCGCCTCAGCTGCAGATCTGCCATCTAATCATGGTAACAGCGGCAATCAGCGCGTGCAACGTGAGTACCCAGCTACCACCCAAACTGTGTCTCCTCCTCGCATTCCTCCTATTGTAATTCCGGATAATAGGAATTATTCTGAACTTTTACGTTCCTTATCCCGAGCTCTCCCTTCGGTCAAGGTCGAGGCGAGGTGCCAAGGCCCCTCGCTAAAGCTGGCGACCGCTACGATCCCGGACTTCCGCTCTGTTCAGTCATTCCTGACAGAGCGTAAGATTTCTTTTCATACATTTGCCCTCCCGTCAGAGCGTGAAATCAAGGTCGTTCTGTCGGGAATTCCATCCTTTACCGAACCTGATGCCATCAGGCAGGAACTTGTTGCGCTCGGCTATGCGCCGACCGCGGTAAGCGTCCTGCATGTTGGCAAAGGTGATGACCGCCGTCCTGTCAACAGCTTTCTTTGTAAATTACTGAAAGTAGGCCCCTTCGAGGAGATTTACACTCTCCAGAATCTTCTGCACCTACGGGTGCAAGTCAGAACATTTGACCCGCGGCCCGGCCCCTCGCAGTGTTTCAACTGCCAGAGGTTCGGCCACAGCAGTCTTTTCTGTCATCAGCCCCCGCGTTGCGTGCTGAACCTCATCGTGGCTGTGATAAGCCTACGACGGGGTACACAGCTAAATGCTGCAACTGTAAAGGAGCCCATCCGGCTAATTACCGAGGCTGCCCAAACTTTATCGCCGCCATGAAACCGCAGCGACCTCCTGTGCGCCCTGGCGCGCAGGCAGGCCGTGTAGCTGGTCCTGGCCCTAACCGGCGAGCGGCTTTCCCGCCACTCACTGGTGCATCTGCCCAGGTCCCGGCAGCAACTCCGGTTGCTTCCGGTGCCGCTGTCTCGCCTGCAGTCGTCGCTTCGGCGCCGCCTGCAGCGGCCTCAATCCCGGCGCCTACCGGAGCGCCCGCACCTTCCTACGCGGCCATGGCCGCTAAATCAGCCCCGCCTCCAGCCCGATCGGGCAAATCAAAGCGCTCTCGTCGTCGCCGGAACTCCGCCGGCCGACCTACATCATCACAGGTTCCACCTGTACCCTCTCCGCGGGCTCGACCCGCCCCCAGCCATCGTCCTCAACCTTCCAGCGAGCAGTCTACTACTCAGACCACCAGCCCAGCGCCATCTGCTACCCCTGTCGAGGCCAGTCAGGCTTGTCCTCCTGAATCCCGGGAATCTTCCCGGGCTTCGGCGGATCCCCTGACTGCCTGGGCAGATAATCTTGTTGCATCCATCAGGACTGCTCGCGACACTACCACTGTGCTTGCCCTGGTGTTCCAATCATTAGCTGCCCTCTTTCCTCTACTTCCCCTAAATGGCTAATAGCCTGAGGATCGTTGCGTGGGACGCCTTCGGGCTACTCCCCAGGCGATCTGAACTGATGACTTTCGTAACGGAGTATGATGTTGATATCATACTTCTTTCCGAGACTCATCTGGCTCATTACCACTCGTTTTCTCTTCCTGCCTATGCCTGTTATCGTCAGGATCGTCCCCTACGGCCTCGCTGTCCCCCCTCGGGGGGCACAGCTGTTTTAGTCCATAGGCGGATATCCCACAGGCTTTTGCCTCCTCTAGATACATCTATTATTGAAGGCTGCGCGGTGGCGGTGGACGCCGGCGGATCGGAGCTGCGCGTTGTTTCTGCGTACCTCCGGCCTGGCCGGCGAACTCCGCCACCGCCCGAGGAGTGGGACGCCCTCCTCGACCACCCCCTCTCAACCATTGTAGCCGGCGATTTAAACGCCAAACACCCTTCATGGAACAGCCGCGTTGTCAACGCCTATGGAAATTCTCTGTTCCGGTTCGTCTCTGGCGACCCGGCACTTAATGTCATCGGCCCTGAAGACCCTACCTACTTCCCCTTTCACGGCCATCGGCCGGACGTTCTTGACATAGTAGTTGTCAAGAACGTTGCCCGCAACATCGAGGTCTCGTCTGTGTCGGACCTTTCGTCCGATCACAATCCCCTTGTTATAACTGTTCGAGAGCTGTCGGCGTCACCCCGACTTCCCGCTCAGATTGTTAGGAGAGTCAACTGGCGATCCTATCATGACGAGCTCTCTCGAAGGTTACCATCTCTCCCGGCGGACCCAATCGTCACTCGTGACGATCTGGATCTCCGCGCCACAAATCTTCAGGAATTGGTCCAAGGTGTCATGGATCGACACACCTACGCACTCGAGGTGAATCATCGTAAATCGGCCTTACCTGCGGAAGTACTCCACGCCATCTGGCTACGGCGCCAGCTCCGCCGCAGATGGCAAAGAACCCGTGACCCAGTCGTTAAGCGACGATTTCAACAACAGTCCCTTTACGTCCAGCAGCTACTGCGGGACGTAAACTCTGATCGATGGGACTCATACCTTGAGTCTCTTGAAGTCGACCACGCCTCCGTCTGGAGAGCGGTGAGTAGACTGACCCGCGAGAAGAGAACTCGCAACCCACTGGAAACCCCGAACGGGGTTGTGTCTTCATCAGAAGGCAAGGCTGAGGTCTTCGCCGACTGCATGGAGTCGCAATTTACCGTTCATCGAGGCGTTTCGGACCCTGCCCACTCGGCAGAAGTCCGGGACTTCCTATCTGGTTATTTTTCTCGCCCTCCCGCTGGCCCAGACCTCCCGTTCGACAGAGACGAACTCGTTTCGTCTGTCTGTCGACTAAACCGCCGTCGCGCCCCCGGTCCTGACCGGATCGGGGCCGCTGCATTACAATATCTCCCGGCCTCAGGCGTTGACCTCGTTCTTGAGCTGTTCAACTCTTGTCTCCGGCTACAGTACTTTCCCCGCCTGTGGAAAAATGCCAACATCGTTATGGTTCCTAAACCCCGCAAGCCGCGCATGCTTCCTGAAAGCTATCGGCCAATATCTCTCTTGCCAGTTATCTCGAAGGTGTTCGAGCGGCTCCTGCTGGCCCGCATCTCGCCGTTGTTGGATAATTTTATCCGCAACGAACAGTTCGGGTTTCGCAGAGAGCACTCGACCACGCTTCAACTAGTCCGCGTGGTAACGCAACTCTCTGACGCCACCAACAGGCGAGCGGCTACGGCCGCCGCACTGCTGGACGTGAGCAAGGCCTTCGACAAAGTCTGGCACGAAGGTCTTCTCTTCAAACTTGCTAACTCCCCCTTACCATCGTCCATAGTGTTTTTCCTCCGGTCGTATCTCAGCGACCGAACCTTCAGGGTTAGCGTCGACGGAACCTGCTCTGCAGTTCGTCCTGTCGCCGCTGGCGTACCCCAGGGATCTGTCCTCGGCCCCGTTCTGTACCTCGTGTACACGAACGAACTGCCTGTTTTGCCCGGAGTCACGTTGTCTTTGTTCGCTGACGATGCAATGTATCATTACAGCTCTGTGTCCCCGCGTTTTGCGAGTACACAGTTGCAGCGTCAGTTGGACCAGCTTCCGGACTGGCTACGGAAATGGCGGGTGACGATCAACACGGAGAAATCCGAGGCGATCTGTTTCACTCGTAAGTCCATCTCCCGATGCCAGCCCCTCTCCCTTGAAGGGAGGCCTATCGCCTACAAAGAGTCGGTGAAGTATCTAGGCGTTCGGCTAGATCGTCGCCTATGCTTCAACGCCCACGTGACGGACACCCTTGCCAAGGCTCGCGGCGTCCGAGCCAAACTTTACCCATACCTCGCGTGCCGCAGCCCCCTGGCGCTGCGCACGAAAGTTACCCTCTATCTGTTGTTTCTCCGGTCTGTATTGACCTATGCGGCACCTGTATGGTGGTCACTTGCCTCCGGCACCAACAGGCGTAGGCTGGAAAGTTTCCAATCCAGAACCCTCCGTTCCTTGTCGGGATCTCCTTGGTTTGTTAGAAACAGTGTAATTCGAGGAGGTCTACGAGTTCCTGCTCTCTCAGCCTTTGTCTGGTCATTAGCTGCGACTCTCTTTGCCGCAGCTGAGACCTCTTCCTTCCCTTACCTCAGAACCATCAGCACCACGCAACCACCTCCCCCTGTCCGGGTCAAACGCCCTCGGGCGATTCTCGATGACCCGCCATAAGTTTAAGTAACCTGCTTAAACCTCAATTTGAATATTCACCATCTGCCCATGCCCCAGAATTTACCTGCTAAGCTGTTTCCTTCCTCCCTTCCTAGTATGCCGACCACGCTGAATGCTGCTGCTACGCGCTATCACTGGCACGGAGGCTCTCTGCCTCGCGGGGAGCGACCGACGCCTCAAGGCGTCTGCACGCGGGACTGGGAACGGGTGACATCTGTCATCTGAACCCGTTCATGCGGCAGTGCCCACTGATTGCAAATATTTTAAAATAAATAAAAATTAAAACCTTTCTCCCCCGCCTTCTCAGTTAACTGGTTGGCGGTTGTCCATTCCTGATATTAGGCACCAGTCGAAGAACCAGACCTATGTATATCCACAGGCAGCCATTGAGCTCGACTCAGATGCTGCAGTCATGCACCGGGTGCAAAGACGCCCCGCTACTACAATGCTACATGCTACATGCTACTCGGCGGTTCATAATCGCCCATCGATTCGAAGGATCAACATCTCTTTTTGAGCTCCTCTTCATGGGAAAATCCTGCTTTTTGAGTGTGTTCAAGTCTCCGGTTTTAACCGTGTCATAAACAGTGCGCTAGTGCAGTTTACAAGTTTTTGTGCAAGTTTCCATCTACTCAAGAAAGTGCAGTGCAGTGTTGTGTTTCTTGTGCCGTGCAGTGTTTCGTGTGTGTTCCGCTGCTGCCTGGAGCTTGTTGGTAAGTGATCTGCTTTTGTATTTTGCTTACCGTAGTGCTTGGTCGTAGTCCTTAGTTCCGTTCCGCCTAAGGCGTAGGCTTCGCCTCGCCGATGGCTGCCCGCAACCCATCTTCCGTCGGCCCTTCTCAGGGCCAACCTGCTTCCGTCGGTCCTTCTCAGGACCTCGCTATTCCTGCTCGCGCTCTGTCGCAACCTCTCCCGGATGGCCCTTCTCAGGACCACCCTACACCTACCTCGTCGGGGGAAACTCGCGACGCGGACTCGGCCATGGATACCGATGGTGCATGGCAGTCTGTCAGCCGGAAACGGCGTTCAGTGCCACCTCCACGGAATCCGGTCGGACTTCGCGTCGAGGCTCAACCGCGGGGCAATCCGCCATGGCCTCTCAACAACCCGACCAGCCCCGGCGTATCCCGCCTCTGATTTTCGCCCGGCCTTCGGATTGGGCTAATTTCATGCGTCGGATACACCGGTGCACTCCTTCTGGCACCTTGACTGCTTCGGCCCAAGGTGACAGCTCCATCCGCCTCAACCCCACGACCGTGGAAAGCTTCCGTATTGCACAGAAGTTCCTCACGGACGCGGGTATCCCCTACCATACCTTTGCCTTGCCGGAGGAGAAGGAACTCAAGGTTCAAGTTATTGGTATCCCTGCTGGTACCCAGCCTGAGATCATCTCTGATGAACTCACCAGTTTAGGCTTTCGAGTACATAGTGTAACGCCTCTCTTCTCCCCCGGCAAGAAACTAGCGCGCAATGCGTTCATGGTTAAAATACGAAAGGTGGGTGACTACCAGGCCATTTATGGTATCACCTTTATGTTTTATTTGAAGGTTAGGGTCGAAGCCTTCGAAGCCCAAGCCGGACCGAAGCAGTGTTACAACTGCCAGAGGTACGGCCATTCATCGGCATTTTGCCACCATCCCACCCGCTGTTTACGCTGTGGCGATAGCCATCGAAAGGACACTTGTCCTCTCGCTCGTGCTGCCGCCACTTGCGCCAACTGCGGGGAACCTCACCCGGCATCATCGAAATCTTGCAAATTCTATGCTGCGGCTTTGAAGAAACTTTCAAAGTCCTCGCAGCAGCGCGTTACTGCGCCTCCAGCTAGGCCCCAAGCATCAAGGCCTGCCGCCTCGGCGGCACCTATTCCCGCTGCGGCACCGGCACTTGCGCCTGCCCCAGCTCGTCCGGCGTCTACCGGGGCGCCCAGCTATGCGGCTGCAGCTGCTTGTCAGCCTGCCGCACAGCCCGCGGCCCAGCAGCCAACACCTGCTGCGCCGTCTAAGAAAAAGACGAAACCGTCGCCCCCCGCTGCACCACAGCCAGCATCTACTCCAGATCTCCGAAATCCTAGGCAGCCGAAACAAAAGGCCCCCGCCCAGAATGGCATCATGTTCCTGCACCCGGCGCCCAAGCCTCAGGCGGCACCGGCGTCTGCCGCGTCCTCGGACGTGACTTTCGCCGCCCGCGTGCGCGCTTGGATCAACGCCTTGATCCCGCAAATTCTTGCTGCCAAGGATGTCCAGTCCTTAATCGTTATCATTCTCACCTCCGTGACCTCGCTTATCCCTCTCGATGGCTAGGCCCTTTCGGCTGGTGGCTTGGAACGCATGTGGCGTTCTATCTCGCCGTGCCGAATTGGCCGCCTTCGTAACCGAATATGACATAGACGTCATAATCCTTAGTGAAACCCATTTAACTCCTGCTCACTCGTTCCAGCTTCCGGCGTACACGACGTATCGCACAGACAGGCCTGGCCAGAACCGGCGTGCCGCATCTGGCGGCACAGCCATTCTGGTTCACAGGCGCATCGCCCACCGCCCCCTGCCGCCTCCGGCGACTCGTCGCTTGGAGGCGACGGCGGTTGCTCTCTGCATCGGGGATCGGGAGGTTCGACTGGTTTCAGTCTACCTCCCCCCTCGAGGTGGACCACCGCCCGACGAGAATGAATGGGACGCTCTCTTAGAAGACCCTTTACCTACCATCGCAGCCGGAGACTTTAATAGTAAGCATCCCCTGTGGAACAGCCGTGTCTCTAACCCGTACGGCCGCTCTCTGTACCAATACGTTCAACGTCATCCTCATGTGAACGCTCTTGGTCCTAGATCACCGACCTATATCCCCAATCAACGGGGACCTCCAGACGTCCTTGACATTGCTGTTGTCAAAGACTTGGCCTACCCTATCGCTATAGAAGCCGTGTCAGACCTCTCGTCTGATCACGACCCGGTATTACTCACTGTTCGGCCCACGCTGGACACACCTCTCCAGCCTCCCCATCGTGTAACGAGAGTGAACTGGCGATCGTTCCACGATGAACTGGGTCGAACAGTACCATCTGACCCCCAGGTCGCCATCTCCAGCCCGGATGATGTAGACCGTTTCGCCGACTATCTTCAAGAAGTCGTCACGTCCGCTATGGACAAACACACCTATAACGTCCCTGCGCCCAACAGACGGTCGCAGTTACCTGAAGAGGTGATTCTGGCCATCCGCAATCGGCGCCAGCTCCGCCGGAGATGGCAACAAACCCGGGACCCTGCCGTAAAACGCAGGCTAAACGCCCAATCTGACCTTGTCAAGCAGCTTCTGCTTGATGCCACTGCTCATCGATGGGACTCATATCTTGAGTCTCTGAAAGTCACGCCACAGTCCGTTTTCCGGGCTGCGCGCCGACTCACTGGCGAGAAAAGGACCCGCTACCCCCTACGATCACCGAACGGGATTGTGTACTCCGCTGCCGACAAAGCAGAAGTCTTTGCCGATACCATGGAGGAATAATTTACCGTTCACAGCGGCGTCTGTGACCCCGGCCACTCGGCAGCGGTCGCAGACTTCCTATCTGGATATTTTTCCCGCCCTCCCGCAGACCCAATCGACCCGTTCGACGAGGCTGAAGTGGAAACGGCCATTAGTCGACTGCGCCCCAAGCGGGCGCCCGGCGAGGACCGTATTGGTGCAGCGGCCCTACTCAACGCCCCAGCAAGTCTCGTTTCACTCATCCACGTGCTGTTCAATGGATGTCTCCGGCTCCATTACTATCCCAGCCCTTGGAAACGAGCCAAAGTCATCATGTTGCCGAAGGCTCGCAAGCTGCGTACACTCCCTGAGAATCATCGACCAATCTCTCTTTTGCCAGTCTTATCGAAGGTGTTCGAGCGCCTCCTGCATCGCCGGATTACTCCCCTGCTGGATAATTTCATTCGGCAGGAACAGTTCGGCTTCCGCAGGCAGCATTCGACCACTCTTCAACTTGTCCGAGTTGTCACGCAACTCACTGACGCCATCAACAGGAACCATCAAACTGTCGCCGTCCTTCTGGACGTGAGTAAGGCCTTCGACAAAGTCTGGCACGAAGGCCTTCTCTATAAACTAGCCACCTCCCCTCTCCCTGCCTCATTTGTACATCTGATGCGGTCGTATCTCTGCGACCGCAAATTTAGGATCTGCGTCGACGGGACGTACTCTTCTGTCCGCCCCGTCGCCGCTGGCGTCCCTCAAGGATCTGTCCTCGGCCCCGTTCTGTACCTTGTGTACACGAACGACCTGCCAGTTTTGCCTGGAGTCACGCTCTCTCTCTATGCGGACGATGCGATGTACCACACCAGTTCTGCAAACCTTCGTTTTGCGACTGACGTGGTGCAGCGCCAGCTCGCATTACTTCCGGCCTGGCTAAGGAAATGGCGGGTGGCGATCAATACGGAGAAATCCGAGGCGATTGCCTTCTCCCGTCAGCTCACTTCCCGATGCCAGACCCTCTCCCTTGAAGGGAGCCCAATCGCTTGGCAACGTACTGTGAAGTACTTGGGCGTCACTCTTGATCGACGCCTAAGCTTCAGAGCTCACGTGTCCACTGTGCTCCAGCGCGCCAGAGGCGTCAAAGCCAAACTATACCCATTCTTATCGCCTCGAGGGCCACTGCCAGTGCGCACGAAGCTCTCGATCTATCTGCTCTTTTTACGAGCCGTCCTTATGTACGCAGCGCCTGCATTTTGGACCCAACTCGCCCCCGACGTCGTTAAACGCATGGAAGCCTTCCAAGCCCTTACCCTTCGCCTTATCTCCGGCTCTCCCTGGTATGTAAAAAATGCTGCTATCAGGCGAGGGCTGAAGATTCCGTCGCTCGATGGATTTGCGCGAACTCTCACGTTCAATCTCTTCCATCGAGCATCCATCTCTGATTTTCCTCACCTCCAACACCTCGATAACGATGACGGACCTCCACCAGTCAAACGCCGCCGCCCTCGAGCTCTGCTCGACGACCCGCCGTAATTTTAAAATTAACAAAAATTGCCCTCTCACCATCTGTCCACGCGCCGACCAATCGTATTTTCACCACCTTCCTTCCAGTCAAATCCGGTCCGTTGCAGGCCGACAGATGGTTCGGGCGTTGTGCCAGCTTTAGGTGTGCCTAGCGCCACCTTCAGTCGGCAACTTCGCCCCTCCCGTCTCTCGCCTGCCTCGGTATCGCCATAAGGCAGTCTACCGGACTCTTACCGGGCTGGCGGAAGTGTATCGACCCGTTGTGGGCGAACAAATCCCGCCAATCCGTGCTAAGCGTTCGCGTAGACTTCCCTCTCAGGCCATTGGTGGATCGCGTCAGCGGTTCCGCCAATCACAGCCCGTCTCCTTCACCTCCGCCAAAATAAAAAAGGGGGTACCCATCCTCGCAGCGACAAGTCTCGCACCAAGCACGCGCCAAGCAACAGGCAGTCATCGGGCTCGCCCGGACGCTGCCGTCACTGGGGCACGCACTGAGCTGTGCCCTACACGCATCGTGGCATCGGCGGTTCATAGCGACGGACGCATTCTTATGAATATGGATGGACTCCAGATGCAGGCGAGTGAAGTAACCCCGGACAGAAGACAACACGCGGGCTTCATCAAACATCACCCGGTGATCGTCGTGGGAAAGAGCGTGTTCAGCAACTGCGGACTTTTCCGGCTGGCCCAGACGGCAGTATCTCCGGTGTTCAGAGAGGCGCGTCCGGACACTACGCTTCGTGGTGCCTATGTAGACCTGGCCACACGTACAAGGAATACTGTACACCCCGCACGACGAGAGTGGATCCCTGGCGTCTTTCACCGGTCGCAGGAACTGTTGGATCTTTTTGGTTGGCTTGAAGATCGTCCTGACGCCCCGCTTACTCAGCAACTTCCCGATGCGGTCAGTCACGCCACGGATGTAGGGCAAGACAGCAGAGCCAACAACCTCAGGCGACACCGACTCGTCCAGCCTACCAGATCTTCTCGGCCGGGCAGCTCTCCTAACCTCCGCAGCAGAATAGCCGTTGGACTGCAGTGCTTCCTCGAGATGCCGAAACTCATCTTCGAGATACTGGGGCTCACAGATTCTTTTTGCCCGGTCTACCAGAGTCTTCAGCACCGCCCTCTTCTGCCTAGGATGATGATTGAAGGCTTTGTGCAGATATCTGTCGGTGTGCGTTGGCTTCCTATAAACTTTATGTCCCAAGCTGCCATCGGTCCTTTTCAGGACCAACACATCCAGAAAAGCCAATTGTTCATCCCTCTCACGCTCCATCGTAAACTGTATGCGCGGGTGCACAGCATTCAGATGTCCAAGGAATCGTTCCAACTCTTCGTCCCCATGGCTCCAGACCACGAAAGTGTCGTCCACATACCGCAACCAACACTTCGGCTTGAGAGGCGCAGATGAAATTGCCAACTCTTCAAATTTCTCCATATAGAAATTTGCAACCACAGGGCTGAGAGGACTTCCCATCGCGACGCCATCCATCAATGGATGGCGTCGCGATGGGAAGTCCTCTCAGCCCTGTGGTTGCAAAATTGGCTTTTCTGGATGTGTTGGTCCTGAAAAGGACCGATGGCAGCTTGGGACATAAAGTTTATAGGAAGCCAACGCACACCGACAGATATCTGCACAAAGCCTCCAATCATCATCCTAGGCAGAAGAGGGCGGTGCTGAAGACTCTGGTAGACCGGGCAAAAAGAATCTGTGAGCCCCAGTATCTCGAAGATGAGTTTCGGCATCTCGAGGAAGCACTGCAGTCCAACGGCTATTCTGCTGCGGAGGTTAGGAGAGCTGCCCGGCCGAGAAGATCTGGTAGGCTGGACGAGTCGGTGTCGCCTGAGGTTGTTGGCTCTGCTGTCTTGCCCTACATCCGTGGCGTGACTGACCGCATCGGGAAGTTGCTGAGTAAGCGGGGCGTCAGGACGATCTTCAAGCCAACCAAAAAGATCCAACAGTTCCTGCGACCGGTGAAAGACGCCAGGGATCCACTCTCGTCGTGCGGGGTGTACAGTATTCCTTGTACGTGTGGCCAGGTCTACATAGGCACCACGAAGCGTAGTGTCCGGACGCGCCTCTCTGAACACCGGAGATACTGCCGTCTGGGCGAGCCGGAAAAGTCCGCAGTTGCTGAACACGCTCTTTCCCACGACGATCACCGGGTGATGTTTGATGAAGCCCGCGTGTTGTCTTCTGTCCGGGGTTACTTCACTCGCCTGCATCTGGAGTCCATCCATATTCATACGAATGCGTTTGTCGCTATGAACCGCCGATTGCATTGCATTATGGATGCGGGGTGTCTTTGCACCCGTGGTTTGATTGCAGCATCTGGATCGTGTCCAATGGCTGCCAGAAGTAAACATAGTGCTGGTACATGTCGACTGGTGACCTAATACTGGAAAAGGAAACCGCCAACCAGTTAACTGAGAAGGCGGGGGAGTATAACTTTTATTTGTTTAAGGCACTGCCGCTGGTACCGATTCGAGCAACAGATGTTGCCCGTTTCAAGTCCAGTCAGCAGACGCCCCGAGGGCGACGGTCGCTCCCCGCGAGGCGGAGATCCTCCGTGCCAGTGATTGATGACAGCGACAAGCAGCCGGCTCAGCGTGCTAGGAGGTGGACAGGAAGGAGAGAAGGACAGTTTGGTGAAATACTCTGGTCTAGGACTGATGATTACTTGTTTTTGTTTAATTTAAAGAGGATGGTGTTATGGAGGGTCATCAAGAAGCGCCCGAGGGCGCTGGGCGCTTGACCCGAATGGGCGGTGGTGGTTCTGATGCACTGATGGTTCGTAGGTACGGGAAGGCGGAGGTCGAGGCTTTAGCAAAGAGAGTTAGGCCAGCGACCGGACAAAGGAAGTCAAGGTAGGAACACGGAGACCCCTTCGAATCACGTCGTTCCTTACAAACCAAGGGGACCCCGTCAAGGATCGGAGTGTTCGGGACTGGAAAGCTTCCAGCCTACATCTGTTGGTGGTGGATAAAAGAGACCACCAGGCGGGTGCCGCATAGGTCAATACAGACCTGAGAAATAGTAGATAGATGGTAAGTTTCGTGCGCATGGCCAGGCGGCTGCGACACGAGAGGAAAGGAGATAATTTGGCTCGGACGCCGCGAGCCTTGGCAAGGGTTTCCGTCACGTGGGCGTTGAAGCAAAGGCGACGATCTAGCCGAACGCCTAAATACTTCACCGATTCTTTGTAGGCGATGGGTCTCCCTGCTAGGGAGAGGGGCTGGCATCGGGAGATGGACTTACGGGTGAAGCAGATCGCCTCGGATTTCTCCGTGTTGATCGTCACCCGCCATTTCCGTAGCCAGTCCGGAAGCTGGTTCAACTGACGCTGCAGCTTTGTACTCGCAAATCGCGGGGACAGGGAGCTGCAGTGATACATAGCATCGTCAGCAAACAAAGACAACGTGACTCCGGGCAAGACAGGCAGGTCGTTCGTGTACACAAGGTACAGAACGGGGCCGAGGACAGATCCCTGAGGTACGCCGGCGGCGACGGGTCGAACTGTTGAACAGGACCCGTCGACGCTCACCCTGAAGGTTCGGTCGCTGAGATACGACCGGAGGAAAAACACTATGGTCGATGGTAGAGGGGAATTGGCAAGTTTGAAGAGAAGACCTTCGTGCCAGACTTTATCGAAGGCCTTGCTCACGTCCAACAGTACGGCGGCCGTAGCCGCTCGCCTGTTGGTGGCGTCTGACAAGTGCGTAACAACGCGGACCAATTGAAGTGTGGTCGAGTGCTCTCTGCGAAACCCGAACTGTTCGCTGCGGATGAAACCATCTAGCAGCGGCTAGATGCGAGCCAGCAGGAGACGCTCGAACACCTTCGAGATGACTGGCAAGAGAGAGATTGGACGATAGCTTTCAGGAAGCATGCGCGGCTTGCGAGGCTTCGGAATCATTACGATGTTGGCTGATTTCCACAGGCGGGGAAAGTACTGTAGCCGGAGACAGGAGTTAAACAGCTCAAGAACGAAGTCAACGCCTGAGGCCGGGAGATTTTGTAGAGCAGCGGCCCCGATCCGGTCAGGACCGGGGGCGCGACGGCGATTTAGTCGGCAGATAGATGAAACTAGTTCATCCCTGTCGAACGGGAGGGCTGGGATTTCGGGAGGGCGTGAAAAATGTCCAGATAGGAAGTCACGGACTTCTGCCGAGTGGGCAGGGTCCGAGACGCCTTGGTGAACAGTAAATTGCACCTCCATGCAATCGGCGAAGACCTCGGCCGTGCCTTCTGATGAAGATACAACCCCGTTCGGAGTTTCAAGTGGGTTGCGAGTTCTCTTCTCGCGGGTCAGTCTACTCGCCGCTCTCCAGACGGAGGCGTGGTCGACTTCAAGAGACTCAAGGTATGAGTCCCATCGATCAGACTTTACGTCCCGCAGTAGCTGCTGGACGTAAAGAGACTGGGCCTGAAAGCGCCTTTTGACGCCGGGATCACGGGTTCTTTGCCATCTGCGGCGGAGATTGCGCCGTAGCCAGATGACGTGGAGTACTTCCGCAGGTAAGGCCGATTTACGATGATTCACCTCGAGAGTATATGTGTGTCGATCCATGACACCTTGGACCAATTCTTGAAGATGAGTGGCTCGGAGATCTAAATCGTCACAAGTGACGATCGGGTCCGCGGGGAGTGATGGTAACCGCCGTGAGAGCTCATCATGGTAGGAGCGCCAGTTGACTCTCCTAACAATCTGAGCGGGAGGTCGGGGTGAGGCCGACAGCTCACGGGCAGTTATAAAAAGGGGATTGTGATCGGATGAGAGATCCGACACTGACGAGACCTGGATGTGATGGGTCACGTCCTTGGCTATGACAATGTCAAGGACGTCCGGTCGATGACCGGAAAAGGGGAAGTGAGTAGGGTCTTCTGGGCCGATGACTTGAAGTACCGGGTCGTCGGAGACGAACCGATACAGAGATTTTCCGTAGGCGTTGGCTACTCTGCTGTTCCAGGAGGGATGCTTGGCATTTAAGTCGCCGGCTACAATGGTTGGTAGGGGATGATCGAGGAGGGCGTCCCACTCCTCGGGCGGTGGAGGTAGCCGCAGGCCGGGCCGGAGATACGCCGCAACAACGCGCAACTCCGATCCGCCAGCGTCTATCGCCACCGCACAACCTTCAACAAGAGATGTATCTAAAGGGGGTAGTGGCCTGTGGGATATCCGCCTGTGGACTAAGACGGCTGTCCCCCCCGAGGGGCGACAGCCAGGCCGTTGGGGACGATCCTGACGATAACAGATGTAAGATGGCAGGTTGAAGGTATGGTAGCGAGCCAGATGAGTCTCGCAAAGGAGGACGACATCAGCGTCGTACTCCGTTACGAAAGTCATCAGTTCAGATCGTCGAGGGACTACCCCATAGGCATTCCACGCAACGATCCTAAGACTCCTAGCCATTCAAAGGAAGAAGAGGAAAGAGGGTAGACAGTGATTGAAACACCAGGGCGAGAACCGTGGTTGTATCTGGAGCAGACCTGATGTTGTTTACCAAAGTTTCGGCCCAGGCAGTCAGGGGGTCCACCGGGGCCCGGGAAGATTCCCGAGATTCCGGAAGACGGACCTGGCTGGCCTCGGCCGGTGTTGCAGATGGCGCAGGGCTCGGGGACGGACGTGAGGTCTGCTCAGTTGGGAGCTTAGGTTGATGGCTGGGGGCGGGCGGGGTCCGCTGAGGTTTTACAGGCAAGGCCTGTGGAACTTGTCGCTGACGGCGACGAGTGCGCTTCGGTTTGGAGCTCCGAGGAGCGGAAGGCGGGACTGATGTAGCGGCCACAGCCGCGTATGAAGGGCCGGGCGCTCCGGCAGGCGCCGGGACAGAGGGGACTGCAGGCGGCGCCGAAACGTCGACTGCAGGCGGAACTGGGGCCCTGGGAGCAGCCGGAACTGCTGCCGGGGCCTGAGATGATGCTCCGGAGAGAGGTGGGAAGGCCTCTCTGCGGTTAGGGAGGGGACCTGCAACACGGCCTGCCTGCGCGCCAGGGCGAGCAGGAGTCCGCTGCAGCTTCATGGCAGATATAAAGTCTCTACATCCTCTATAGCTAGCCGGATGGTCTCCGCCGCAGTTGCAGCAAATGGCCGTGAACCCCGTCTTGGGCTTATCACACCCACGATGAGGCTCAGTACACCGCACGCAACGCGGAGGGTGATTACAGAACAAGCTGGAGTGGCCAAACCTCTGACAGTTAAAACACTGCGAGGGGCCTGGCCGCGGGTCAAAAGTACGAACTTGCACCCGAAGGTGCAGGAAGTTTTGGAGGCCATAGACCTCCTCGAACTGGCCTACTTTGAGTAGTTTCACTAGAAAACTATTCACAGGACGGCGATCTTCCCCCTTGCCAGCATGCAGTACACTTACCGCCGTCGGCGAATAGCCTAAAGCGACAAGCTCCTGCCTGATGGTATCGGGGGCGGTCCAGAAAGGAAGTCCAGAAAGAACAACTTTAATTTCGCGCTCTGAAGGAAGCGCGAAAGTATGGAAGATCTTCCGATCGGTAAGAAACTGTTGGACCGATCGGATGTCCGGGACTGTTGTGGCCGGAATTCGAAGCGAGGAGCCTTGGCACCTGGCCTCGAGTTTGGCCGAAGGAAGCAGATTCTGCAGGGAACGGAGAATTTCCCTGTAGTTACGATTGTCTGGAATAACAATCGGCGGAATTTTAGGTTTGGGGACAGATTTGGAGTGTTGCTGAGTAGGTTGGCTGGCGCTGTTACCGGGACTAGATACCCGATGCGTAGCAGCGGCCGGTGGCGGGCTGGCGACCAATTTTCGCTTGCGTTTGGCAGACTTGCCCTCCACAAGCGAAAATTCACCTTCCCCCGTCCCCACACTACACATCGACGCACAATCACTTTCACTATCACTAATGGTATGGGACGGCAGCGGGGTAGAATGAGGACCAGTACCGCAGGTTTCCATTAAGGTTACCAGCGGTGCCGGCAAAGGAACGGGAGTTGCGTTCGACGCCATCTCGGGATGAGCCGAAATGACCGTCGAAGACGCAAAAAAGGGCTAGGAAAGAGTGACTTTCACCAGCACTGAATCACTACACTGACAGACAAAGAACACGAACACCAGACGCGCACTGCACACGAGTCACAAAAACACACGCGCACGACACAATACACTGGTAATTTATAACACAATGATGATGATGAACACAGATGATGATGTGTTGAAGAAATCACGGTGATAGAACAATAAACAACGGTAAAATTCACTGGCAAAATTGCCGTACAAAGTGACGCAGCCTACCCTGGCAACAGCTCTAGGTAGACTCTGAACCGCCGATTGCATTGCATTATGGATGCGGGGTGTCTGTGCACCCGTGGCTTGATTGCAGCATCTGGATCGTGTCCAATGGCTGCCAGAAGTAAACAGAGTGCTGGTACTGTCGACTGGTGACCTAAAACTGGAAAAGGAAACCGCCAACCAGTTAACTGAGAAGGCGGGGGAGTATAACTTTTTTGTTTAATGCACTGCCGCTGGTACCGATTCGAGCAACAGATGTTGCCCGTTTCAAGTCCAGTCAGCAGACGCCCTGAGGGCGTCGGTCGCTCCCCGCGAGGCGGAGAGCCTCCGTGCTAGTGATTGATGACAGCGACAAGCAGCCGGCTCAGCGTGCTAGGAGGTGGACAGGAAGGAGAGAAGGACAGTTTGGTGAAATACTCTGGTCTAGGACTGATGATTACTTGTTTTTATTTAATTTAAAGAGGATGGCGTTATGGCGGGTCATCAAGAAGCGCCCGAGGGCGCTTGACCCGAATGGGCGGTGGTGGTTCTGATGCACTGATGGTTCGTAGGTACGGGAAGGTGGAGGTCGAGGCTTTAGCAAAGAGAGTTAGAGCCAGCGACCGGACAAAGGAAGTCAAGGTAGGAACACGGAGACCCCTTCGAATCACGTCGTTCCTTACAAACCAAGGGGACCCCGTCAAGGATCGGAGTGTTCGGGACTGGAAAGCTTCCAGCCTACATCTGTTGGTGGTGGATAAAAGAGACCACCAGGCGGGTGCCGCATAGGTCAATACAGACCTGAGAAATAGTAGATAGATGGTAAGTTTCGTGCGCATGGCCAGGCGGCTGCGACACGAGAGGAAAGGAGATAATTTGGCTCGGACGCCGCGAGCCTTGGCAAGGGTTTCCGTCACGTGGGCGTTGAAGCAAAGGCGACGATCTAGCCGAACGCCTAAATACTTCACCGATTCTTTGTAGGCGATGGGTCTCCCTGCTAGGGAGAGGGGCTGGCATCGGGAGATGGACTTACGGGTGAAGCAGATCGCCTCGGATTTCTCCGTGTTGATCGTCACCCGCCATTTCCGTAGCCAGTCCGGAAGCTGGTTCAACTGACGCTGCAGCTTTGTACTCGCAAATCGCGGGGACAGGGAGCTGCAGTGATACATAGCATCGTCAGCGAACAAAGACAACGTGACTCCGGGCAAGACAGGCAGGTCGTTCGTGTACACAAGGTACAGAACGGGGCCGAGGACAGATCCCTGAGGTACGCCGGCGGCGACGGGTCGAACTGAAGAACAGGACCCGTCGACGCTCACCCTGAAGGTTCGGTCGCTGAGATACGACCGGAGGAAAAACACTATGGTCGATGGTAGAGGGGAATTGGCAAGTTTGAAGAGAAGACCTTCGTGCCAGACTTTATCGAAGGCCTTGCTCACGTCCAACAGTACGGCGGCCGTAGCCGCTCGCCTGTTGGTGGCGTCTGACAAGTGCGTAACAACGCGGACCAATTGAAGCGTGGTCGAGTGCTCTCTGCGAAACCCGAACTGTTCGCTGCGGATGAAACCATCTAGCAGCGGCGAGATGCGAGCCAGCAGGAGACGCTCGAACACCTTCGAGATGACTGGCAAGAGAGAGATTGGGCGATAGCTTTCAGGAAGCATGCGCGGCTTGCGAGGCTTCGGAATCATTACGATGTTGGCTGATTTCCACAGGCGGGGAAAGTACTGTAGCCGGAGACAGGAGTTAAACAGCTCAAGAACGAGGTCAACGCCTGAGGCCGGGAGATTTTGTAGAGCAGCGGCCCCGATCCGGTCAGGACCGGGGGCGCGACGGCGATTTAGTCGGCAGATAGATGAAACTAGTTCACCCCTGTCGAACGGGAGGGCTGGGATTTCGGGAGGGCGGGAAAAATGTCCAGATAGGAAGTCACGGACTTCTGCCGAGTGGGCAGGGTCCGAGACGCCTTGGTGAACAGTAAATTGCACCTCCATGCAGTCGGCGAAGACCTCGGCCTTGCCTTCTGATGAAGATACAACCCCGTTCGGAGTTTCAAGTGGGTTGCGAGTTCTCTTCTCGCGGGTCAGTCTACTCGCCGCTCTCCAGACGGAGGCGTGGTCGACTTCAAGAGACTCAAGGTATGAGTCCCATCGATCAGAGTGTACGTCCCGCAGTAGCTGCTGGACGTAAAGAGACTGGGCCTGAAAGCGCCTTTTGACGCCGGGATCACGGGTTCTTTGCCATCTGCGGCGGAGATTGCGCCGTAGCCAGATGGCGTGGAGTACTTCCGCAGGTAATGCCGACTTACGATGATTCACCTCGAGAGTATATGTGTGTCGATCCATGACACCTTGGACCAACTCCTGAAGATGAGTGGCTCGGAGATCCAAATCGTCACAAGTGACGATCGGGTCCGCGGGGAGTGATGGTAACCGCCGTGAGAGCTCATCATGATAGGAGCGCCAGTTGACTCTCCTAACAATCGGAGCGGGAGGTCGGGTGAACCGCCGAGGGGAAAGCATCTCCTTAAATAGTGTCTGGCATGGTCTATTTTCCATGGCCAATCAGAATCAAGAATGATGAGCTGGCTTCTCATTGGTCCGCGCGATACACCTGAAGCGGCCAAAAAGCTATAAATAGACGCATCGTAGCCGTAACTCACTGTTGCTTGTTCCCAGTACATTGGGGACGTGTTCGGCGTACATCTATTCGAACAAGTTTTGCTACTGAAGATGGTCACCGGTGGTGCGGCCGAAACGTATAGCGCCAATGCATCAAGCAATCGACCACGGCCTTTCAGCCCGGAAGTTTTATCCAATCATATTGACACCGGCCGTGAAAGCCTACGTACTAAAATTAAGAACCTCTACGGGGAGGAGGTTTTGAAGAAAATTAAAAAGTTGGAGACGTTACGGAAGAAGAAAGCCAGTCTGCTGTGTTCCTTGGCCTTTTTACTTCGATGTAGAGACTCGGGAACCGTTCCCAGGTTCCTACGACAAAGACATATTTTTAACACGCCACAGGCCAATAGGATTTATAGAAGAACTGAAAATGCCATGCTGCGTGAGCGCATACACCATACGAGGAAAGAGTTGGCACTTAATGACCAAGAACTGTTAAAACTGCATTTACATCTTAGTAGTTCCCTCCAACAACATGATTGGGAGATGTTGGATGGGCTTACATATAATGCCTTCGAGTCGTGTTATGCCAGTACCAGCCAGAGACAGCGTGACAAATTCGAGCGGTTTGGTTCCCAGAACATCGGGGGAAGAGGATTAGATCGTGACAGGATGGTTGTAAATCTATCGAACCGCCAGCTAACACCACATGAGACCTCGGTGTTAGCCAAAGGTGAGAAGTTTGCAGTTACCCCGAAGACAGTACCGGTGGAGGAAATAGTTGCGAGCGTGGAGGCAGGCATCCGAGGACTACCCCGAGACCAGGCAGATGAAATCCGATTGGAAGCTTCTAGGGCCCTTAGAAGGGCCGCTCCGCCAAAATGCAATCTTCTGTCGGCGGAGTTGCGAGCCTTGAGAGAATTGAAGGGGGATGACTCCATTGTCATTGTGCCTGCGGATAAGGGGAGCGCCACTGTGGTCTTGAACACCGAAGACTACCAGCGGAAGATTGAAGGTTTATTAGATCCAGCCACGTATCGGAGGCTGAACAAAGATCCGACTACTACAGTTCTAAGAAAAACGGATTCTTTGGTTAAGCAATCTTCTCTGGCGCCTGATGTGAAGACGGCCGTCCGGTGTTCGGAGGCCCTTCCCCCTCGTCTCTATGGTTTACCGAAGATCCATAAGGAAGACGTTCCGCTGCGGCCCATCGTCAGTGCTATTGGCTCGCCTACTTACAGCTTGGCAAAGCACCTCACGGGATTGCTCAAGCCGCACATCGGGCAGACGGATTCGTTCGTCCGGGACTCTTCTGATTTCTTCCGGAGGATCCGGGAGTTGGTGCTGGAGCCTGGCGATGTTCTCGTCAGTTTTGATGTGGTCTCTCTTTTCACCATGGTTCCTGTTCAGGAGGTCTTGGGGTATTTGGGTGACCTGTTCTCGGCGGACATCACTGCTTTCTTCCGGCAGGTCCTAACAACGACCTACTTCCAGTGGAATGGCGGCTTCTATGAACAGTTGGATGGCGTCGCGATGGGAAGTCCTCTCAGCCCTGTGGTTGCAAATTTCTATATGGAGAAATTTGAAGAGTTGGCAATTTCATCTGCGCCTCTCAAGCCGAAGTGTTGGTTGCGGTATGTGGACGACACTTTCGTGGTCTGGAGCCATGGGGACGAAGAGTTGGAACGATTCCTTGGACATCTGAATGCTGTGCACCCGCTCATACAGTTTACGATGGAGCGTGAGAGGGATGAACAATTGGCTTTTCTGGATGTGTTGGTCCTGAAAAGGACCGATGGCAGCTTGGGACATAAAGTTTATAGGAAGCCAACGCACACCGACAGATATCTGCACAAAGCCTCCAATCATCATCCTAGGCAGAAGAGGGCGGTGCTGAAGACTCTGGTAGACCGGGCAAAAAGAATCTGTGAGCCCCAGTATCTCGAAGATGAGTTTCGGCATCTCGAGGAAGCACTGCAGTCCAACGGCTATTCTGCTGCGGAGGTTAGGAGAGCTGCCCGGCCGAGAAGATCTGGTAGGCT
Organism: Magicicada septendecula; assembly: GCA_034769895.1. Lineage (NCBI taxonomy): Eukaryota > Metazoa > Arthropoda > Insecta > Hemiptera > Cicadidae > Magicicada > Magicicada septendecula. The sequence continues at coordinate 188,215,526 of CM068375.1, forward strand.
GAACGAGTCGGTGTCGCCTGAGGTTGTTGGCTCTGCTGTCTTGCCCTACATCCGTGGCGTGACTGACCGCATCGGGAAGTTGCTGAGTAAGCGGGGCGTCAGGACGATCTTCAAGCCAACCAAAAAGATCCAACAGTTCCTGCGACCGGTGAAAGACGCCAGGGATCCACTCTCGTCGTGCGGGGTGTACAGTATTCCTTGTACGTGTGGCCAGGTCTACATAGGCACCACGAAGCGTAGTGTCCGGACGCGCCTCTCTGAACACCGGAGATACTGCCGTCTGGGCCAGCCGGAAAAGTCCGCAGTTGCTGAACACGCTCTTTCCCACGACGATCACCGGGTGATGTTTGATGAAGCCCGCGTGTTGTCTTCTGTCCGGGGTTACTTCACTCGCCTGCATCTGGAGTCCATCCATATTCATAAGAATGCGTCCGTCGCTATGTAGCATGTAGCATCATAGTAGCGGGGCGTCTTTGCACCCGGTGCATGACTGCAGCATCTGGGTCGAGCCCAATGGCTGCCTGTGGATACACTTAGTCCTGGTTCATTCGACTGGTGCCTAAAAACAGGAATGGACAACCGCCAACCAGTTAACTGAGAAGGCGGGGGAGAAAGGTTTTCAATTTTTTATTTATTTTAAAAAATATCAGCAATCAGTGGGCACTGCCGCAAGGACGGGTTCAGGTGACAGATGTCGCCCGTTCCCAGTCCCGCGTGCAGACGCCGTGAGGCGTCGGTCGCTCCCCGCGAGGCAGAGAACCTCCGTGCCAGTGATAGCGCGTAGCAGCAGCATTCAGCGCGGTCGGCATACTAGGAAGGGAGGAAGGAAACAGCTTTACAGGTAAATTCTGGGGCATGGGCAGATAGTGAATATACAAGTTAAGGGAGGTTTAAGTTTACTTAAACTTATGGCGGGTCATCGAGAATCGCCCGAGGGCGTTTGACCCGGACAGGGGGAGGTGGTTGCGTGGTGCTGATGGTTCTGAGGTAAGGGAAGGAAGAGGTCTCAGCTGCGGCAAAGAGAGTCGCAGCTAATGACCAGACAAAGGCTGAGAGAGCAGGAACTCGTAGACCTCCTCGAATTACACTGTTTCTAACAAACCAAGGAGATCCCGACAAGGAACGGAGGGTTCTGGATTGGAAACTTTCCAGCCTACGCCTGTTGGTGCCGGAGGCAAGTGACCACCATACAGGTGCCGCATAGGTCAATACAGACCGGAGAAACAACAGATAGAGGGTAACTTTCGTGCGCAGCGCCAGGGGGCTGCGGCACGCGAGGTATGGGTAAAGTTTGGCTCGAACGCCGCGAGCCTTGGCAAGGGTTTCCGTCACGTGGGTGTTGAAGCAAAGGCGACGATCTAGCCGAACGCCTAGATACTTCACCGACTCTTTATAGGCGATAGGCCTCCCTTCCAGGGAGAGGGGCTGGGATCGGGAGATGGACTTACGAGTGAAACAGATCGCCTCGGATTTCTCCGTATTGATCGTCACCCGGCATTTCCGTAGCCAGTCCGGAAGCTGGTCCAACTGACGCTGCAACTGTGTACTCGCAAAACGCGGGGACACAGAGCTGTAATGATACATTGCATCGTCAGCGAACAAAGACAACGTGACTCCGGGCAAAACAGGCAGGTCGTTCGTGTACACGAGGTACAGAACGGGGCCGAGGACAGATCCCTGAGGTACGCCGGCGGCGACAGGACGAACTGCAGAGCAGGTTCCGTCGACGCTCACCCTGAAGGTTCGGTCGCTGAGATACGACCGGAGGAAAAACACTATGGACGATGGTAAGGGGGAGTTAGCGAGTTTGAAGAGAAGACCTTCGTGCCAGACTTTGTCGAAGGCCTTGCTCACGTCCAGCAGTGCGGCGGCCGTAGCCGCTCGCCTGTTGGTGGCGTCAGAGAGTTGCGTTACCACGCGGACTAGTTGAAGCGTGGTCGAGTGCTCTCTGCGAAACCCGAACTGTTCGTTGCGGATAAAATTATCCAACAACGGCGAGATGCGGGCCAGCAGGAGCCGCTCGAACACCTTCGAGATAACTGGCAAGAGAGATATTGGCCGATAGCTTTCAGGAAGCATGCGCGGCTTGCGGGGTTTAGGAATCATAACGATGTTGGCATTTTTCCACAGGCGGGGAAAGTACTGTAGCCGGAGACAAGAGTTGAACAGCTCGAGAACGAGGTCAACGCCTGAGGCCGGGAGATATTGTAATGCAGCGGCCCCGATCCGGTCAGGACCGGGGGCGCGACGGCGGTTTAGTCGACAGACAGACGAAACGAGTTCGTCTCTGTCGAACGGGAGGTCTGGGCCAGCGGGAGGGCGAGAAAAATAACCAGATAGGAAGTCCCGGACGTCTGCCGAGTGGGCAGGGTCCAAAACGCCTCGATGAACGGTAAATTGCGACTCCATGCAGTCGGCGAAGACCTCAGCCTTGCCTTCTGATGAAGACACAACCCCGTTCGGGGTTTCCAGCGGGTTGCGAGTTCCCTTCTCGCGGGTCAGTCTACTCACCGCTCTCCAGACGGAGGCGTGGTCGACTTCAAGAGACTCAAGGTATGAGTCCCATCGATCAGAGTTTACGTCCCGCAGTAGCTGCTGAACGTAAAGGGACTGTTGTTGAAATCGTCGCTTAACGACTGGGTCTCGGGTTCTTTGCCATCTGCGGCGGAGCTGGCGCCGTAGCCAGATGGCGTGGAGTACTTCCGCAGGTAAGGCCGATTTACGATGATTCACCTCGAGTGCGTAAGTGTGTCGATCCATGACACCTTGGACCAATTCCTGAAGATTTGTGGCGCGGAGATCCAGATCGTCACGAGTGACGATTGGGTCCGCCGGGAGAGATGGTAACCTTCGAGAGAGCTCATCATGATAGGATCGCCAGTTGACTCTCCTAACAATCTGAGCGGGAAGTCGGGGTGACGCCGACAGCTCTCGAACAGTTATAACGAGGGGATTGTGATCGGACGAAAGGTCCGACACAGACGAGACCTCGATGTTGCGGGCAACGTTCTTGACAACAACTATGTCAAGAACGTCCGGCCGATGGCCGTGAAAGGGGAAGTAGGTAGGGTCTTCAGGGCCGATGACATTAAGTGCCGGGTCGCCAGAGACGAACCGGAACAGAGAATTTCCATAGGCGTTGACAACGCGGCTGTTCCATGAAGGGTGTTTGGCGTTTAAATCGCCGGCTACAATGGTTGAGAGGGGGTGGTCGAGGAGGGCGTCCCACTCCTCGGGCGGTGGCGGAGTTCGCCGGCCAGGCCGGAGGTACGCAGAAACAACGCGCAGCTCCGATCCGCCGGCGTCCACCGCCACCGCGCAGCCTTCAATAATAGATGTATCTAGAGGAGGCAAAAGCCTGTGGGATATCCGCCTGTGGACTAAAACAGCTGTGCCCCCCGAGGGGGGACAGCGAGGCCGTAGGGGACGATCCTGACGATAACAGGCATATGCAGGAAGGGAAAACGAGTGGTAATGAGCCAGATGAGTCTCGGAAAGAAGTATGATATCAACATCATACTCCGTCACGAAAGTCATCAGTTCAGATCGCCTGGGGAGTAGCCCGAAGGCGTTCCACGCAACGATGCTCAGGCTATTAGCCATTTAGGGGAAGTAGAGGAAAGAGGGCAGCTAATGATTGGAAAACCAGGGCAAGCACGGTGGTGGTGTCGCGAGCAGTCCTGATAGAGGCAACAAGATGCCCAGGCAGTCAGGGGATCCGCCGAAGCCCGAGAAGATTCCCGGGATTCAGGAGGACAAGCCTGACTGGCCTCGACAGGGGTAGCAGATGGCGCTGGGCTGGTGGACTGAGCTGAAGACTGCTCGCTGGGAGGTTGAGGACGATGACAGGGGGCGGGTCGAGCCCGCGGAGAGGGGACAGGTGGAACCTGTGACGATGTAGGTCGGCCGGCGGAGTTCCGGCGACGACGAGAGCGCTTTGATTTGCCCGATCGGGCTGGAGGCGGTGCTGATTTAGCGGCCATGGCCGCGTAGGAAGGTGCGGGCGCTCCGGTAGGCGCCGGGATTGAGGCCGCTGCAGGCGGCGCCGAAGCGACGACTGCAGGCGGGACAGCGGCACCGGAAGCAACCGGGGTTGCTGCCGGGGCCTTGGCAGATGAACCGGTGAGAGGCGGGAAAGCCGCTCGCCGGTTAGGGCCAGGACCAGCTACACGGCCTGCCTGCGCGCCAGGGCGCACAGGAGGTCGCTGCGGTTTCATGGCAGCGATAAATTTAGGGCAACCTCGGTAATTAGCCGGATGGGCTCCTTTGCAGTTACAGCATTTAGCTGTGTACCCCGTCGTAGGCTTATCACAGCCACGATGAGGCTCAGCACAACGCACGCAACGCGGGGGCTGATGGCAAAAGATACTGCTGTGGCCGAACCTCTGGCAGTTAAAACACTGCGAGGGGCCGGGCCGCGGGTCAAATGTTCGGACTTGCACCCGTAGGTGCAGAAGGTTCTGGAGACTATAAATCTCCTCGAAAGGGCCTACTTTCAGAAGTTTGACCAGAAAGCTGTTAACAGGTCGGCGGTCATCACCTTTGCCAACATGCAGGACGCTTACCGCGGTCGGCGCATAGCCGAGCGCAACAAGTTCCTGCCTGATGGCATCAGTTTCTGTGAAAGAAGGAATTCCCGACAGAACGACCTTGATTTCTCGCTCTGACGGGAGGGCAAAAGTATGAAAAGAAATCTTAAGCTCTGTCAGGAATGACTGAACAGAGCGGAAGTCTGGGATCGTAGCGGTCGCCAGCTTTAGCGAGGCGCCTTGGCACCTCGCCTCGACCTTGACCGAAGGAAGAGCTAGGGATATGGAACGCAGTAACTGAGAGTAATTCCTATTATCAGGAATTACAATCGGTGGAATGCGTGGGGAAGACACAGTTTGGGTAGCAGTTGAATACTCACGCTCGCGCTGAGTGCCGCTGTTACCATGACTAGATGACTGATTTGCAGCTGAGGCGGGCGGCGGAGTTTGGGCCAGTTTTCGCTTGCGTTTGGCAGACTTGCCCTCCACAAGCGAGAACTGTCCGTCCCCCGACCCAACACTGCACATATCAACCGCACTATTGTCACTTTCACTGTCGTGAGGAAGTGGAGTTGTACGGAAGCCGGTTGAGCAAGTTTCCATTACGGAAACAAGCGGCGCCGGCAGAGGATTCGGGGGCGTATTCGACGCCATTTCGGACAAGCCGAAATGAACGTCTACGCAGGTCTAGGATTGAGGGATCACCAGACACTGAAAACTATCCACAGGCACAATTGAACACGACACAGACCGCACAGCACACGGAAACAAAAACACTCCCGCACTGATTAAATAAAGCTGATTCGCACTGAACTGTAGGTGAAACTTGTAGTGATGATGATGCTGAATACGATGATGATAAGAAAAATGGTGAAAACTGAATATTTCCGCACAAATTAGAAAAATTTTTCAGAGCAAAAACAGTCACAGCCTACCCGGGCAAATGCTCTAGGTAGACCCCGCCCCGTCGCTATGGGGGAAAGCATCTCCTTAAATAGTGTCTGGCATGGTCTATTTTCCATGGCCAATCAGAATCAAGAATGATGAGCTGGCTTCTCATTGGTCCGCGCGATACACCTGAAGCGGCCAAAAAGCTATAAATAGAGGCATCGTAGCCGTAACTCACTGTGGGCAACTGTTCCAGCTTCTGACCTGAAAGGACGCTCTCATTGGACTGCTCTTCTTCAGCTCTCTTCGCTGGACCATCTACGGCTTTGCTGCCTTCGGCCACCTCGCCTTTCGACGAGGAATAACTCTTCTCTTCGTGGGAACCAAGCCAGCTGCTGCCGGTGAACTTAGTAGCTGGTAGAAGAAGCAGCTGGCCGAAGTTTGCCCTTGTAAGGACCACCTGAGCCGGAACAACATCTTGCCGGACAGGAAAGAAGTGGATTGCTCTGGGCTCACCTGGTGAGTGCCGCATTTCCAGTGTGTAATTCCTAACTTGTTCACGACTGTTAGGTAGCGCTGCCCCGGACGATCCTTGCAAGCCCCCACCAGTGGTAAGCGAGCTAGGATATCGCCGGGGTAAAGGGGCCAGTGGACACCAGTCTTGGTAAGGACTGGTATTCAACGAAGCTGGTCGTTAGCCCAGCTCCTCCCGCATCGTCGTGAACAAGGAAGACGCGCGGGTAATCCGGCTTCGGCCGGACCCGAGATCCCTGGCGTCTGGCAGTGACTGCCTAGCAGTCTCTGCCCGGCAGCCGTCGCACCTGGCCAGCATGCCTTCTACAGGCAACGGCCCAAGTGCCGAGTCGCTCGGCCCCGCCTTGCTACCCCATCTGGGCGACTCGCCCGATTCGCCTCGGGCGATGGAGACGGACGATCCTCTCCCCAACCCGCTTCCCCCTCTGCCGGCAGACGAGTCGGGCGAGTTCGCGACCGTTGGTCGGCGAAATCGCCCGGCTAAGAAGCCCAAGAGGACCCACGCACCTGGATCCACTTCCTCACAGACCTCGGCCATGGACATTGGACCTTCTCAGGGCCCACAGGTCGCGGTTCCGACTACTTCGACAGCAGCTCCGGCTGCTGCCGCTGTTGGTCGTGCGCCGCCCCTGTACGTCCATAGCGTATCCAATGTCGCCGCCTTGTACAGACGGCTGATCGCGGCCCACGGCCTGTCGGCCGACAAGCTTGACCTGAAGCTGCTTGGCGGTGATACGGTCAGGATTGTCGTCCGCCAGCTCGAGGACCATCGCTTGGTCGAGGCCTTCCTCCAAGCGCATAACCTGCAGTATCACACCTTTACTCCTAAGCGCGTCAAGCCCTTGTCGGTAATTTTGCGAGGGCTCGACGCGCACACTGATCCTCAGGAGATCCTTATGGAACTCCGCGACCTCGGGTACCCGGTGCAGGCAATTTTCCGCCTGTACACTCACTCAGAAACCCGAGTACCTCTCCCGCTCGTCCGTCTCCAGCTCGAGAAGGGCGAGGCTGCAGACAAAATTTTCCACCTGACGCGGCTGTTTGGCTTCCGCGTCCGGGTGGAAACCAGTCGACCCCAGGGCAAGCTTGCGCAGTGCCACCGGTGCCAGAGGTTCGGCCACCACACCGACGTCTGCCGCAATGCCCCGGCCTGTCTCCGATGTTCTCTGGGACATTCAACACAGGCCTGCACTGTGGCAGACAAAACCAAATTTCGCTGCATAAATTGTGGTCAAGGCCACGCAGCGTCTAACGTAAACTGCCCGGTCTATAAGGCGGAGCTCCTGCGGAAGCAAAAGCCGCAGGGGCCCCTCCCGAAGCCACGGCAGCCAGTTATGCAGCCCCAACCTAGACAGCCTAAAATGCAGGCTAGGCCTAAACCTCAGGCACAACCGGCACGGCGCGCGCCCTCTCCGGCTCCACCTCCAGCCCCTACAAAGGCAACTAAACGTACCGCGTCTCCTTCCACAGCAGAGACACGCCCAGTAGCTGTTATCTCGGTTTTGGAGCCGGAGAATGAACCCTCCACCTCCGCGGAACCTCCTACTCCCGCCTCTGAACCAGAGGTAGCCTCGCCGCCCCTGCCACCTCCGCGATTTCCGCGAGCAGGCATCAAACCCAGGAACAAAGGGATACCCACACCGGATGCTCGGCCCCGAGCTCCTGCCTGCCCACAGCCCAAGAAAAGTCCTGCTTCCCGGTACAACAAGTCCGACGAAGCGCAACAGCGTACTTTTCCTGCCGCTGATCCAAAACCGTCTGGCCCTGGTCCTATGGCTTCCACCATGACCCGATCTGCCGTAACACCTGGTCGCTCTTATGCGGCCTCAGTTTCCAGGCAAACCACCCAGTCCGTCAGTTCCAATGACGCACAGTTCGTCCGCGGCTTTCTGTCTAGCTACGACCTCCCGAAAGTCGCATCTCTCTTCAGGTCCATCCGAGCCCGCCTGGAAACTGCTGACCCAACTGAGAGATTCATGCTCTTGGTGGAAGCCTGCGAAGTCATAGGTCTTCTATGAACCGAGCCCTTAGACGAGATCTCTCGCTCGTAGCCTGGAATGCTAATAACATCGGTACCAAGCATTCCGACCTTCTTGAATTCCTGGCTCGGTTCAAACCCGACGTACTTCTCCTCGGGGAAACCCACCTGACCCCGGCGAACCGGTTTCGATTACCAAATTACGTGGTTTATCGGGATGACCGAGTTGGCCGACGAGGAGGCGGCACGGCGATCGCGGTGAGGACCTCCATAGGTCATCATCGTGTCGCTTTGCCGCAGCTTACCAACCTAGAGGCCACCGCCATTGAGGTCCACGGAGCTCTTGGCGGCGTCCTCGTGGTCTCAGCTTACAAGCCCCCACAAGCTGAACTCCTTGTCAGCGACCTGGACGTCATCTTCGATTCCCATCGAAGGGTAATTTTGGCCGGCGATCTGAATTGCAAGCATCGCGTTTGGAATAGTCGCCTGACTACTCCGAACGGGAGGCGCTTGCTCAGTTTTGTTGAATCGCGCCGGGCGATGGTGTTTGGTCCAGCGCAACCCACGTTCTTTCCGTCACTGCCTAACGCGGCTCCCGATGTTCTGGACATCGCGGTGACCCAAGGAATTGTCTGTCCGGTCGAGGTATTCTCACTTACGGAGCTGACATCCGACCACAACCCTATCTTGGTCCACGTCGCTACCCAGCACGCCTATGCACGTTCTGACAAGCAGAAGGTCATCGATTGGGATCGCTACGGCCCGGCCTTGTGCCGTAGATTGCCGCCAGCGGCCCCACTCGATTCCGTTCGCCTCCTAGACGAAGCAGTTGCGGGAATCGAAGAGGCAATCATCTCGGCTATAGGCGTGTCTTCACGTACGCGAGCTGGCTTCACGCCTGACTACCAACGCATCCCTGAGGAAGTCTCTCTTCTCGCTCGCGAGAGGAATTACTTCCGGAAACGTTGGCAGAGGACCCGTGATCCGGCCGATAAGGCAGCATACAATCGGCTCACCGGACGACTGCGTGGCAGTCTGAAGGCGTTCCGACGTAGCTGTTGGGAACTCGACGTGGCCCGAACGGGGGATGCGGACCCGCAATCTCACCCGTACAGAATACCTACCGCATTGACGGGACGGAGGCGCCGACCTCCACTTCCCGCCATTGTTGGACCGTTCGGTCGACTCCTGGGTCGCCCGGAGGAGAAGGCCGAGTACTTGGGCTTGTGTTTCGAGCGTCAGTTCGCTCCCAACCCGCCCATGGACTGGGACTTCGACGAACAAGTCGAGATGGCTGTGGAAGACTTTCTGTCTCTTCCGATCACGGCGGAGCCCGAACCCATCTCTTTGGAAGAGGTCTCAGATCGGCTCGCTGAACTTCAGCCAAGAAAGGCTCCAGGCCCGGACGGTGTTACCAACACCGCTCTACGACTTCTTCCCGAGCCTGGAGTTCAATTCTTGACTGATTTGTTCAACGCGTGTCTTAGACTGGCCTACTTTCCCAAGAAATGGAGAAAGGCGACGGTTATCGTGATCCCGAAGCAGGGAAAGGATACCACCCGCTCGGAAAACCTCCGGCCTATCAGCCTACTTTCCGCTACGTCCAAGGTTTTTGAGCGCCTCGTGCAGCGTCGTGTACGAGAGCATCTAACCAACTTTGACGTGCTGGTCCCCGAACAGTTCGGCTTTCGTGTGGGGCATTCGACCACTCATCAACTGATGAGACTGGTGGAAAGCATCACGGAAGCCGGGTGTCGGAGAGAACGGACCGTTGGCTGTTTCTTAGATGTTGAGAAAGCCTTCGACAGCGTATGGCATGATGGCCTTTTATTCAAACTTAGGGAAGTCCAGCTCCCGGACTGCTACCTCCATCTGGTTGCTAGCTTTCTGACGGAGAGGACCTTCTGCGTGAGAGTTGGCGATTCTGTCTCTTCCGAGAGACGAATCACAGCCGGCGTCCCTCAAGGTAGTGTTCTAGGCCCCCTTCTGTTCTCGATCTACGTCAACGACGTGCCGAGACAGCCTGGAGTCCAGATGGCCCTCTTCGCTGACGACACGGCCGTATTTACGGCCGATCGTCATGAGGAAAGGGCCGTCCTACGACTGCAGCGCCAGCTCGACACGCTCGTGGACTGGACTGAGAATTGGAGAGTGCAACTCAACGCCACCAAGAGCGTAGCCGTCGAATTCTCCAAGCGACGGAAGAACCCCGTTAGGCAACTACGTATCGGCAGAACGTACTTGCGCTGGTCCAACGAGGTCAAGTACCTCGGCTTACACCTCGACCGTCGGCTCACCTGGCGTACCCACGCACAGACAGTTCTAAAGCGAGCATCCACTCGCCTGTGCGCACTGTTTCCACTCCTGATCAGCTCAGCCATGACCAGGAAATTGGGTAGGATGATCGTCGGCGCGTATCTGCTGCCGGTCATTACCTACGCCTGCCCGGTCTGGGGTTACCTCGCCGCAATGCATAAAAAGAAGTTGCAGAGCGTCCTCGACAGGGGGCTTCGGCTAGCGGCCAAAGTCCCCCGTCGCTTCTCATCTCGCCTTCTAAGGAGAGGACTTGGCGTCCGCTCCTTAGACGACACTTTCAGGCGGCTTGCACGCAAATTTTATGCACGTGCGGCGAGGTTCCCAGGCAATCCTCTAGTGACTGGGCTGGGAAGGTACCGTATACGCCCAGGTGATTCGTGGAAACGCCCTCGGTGCATACTGCGCTAGCGTAGGCTAGCACAACAGCCGAGAATCGGCCTGCTATAGAGCACGCGCCCTACTTGGGCAGGGCCACGAGGCAGGAGCTCCAGAAGGTAGCTCGGAACTCAGTTTCCCGTGCGGTTCGTCTCTGCGACGCACAACCGCAAAGCCCAGAGCGAAAAAACTCACTGTGGGAGAGGATTGATCGATCGACGTCCGATCAGAGAGAGGATCGACACTTCTGCTCCAGACTTCAGACGGACAGGACTGCTCCTTGGACTGCTCTCTACTCTGGACGTTGCTTCAGCTTCTGGCTGCATTCGCCCACCTCGCAGGACGAGGAATTTCGCTGCTCTCTTCGTGGGACAAGCCTCACGCGCCAGCTGTTACCAGTGAATCGAGTAGCTGGTAGAAGCAACAGCTGGCCGAAGTTGCCCTGCTAAGGACCACCTTTGCCGGATACCATCTGCTGGCGAAGAACAGAAGAGGATTGCTCTGGGCTCACCTGGTGAGTGCCGCATTTCCAGTGTGTAATTCCTAACTTGTTCACGACTGTTAGGTAGCGCTGCCCCGGACGATCCTTGCAAGCCCCCACCAGTGGTAAGCGAGCTAGGATATCGCCGGGGTAAAGGGGCCAGTGGACACCAGTCTTGGTAAGGACTGGTATTCAACGAAGCTGGTCGTTAGCCCAGCTCCTCCCGCATCGTCGTGAGCAAGGAAGACGCGCGGGTAATCCGGCTTCGGCCGGACCCGAGATCCCTGGCGTCTGGCAGTGACTGCCTAGCAGTCTCTGCCCGGCAGCCGTCGCACCTGGCCAGCATGCCTTCCACAGGCAACGGCCCAAGTGCCGAGTCGCTCGGCCCCGCCTTGCTGCCCCATCTGGGCGACTCGCCTGATTCGCCTCGGGCGATGGAGACGGATGATCCTCTCCCTAACCCGATTCCTCCTCTTCCGGCTGACGAGTCGGGCGAGTTCGCGACCGTTGGTCGGCGTAATCGCCCGGCTAAGAAGCCCAAGAGGACCCATCCAACCGCTTCCTCTAGTACCTCGGCCATGGACATCGGACCTTCTCAGGGCCAGCAGGCCGCGGTTCCGACTGCTTCGACAGCAGCTCCGGCTGCTGCCGCTGTTGGTCGTGCGCCGCCCCTGTATGTCCATAGCGTATCCAATGTCGCCGCCTTATACAGACGGCTGATCGCGGCCCACGGCCTGTCGGCCGACAAGCTTGACCTGAAGCTGCTTGGCGGTGATACGGTCAGGATTGTCGTCCGCCAGCTCGAGGACCATCGCTTGGTCGAGGCCTTCCTCCAAGCACACAACCTCCAATATCACACCTTCACTCCTAAGCGGGTCAAGCCCTTGTCTGTCATTTTGCGAGGGCTTGACGCGCACACCGATCCACAGGAGATCCTCATGGAACTCCGAGACCTCGGGTACCCAGTGCAGGCAATTTTCCGCCTGTTCACGCACTCAGAAACCCGAGTACCTCTCCCGCTCGTCCGTCTCCAGCTCGAGAAGGGCGAGGCAGCTGACAAGATTTTCCAACTGACGCGGCTGTTTGGCTTCCGCGTCAGGGTGGAAACCAGTCGTCCCCAGGGCAAGCTCGCGCAGTGCCACCGGTGCCAGAGGTTCGGCCATCACACCGACGTCTGCCGCAATGCCCCGGCCTGTCTACGTTGTTCTCTGGGACATTCAACCCAGGCCTGCACTGTGGCAGACAAGACCAAATTCCGCTGCATCAATTGTGGTCAAGGCCACGCAGCAAGTAATGTAAACTGCCCGGTCTATAAGGCGGAGCTCCTGCGGAAGCAAAGGCCGCAGGGGCCCCTCCCGAAGCCAAGGCAGCCAGCTATGCAGCCCCAGCCCCAGAGACAGCCTAAAGCTCAGGCAAGGCCTCAACCTCAGGCACAACCGGCACGGCGCGCGCCCTCTCCGGCTCCACCTCCAGCCCCTGCAAAGGCAACTAAACGTACCGCGTCTCCTTCCGCAGCAGAGACACGCCCAGTAGCTGTCATCTCGGTTTTGGAGCCGGAGAATGAACCCTCCACCTCCACGAAACCTCCTACTCCCGCCTCTGTATCAGAGGCAGCCTCGCCACCCTTGCCACCTCCGCGATTTCCGCGAGCAGGCATCAAACCCAGGAACAAAGGGATACCCACACCGGATGCTCGGCCCCGAGCTCCTGCCGGCCCACAGCCCAAGAAAAGTCCTGCTTCCCGGTATAAGTCCGACGAAGCGCAACAGCGTACTTTTCCTGCCGCTGATTCAAAACCGTCTGGCCCTGGTCCTATGGCTTCCACCACGACCCGATCTGCCGTAACACCTGGTCGCTCTTATGTGGCCTCAGTTTCCAGGCAAACCGCCCAGTCCGTCACTTCCAATGACGCACAGTTCGTCCGCGGCTTTCTGTCTAGCTACGACCTCCCGAAAGTCGCATCTACCTTCAGGTCCATCCGAGACCGCCTGGAAACTGCTGACCCAACTGAGAGATTCATGCTCTTGGTGGAAGCCTGCGAAGTCATAGGTCTTCTATGAACCGAGCCCTTAGACGAGATCTCTCGCTCGTAGCCTGGAATGCTAACAGCATCGGTCCCAAGCATTCCGACCTTCTTGAATTCCTGGCTCGGTTCAAACCCGACGTACTTCTCCTTACTGAAACCCACCTGACCCCGGCGAACCGGTTTCGATTACCAAATTACGTGGTCTATCGGGATGACCGAGTTGGCCAACGAGGAGGCGGCACGGCGATCGCGGTGAGGACCTCCATAGGTCATCATCGTGTCGCTTTGCCGCAGCTTACCAACCTAGAGGCCACCGCCATTGAGGTCCACGGAGCTCTTGGCGGCGTCCTCGTGGTTTCAGCATACAAGCCCCCACGAGCTGAACTCCTTGTTGGCGACCTGGAAGTCATCTTCGATTCCCATCGAAGGGTAATTATGGCCGGCGATCTGAATTGCAAGCATCGCGTTTGGAATAGTCGCCTGACTACTCCGAACGGGAGGCGCTTGCTCAGTTTTGTTGAATCGCGCCGGGCGATGGTGTTTGGTCCAGCGCAACCCACGTTCTTTCCGTCACAGCCTAACGCGGCTCCCGATGTTCTGGATATCGCGGTGACCCAAGGAGTTGACTGTCCGGTCGAGGTATTCTCACTCACGGAGCTGACATCCGACCACAACCCTATCTTGGTCCACGTCGCTACCCAGCACGCCTATGCACGTTCTGACCAGAAGAAGGTTATCGATTGGGATCGCTACGGCCCGGCCTTGTGCCGTCGATTGCCGCCAGCGGCCCCACTCGATTCCGTTCGCCTCCTAGACGAAGCAGTTGCGGGAATCGAAGAGGCAATCATCTCGGCTATAGGCGTGTCTTCACGTATGCGAGCTGGTTTCACGCCTGACTACCAACGCATCCCTGAGGAAGTCTCTCTTCTCGCTCGCGAGAGGAATTACTTCCGGAAACGTTGACAGAGGACCCGTGATCCGGCCGATAAGGCAGCATACAATCGGCTCACCGGACGACTGCGCGGCAGTCTGAAGGCGTTCCGACGTAGCTGTTGGGAACTCGACGTGGCCCGAACGGGGGATGCGGACCCGCAATCTCACCCGTACAGAATACCTACCGCATTGACGGGACGGAGGCGCCGACCTCCACTTCCCGCCATTGTTGGACCGTTCGGCCGACCCCTGGGTCGCCCGGAGGAGAAGGCCGAGTACTTGGGCTTGTGTTTCGTGCGACAGTTCGCTCCCAACCCGCCCATGGACTGGGACTTCGACGAACAAGTCGAGATGGCTGTGGAAGACTTTCTGTCACTTCCGATCACGACGGAGCCCGAACCCATCTCTTTGGAAGAGGTCTCAGATCGGCTCGCTGAACTTCAGCCTAGAAAAGCTCCAGGCCCGGACGGTGTTACCAACACCGCTCTACGACTTCTTCCCGAGCCTGGAGTTCAATTCTTGACTGATTTGTTCAACGCGTGGCTTAGACTGGCCTACTTTCCCAAGAAATGGAGAAAGGCGACGGTTATCGTGATCCCGAAGCCGGGAAAGGATACCACCCGCTCGGAAAACCTCCGGCCTATCAGCCTACTCTCCGCTACGTCCAAGGTTTTTGAGCGCCTCGTACAGCGTCGTGTACGAGAACATCTGACCAACTTTGACGTGCTGGTCCCCGAACAGTTCGGCTTTCGTGTGGGGCATTCGACCACTCATCAACTGATGAGACTGGTGGAAAGCATCACGGAAGCCGGGTGTCGGAGAGAACGGACCGTTGGCTGTTTCTTAGATGTTGAGAAAGCCTTCGACAGCGTATGGCATGATGGCCTGTTATTCAAACTTAGGGAAGTCCAGCTCCCGGACTGCTACCTCCATCTGGTTGCTAGCTTTCTGACAGAGAGGACCTTCTGCGTGAGAGTTGGCGATTCAGTCTCTTCCGAGAGGCGAATCACAGCCGGCGTCCCTCAAGGTAGTGTTCTAGGCCCCCTTCTGTTCTCGATCTACGTCAACGACGTGCCGAGACAGCCTGGAGTCCAGATGGCCCCCTTCGCTGACGACACGGCCGTATTTACGGCCGATCGTCATGAGGAAAGGGCCGTCCTACGACTGCAGCGCCAGCTCGACACGCTCGTGGACTGGACTGATAATTGGAGAGTGCTCCTCAACCCTACCAAGAGTGTACCCGTCGAATTCTCTAAGCGACGGAAGAACCTCGTTAGGCAACTACGCATCGGCAGAACGTACTTGCGCTGGTCCAAAGAGGTCAAGTACCTCGGCTTACACCTCGACCGTCGGCTCACCTGGCGTACCCACGCACAGACAGTTCTTAAGCGAGCATCCACTCGCCTGTGCGCACTGTTTCCACTCCTGATCAGCCCAGCCATGACCAGGAAATTGGGTAGGATGATCGTCGGCGCGTATCTGCTGCCGGTCATTACCTACGCCTGCCCGGTCTGGGGTTACCTCGCCGCAATGCATAAAAAGAAGTTGCAGAGCGTCCTCGACAGGGGGCTTCGGCTAGCGGCCAAAGTTCCCCGTCGCTTCTCATCTCGCCTTCTAAGGAGAGGACTTGGCGTCCGCTCCTTAGACGACACTTTCAGGCGGCTTGCACGCAAATTTTATGCACGTGCGGCGAGGTTCCCAGACAATCCCCTAGTGACTGGGCTGGGAAGGTACCGTATACGCCCAGGTGATTCGTGGAAACGCCCTCGGTGTATACTGCGCTAGTGTAGGCTAGCACAACAGCCGAGAAAGGCCTGCTATAGAGCACACGCCCTACTTGGGCAGGGCCACGAGGCAGGAGCTCCAGATGGTAGCTCGGAACTCAGTTCCCGTGCGGTTCGTCTCTGCGACGCACAACCGCAAAGCCCAGAGCAAAAAAAAAAATAAAATAAAAATAACTCACTGTTGCTTGTTCCTAGTACATTGGGGACGTGTTCGGCGTACATCTATTCGAACAAGTTTTGCTACTGAAGATGGCCACCGGTGGTGCGGCCGAAACGTATAGCGCCAATGCATCAAGCAATCGACCACGGCCTTTCAGCCCGGAAGTTTTATCCAATCATATTGACACCGGCCGTGAAAGCCTACGTACTAAAAAAAAAGTGATAATTCTGTTTATTAAATTTTTTGATAATAAACTTCAAGTCTGTTCATGTGTATAATATTTCAAAATAACGTTTGGGTTTATATATTTGTATTATTTCAAATTGTTCTGTGGTGTTTAGGTGTTAGTTCCTGTACATAATGTGAAGTGCTTGTAGATTTGTTTGACTTTTGTAAGTGACTGGTAGAACTGGAATTTCAATTATTATGTGTTATATAATATTTTGTAAATTTGCTTAGTTAATTCTACTCACTGTATGTATTTTTGTAATGTACAATGTTTTTGTGTAAAAATAAAAAATACACAAAATTTGTTTTTTCTTGATTTTTACCTAAGTGTTTATCAACCATTTGTGACTTTATGTCAATAGAATGCACAGTGGTTTTCAAAAACAAACGATTAATATCCTTGAAACTAAAGTCAATTAAAGTGTACATTTTCAATTATTTATAAACAAGTGTGTTCATTAAAAGATATACAGAATATTTTGTGATGCCACATGTACTTAAAAATGTAAAAACCTAATTACTTTGTTGATGTAACTAGTACATTTAATGGTTTGTAAATGTGAAAGTTTTCTAATTTCTTAATTCACTTTTTATGGATTTGCTTGCTAAATTTTGATTAAAATGTTTTCAGACATTTTACGTGTCTACCTTGAAACATTGTTAATTTTTTTTTAAATTATTCTGTAATTACAATGACATGAAAATGTGTCTGATGAAACTGTAAACATTTAAGGAATTTTTACAAAGCAATCTGCTCAGAATAACAAGTAAATTCAAATAAAGCCTAGCAGCATTTCCTTTTTTGTATTTCCCGCCTATGCAGAAGAGATAATACAGTATACTGTAGTCACGTGACCATACTGCATTATCATTTAGCTCCGCTTAGTTGACAACACAGCCACCACGAGCACTAGAAACTTCAGTCTAAATTTTAACATTGGCTTTCCCCTCTCTATATATATTCCTAATCTGTGGCTACTGGCTCACACAATCACGTGATACCTTGTGACAGTACATACCGAGTCACAGGTATAAAACCGGGGTTCAGAGTTTTAGTTAGATCAAAATGAGGAATACAATCATTTTACTTTGTGAGCAATGTGAAACGGTGGCGGATGAAACAGTAAGGAATGTGGGGTGCGCTTGGTAAACAAGCTATTTTTAGCTGCGTCTAGCCAGAGTGTCACCGATCTCACCCAAAAAGTGGGTCAACATCGCAATTTTCAACAGAGGTCACAATCATAATGATGTCAAGTCAACATTTGATACCTCTGGAACAGAGGAAAACAGTGAGAAAACGTCCAGAGACATCCGAAATGACGTCGCCAATGTGGGAGGAATATCACGTGACCGGGGTTTATATTAGCCGCACTTTGACCAAATTCGCTCTGTCTAGTTCAACATTTTAAACCGGCCAGTTGGATACAATTCAAGTCCACGGACAAATCAGTTTTGGCAGTATAAAAACAGTTTAAAATGTAATTCAACATAAGTGAAATCAATAACCAGTGTCGACAAGCAGTGATGCCTCGTCACATTAAACAGTTTTAAAAGTTTCGGACAATTATCGAGTGCAGCAGTTATTAGTGGAACCAGCAAAGACGCCACAAGATGGATAACTTTGTACGATAAATACAAGACCTACGCAATTACGAAATAACATCAATCATGATATTTTAAAGTAATAGGGAGGTTTGAAAGAATGAAAGCGAACGTGTATATGAAGTACTGGTGAGCCTTAAAATATTGGTATGGAGAAGCATACATGACTTCCATGCTCTAAGATTTATATTTAAAATCATTTTCGAAATGAAATATTACCATAGAAACTACTTCTTTCTACTTACTGCTTCAGCCTTAACCACAGTACTATGGTCACTAATGTGTACCACCTCGCGTTATCACACTCGATTTTCACTGATGATGGAAGTCGATGGTATTGCCGAAACGTCTGGTTTTGTAGAAAACATTGGACTACGGCCAAACATCCCAGGAAGGAATTTTAACAAGAACTGCTTCTTTGTTGCCAATAACGTTGTACACATATATATAAAAAATATGCATAAAATTAATGGCTTGTATAAGTTAATGTTTGATCTCCATTAAGTAGTGCTCAAGTTTCCAAAGTTTTAATATTATGATGTCCGTAATTAAAACATCAGAGCAGGTTTAGTGTGTATGAGGGTACACCGTGGAAAAAAATGTTCAACATTTCCTATTGAGCATTGCTTAGAGTAAAGCTGCGAATCTACAGTGTACGTTTCACAGAACAAACACGCGGAAAAGAAGGAGCGCTCCGAAGTCACTCATGGACCCTCAGCATCTTGCAGAGGGTTCATTCGCTAAAGACGAAAAGTCTGTCTATGAATCGTTCCTCTGTAAACACGTGCAGTTACACTGCCCAGCGATCCACAGGAAGCAAATCGCTATCCACGCTGGACACTTTTTCGGCTTGCACGCGTTATGTTGGTGTGGGTTTCGGCACTTTCCATTTAAAAAGCGTGCAAATGTAAGAAAATAAACATGAGTGAGGCCAGAAATAACAAGAATTGTGTGTGTGTGCCTTCCCTGCCTTTTTATTGCAGTAATCAATAATAAAATGGAAACATAAACATTACATAATTGAGATATGCTTGCCTGCCACGAACGATATATTTTCACTCATACATGATTTTTACACTAAAATGAAAAAATTATAATTTTATTGCCTGGCAACAAAATTATTTTATTTTGAACAATTACCATTGTTTGAAAAAGTTTAAATGAATTTTCAAGTACAGTACTTTACTGTTGTTAAAACGTAAAAGGTTGCAGGTAAACTACCCCTTCCCCTTAACCGATCTTCACCAAAATCAAAAGTCCTTGAGATCTCTACAATTCAGGGATGTATGAAAAAACTTATTTGATTCTGTTTGAATTTGCGGCTGTTATCGTTTGCCATAGAAAATACCCTTGTTAAAACATAAAACGTGGCAGGTAAACTAACCCTTTCCCTTAACCGATCTTCACCAAAAACAATAGGTCTTGAGACCTCTACAATTTAGGGCTGTATGCAAATAATCTTTTGATTCTGTTTGAATTTGCGGCTGTTATCGTTTGCCATAGAAAGGGTGAGCAGGGTGGTGGAGAGGGGTGAAGGGTTGGGTTTTACATATTTCCTGTCTATTCCTGATCTGACGATGAGCTGTGAAGCTTGAAAGCGCTAATCGGAATAATTTTTATATAGTGGTGTGCAATATTGATCATTCTGATTGTGATTTCAACCACTAACACAAATTTCTTCATAAAACATAAAACGTTACAGGTAAACTACCCCTTTCCCTTAACCGATCTTCACCAAAAACAATATGTTATGAGTACTTTACAAATCAGGGCTGTATGCAAAAAATTATTTGATTCTGTTTGAATTTGCGGCTGTTATCGTTTGCCATAGAAAAAATCTACAGACAGACACACAGACACTTTTCCAAAACGACTTTTTTCATGTTTTGAGTGTAGTACAATCAGAATCTGCAATAATCTCGAACACGATTTTTTTTGCCATCACCATATTTCCATTTCCTTAAGGAACATGGATGTAAAATTAAGTAAATGTTTCAATCTATTATTCTTTATGTATCTTGTAATGTCACAGAACGTTCCATAAAGGAATTTAATTGCAAAGTAAATTATCATACGAGGAAAGTGAGATGAACAGTATCGAACCCACGTAATCCAAAAAATTTTGTAATATTGTCCGATAATTAATATCATTAACATGAAAAAACGACAAAGACTATGACCAAGACTCAAACCCCATATATTGTTTAAGTGAAGAACAGTGTAAAACTGATAATGTACTATAAGAGAAACAGATAATCTCAGAAATGACCAAAATGAGGTCATTACATATTAAGAAATGTAACTCTGAATAGGGTATAAAAAACTATTTATTGTGAATTAATGGACACGATCTATTATTATACTTTATAATATAAATAAAATAAATGTATTAAATGATTTGAATACATCATTAAAAAGGATGTAAGTTAAAATAAAAAATATATAAATGTTATGACAAAAAACCAAGGTTTTGGAGTTGAGACCAATCACTCAGATTTTATGTGAAAATTAATTATTATAGAATTAATATAGAAACTATATGTAAATGTCAATTAGACAAAGACAAACAAATTATTTTAAATAAAGAAAGCTGTAAATTGATTAGAAGTCAATTAAAATAATAAAAAACAGTGTCAAACTGAAAACATGTGATGAACAGGTAAAATTGTAATATTTATGAATTTAAGGTTGTCAAAATACAACAAAATTGTATTCTAAAGTTGAAACACAATATAAAGTAACTATACTTATATATATGACCACCTAAAACACTTTAACAGTCAAGTTATGAAACTATTTACCTATACCATACCAGGCTGAGGCCAAAAAACAATTACAAAAATAGTCATATTTGACAGACTAATTGTACAATATTAGAAAAAATAAAGGAAAAAGGTACAATCCTATAATGTACAATGGAAACATACTTGCTCAATTGAAGACAAGCTTTATTCATAGAGAATTTTTAAATATAAAAGTGAAAATTGTCACACAAAGAAAATAACTCATCTGTGCAAAACAGTAAGATGCTAAGTAATATTACAGTAAAAATAAGATGTATTAGGATAAACCAGGTGTTCCCAAAGATAAACAATATAACAAACTCTAAGTGAATACCCAAAAAATCCCATATATAATACCGAAAAAGACAAATTATTGTAAAGAACCAGTGACAAAAAACCTAGGCCATATGTAATGCCTACACAAAGATGAACTTATTTATATGTTATATGTTTTAATATTTGTTTATTTTGTTATGAAAAGATAATTATGTTATGTATTAATGTTATAGCAAGAACCAAGCAACTTCATAACATTTTAATAATTAGAATTTTGTGCAAACACTACAAGGTAAGAATTGTATTTTATGTTAATTTATTAGATTTAATTTGTTGAAAACCAATCGTGAATGGTATCATTTTATTCAGTTGAAAGCAGAGAATCCAAAAATAATAATGCCATGCAGATTGTAGTAGTTCTGTAAAATTGTTTGACAAATACCAGAATAATTTCAGTAATATCCTTTAGTATGAAGAATAAGAAGTTTTTGTTCTAAAGCTTCTACGGAAGTCAAATTTGCTCTATGATGTTCTATTTGCATATTCTCGAACGTTCCAGAAGAAAATTTTACTCAAAAATACCAGAAGTTCATGTTTAAAAATTAAAACAATGCCCCTTACAGAGTATATAAGGAAGACGAAATTTGACACAAAAAACACTTTATGCTTTGAATCCACAAGAGACACATCACCTACGAATCCGATCATCTCGTCCAAGGTGAAGTCGAAGAACAAGAATTCAACCCGAGAACACAGAAAGGCTTTTTCCCGTACATGACAAAAGACCGACTTAACCTATATAAGGAGTATATCGCTAATCGGTAACGTGTTGTTGAATAGAGCAGCAACACGCCATACTTAATAGAAACGCACACAGCCAGATATCCAGCGGCCCTGAAAAGGACCGATTTTAATAGAGAAAATCAATTTTGCTGGTATTTGCTAAGACAAACCAACTTTGACAAAATTCCCAAAACAATTTACTGACACGAGCCTTCTACATTGAGTTTGGAACTAGCGCCGAGACGGCAGAATAGAGAAACCACGCAGACAGCTGTTCGCCGCCGCCAGAATTCAAAGCATAGAAACAGTACGAATTTATTTCAATCGTGCAGAGTTTTAAAACTGTAATTTGACTTATAAATAATTACCAGTGCGTGAGGAACATAAACACGAAGAGGCGCAAGATTGGAAACGTCCCCAAGAACAGTGTCCAGTGAAGGAAATACTTACCCACCGGAACGTGAGTTGTTCAAAAGTTAAAATTATTTTTACCTGGTATCATTGTCACACAGTTGTACTACACATGTCAAACACCTTCAAATCACACAATTTTTGTAAAGCATCCCACTGATTTGTCTTGATAGTTCAAAGGAGTCACGTCCTGAGTATAAAGTTTTTTCATACATTAAATTCATGCTATTCAACTGAGCAATAAAATTTTTATCAGCCGATACTTACTTAAAAAACTTGTCAATAACTTTTTTGTAACTCTGCAATTTTGTTTAATTTGAGTGTTAGTCCTTCAGACGATTTTTATGAAAAGAAAGATCATTAAACATACGTTATTTACAATTCAAACTGTCTTGTTCACATTTTTTTATATAATTACTTTAACAACTAAAAAATCAATTTTTAATAATAATAATTTCTTGGAACAAATATCCAAGTGGCGCCCACATACACATATTAGCATAAGTTGTGTTTGCAGGACAACATCGTCGCAGAGAAACCAGCAATTAGTAAGTATTAAAAGTGCGCGGAGTGTAACACCCGACATCACAACACAAAACAACACATACGACATTATTTGTTGGTTATAAATTGACGAATCCAACGTGGGACAACGAGGGAAAGACTTAACATACACGATATCTGTTGGTTATAATGTTTATAAATGTGATCTATGAATCACCAGAGAAATTGGGCAAACCCCGTTAATGTTTTAACTGCAAATAAAATAATAAGTTCAATTTATAAAGACCACGTGTTAGTGATTTATTAAATCCGCTATTTCGATCTGTTTGCGTCATTTAAATCCTCGCCTAACGAACTCTGGGGTTACTGGATACAGGTAAGAATTGGAATGTCACAGGCAGTGGCGAAGCGTCAGGGGAGACAAGGTAGACGCTCTCTCCCCAAATAATTTATCCATAATTCATTTTTACTTATGAATTAAGCTGTGTAAGTTACTAAGAAAGGATACAAAACTAACTTAAGAAGTTAAATGTCATACGACATGACGCGAGTATGAGCCATGGAACCTTGCAATTGTAGGGTGAGTGTCAGGGTAGACGTTACTTGAAATGTCTTTTTAACA
This sequence comes from Magicicada septendecula, assembly GCA_034769895.1. Lineage (NCBI taxonomy): Eukaryota > Metazoa > Arthropoda > Insecta > Hemiptera > Cicadidae > Magicicada > Magicicada septendecula. Next base: position 188,238,739 of record CM068375.1, read on the forward strand.
AGGCTGGAGGTGAGGAGGGCTTCGGTTGACACCAACGGGAGCGGACCTGCATGCGCAGCATAAAAATGCGTCCCGTACATCACATCAGAAGACACGTCTTCCCCAGACTAAAGAGCACAGAATTCTCGCTTGGCCACCTGTTTGTTTCACTGTGCTCGCGTATATTTGTTTTTGTTGATTTTATAAATTATTTGTAATTTTTAAAATAATGTTACAGACTAAGAAGTGTGTAACCATTTACGTACTAATTATTTAATAATACATTGTTTTAAGTGTCATCCTTTTGAGTGCTTTAAACACACTGTTTACTTGGTTTAAATGAGCAAAATGAATACAGTTAGTATACCAATTCTACCGCAGAAGTATTTCGTATAAACTCTGACAACTTTGATTCACTAGAATTTTTGGTAAAATACGAAATCAGTACGTTACATTTAGAGTGAAAGGTATTGCTACAGTTAAAAATATCTCGGGCGTTTTTAGATTTGTCGCAGAAGGATGGAAAAGTTGTCAGAAAATTTCAGAACGTTTTGTATAGGTGGCTCTCTGGTTGTAAGCAAAACAAAACTCTGCATTGCTATTATTGTTTGATATTTAATGAAGAGGAACCATGAGAGCAAAGTTGGGGTAGGCACTATAAAAAAATTTCAAGCTAAGCCGCTAAACATGCTGGTAGCAAAACTCATTATAAAAATTCTGAGATGTTTCACATGCTACGACGTAACAAAATTGAACATTGTTTGTCCAAAACTCCTATAATTTAAGCAGTACATCACAATGAAAATGTGGCACGAAATCGAAGAATAGTAGCCTGTTTGATAGATGTTTGTTATTTAGGAAAGAAAGAATGAGCTTTTATGGGATATTTTATAGCTTTTATGGGAGCTTATATATTGTATAAGGAAAATGAGCAATCCATTAATAAGGGTAATTATTCAGAAATTTAAAATTTATTGGCAGCGGAAGAGTCTTTTACGAAAGAACATACACAGAGTGATTCAACATTGCACGGGAATCTCTCGGGAGCTGATTCCATAGCTAAAACTAAGAAAACATAAGACACGGCGTGTAAAACTCATTTACAAGAAAATATGAAAGTTTGTGTAATGCCTACAGTAATCCGGATTTGTCACCATTAAAAAATGTCAATAAAATTTATATTTTTCTAGCAATATTTTCTAATTAAGATTCATAAAGGACGCCAATAACAGTATGATAGCTTTTCCTTGATATTGTAACGTAACAGAAATACGGTCCTCGACGTTACATAAATAAAATGATAAAATTAGAATAGGGAAGAAAATATATTAACTTTCCACACTTATAAAAAGGTCAGAAAATCCAACCCATGATTGTTTAAAAGTAATAAGAATGCAAGGTAATAATAAAAAAAGATAAGCATGTAATAATGTTAATAGTAATAAATCTCAAAGTTCAGTGAGAGGTAAATAACAGACATTGACAAATATTGTAAAAAAACTAATGTTGACTATTTCAGAATAATTGATGTTTTTTAAAATAGATGAGAATGAGTAAATAGTGTACGACCTAAGTTACTCAAAAATACTTGTTATGAATTGTATAATGTTATATAGTTATCATGACCGTGATGTTATATTTTGTGTTATCATGTGAAAGTTTTCCGGTTGATAGAATATCAGGTAATTAAGTAATATGTATTATTCATTTACCGTTGTAGAACTGTGGTTGAACTCAGTTATTGAGTATTAATTAATTTTATTTTTATGTGTTATCTATAGGTCAAGATAAAGTTTTTGTTAGATATTATAAAGTTAATTATTTGTATACATGTACTTAGATAATAAGATGATTATAACTGTAAACTTGGATAAAAAGGCTATAATTGTTAACAAGGTACCAAAGGAGTGTAATACCACCATACCATATATAGATAAAATGTTCTATAATATTGCAAATAGTAACAAATTAAATTCAGAAGTAGATCAAGGTATAATGATAGGCCTAACAACCAGTAACATTATATAGTAAATCAGATCAGAAAGGTTAGGTAAAGAAATTAGTAATAAATACTAAATACAATCTAATGAGTTAGTTGGTAATTCCATGTGAAATCAACCAATAATTTTTTAGGCCATATTTTAGATTGTAATGATTTCTTGTTTGTTTGTTGTACTTACCTCTGAGATGAAAAATACAAATTTTTAGATTATTTGAAGAATTCCTTTACGAGTTATGAATTTTTGAAAATTTCACGAATTTTGTAATGTTTATTATCTTTAAACAGCTGTAACTCGAGAACTATTTGGCCTAGAGAGCTGAACTTTGTCTCCTTTTGTTCAGTTTTTTTATAGCATTTTATAAAATATATGACATGACCCAGTTCTTAAAAAGATTGTTTCTGAAGTATATATATATATTTTTTTTTTCATTTTTTTAAAATTCAAAATCGGAATTGTTTTTTGTTTAAAAAAAAAAACATTTTATTTAACCCCCTTTTAGCAACATTTATGCCAAATTTCATGATGGAACTCTTATGGTATCATACGAAAAAAAAAATATTTTCTCTGACGACGTTCGTGTAAATTCTACAAAAAACTATGTTATGTGCTGTTGAAAAGGGAACTTGCAAAGGAACAATAAAAGATGGAGAAATTTAAGAATAACCTGTTTAATTACAACCCAAATGTTAAATTTCACATGTTTTAATAACAGATATAAAACTAAACTGTAAAAAGCGATTAATCTTTACAGTACTTGTCTACTTTATAATAAATTACATATCCACTTTACCACAATACAATACAGTTTTTAGATCCTAGTAAATGTATTTTTTCTACTTACACAAAATTTGGGCTGCCCTTGCCATCTCCACTTTTGGGATATGGTATGTTCTGCCTGTCGAAGTGGTCGGATGTAATTGACATAAAATAAATTTGTTTGGTACTATCAAAATGTCTGCTTTTCTTGGATAAGTGAATGATTGTGATGGTCCACTTGGATGAAGGAAAGAAACTTTTTTTAACTTCTTCTTCAACCTGATCTTTCGAAAGAACACATGCCATCCACCACTCATTGTTGTAGGCACAGGCAACATACCCCACAATTTCTTCAAACAGAACGTCTTCATCACCAGAACTCACCTGAACTTTGTGAGTTACTGAATTGTCAGAAAAAGAATAATATTTTGTTTTGACTTGGCCTTTAGTGAGGGGGATGAATGCATGAAATCTGTGAGTCCCAACAACTGCCACAGCTTCCTCAAATCTAGATTTTAAATACTTTTCTTCTTCAACATATTCTTCATTATTCACATAAAAAAAAGTGATGGATGGTAAGTTTTTTACTCCCCACTGAAAAAGTTGAAAAGGTGTCAATATTTGGTTGTCTGCTGGATGTTGGAGGCTGGCTTTAGCAGCAAGCCTTTTTACCGTGCTGCCTACTCCATCGCATACACCTTTACCGTGTGCTGTGGCATAAAACTTTGTGATAGCAAAGATTCACAAAATTCTTGCGGTTTTTATATTGAGCTGCTGAGGCATCTGAAAAGTAGTATAGCTTATTCAAGTTGGGCAGAAAACCTTTGAAAAATTCTAACAACTTTTTCTGGAAAACATGAACAAGGACTGTGTTGTGCGTTAAGCAATCTGAGATGAATAGGGGAGACCAGCGTACCTAGGGCCACTTTTTTCAAACTTTCATATAAAGTGCATTTGTAAATATTTTTTAAAACAATAAATAGTGCTTCACAGAGTATTTTGTGCTTGTACATATAAAATATTTTCAATTTTTTACTCTAATGTATATAGCTAGAAAAAAATATTTGCTAAAACCCTGCAAGTGGCCCTAGGTACAATAGGGCATTGTACCTAGGGCCATATGTATTTGTACCTAGGGCCGTTATTATAATGAGCATTGATCAAGGAGTTTCAATTGATAAAAGCATATGTAAAGTACAAATAAGTTTAATACACTTAATAATAATGACAAAAGAAACAAAAATATTCTCTGTAAGTCTCTGATACAAAGTTGAGTTGTTGTTGGTACACTACAAACAATATATTTCAGGCCAAAATTAGTTATTACAAAAAGAAAGTAAATCGGCAAAATTAGTTTTAACACAGCAACACCTACTCAACATTAAACCCAGCAAAATCTACTCCAAATGCTAACTGGAAGCATTGTCGAGCTGACCCACCAGTTGAGGAAGTTTCATTACAATGTCTTCCTTTGACATCTCGTAAACATCATCCTTATGATACAAAAATTTGTTTTGTACCATAGGAACTTTTTTTAAATATTTTATATAAAAAATATCAGCCTCAATATCAATAATCTCCACCTCATAGTAGTGAGTACCACTTTTCCCCATTAGTTTTGTCAAGAAAAAGTCCCCCTTTGTCAATGAATCATCGAATGGTTCATCCTGTTCTAAAACAGGAGGCCAGTCACAGTCTTCCACGGAATCAGAGTGCATTTCTAAACACTCCTCATCAGTAGTAGAAGGCGAAGAAATAAAATTAAGCTGTCTACAGCTTGTACCTTTACTCTTAATTTTCTTTTGCTTTAAAGACTTTTCTGTGTTTTTAGACTGCTTTCCAGACTCCCTGGCCATCTTTGCAACCTCCTTAGCAGCCTTTTTAGCTTCCTTTGCAGCTTGTGTAGCCAAAAGTTCTAATTTTTCAGGAGTGTCAGTTAAAACCAGACACTTTCCTGGCTGACGTCCTCCTCCTTTCGACTTTCTGGGAGCAGCCTTGGGGTAGGGGCGCACTTGTTCTGGAGTTGAACTGCAGATACTTCCATTTGCTGCAGAAATTGATGCTGTGGAAGTTGTATTGTTGTAAACTTCATTGCCAGGTGTTGGGAATGTAGGCCTAACAGCATTGTTAGCACTAGTTCTCTGAACACTGTTGTCACCTTGTGGTTCATACGCCCTGTCAGTTACGCCTGAACTCAGGAATTCATCATCAGTGAATATGTCCCTGTTAAACGGCCATATTCCAGACACCCTGAACCCTGATTGAATGTTCGTTGGTGTAAATGCCCTGGGATAGGCTTTCCCAAAGTTTTCTGCAGTATCATAAATTGACAGGGGTGTTCCACAATGTGTGTGAAGCCATTCGGTACATGCAGTGTTGTAGTATTTTTTTAACGGACCGAAAACTCCTCGGTCCAGTGGTTGTAATTTATGACTTGTATGAGGTGGGAAGGTGAGTAGAACTATGCCATTTTTCTTAGCCAAATCGATTGCCTCTATGGTAACATGTGTTTCGTGGTTGTCCATTAACAAAAACACTTTTTCTTCAGGACTAGGTTTCACATGATGAATAAAATGATTCATAAATTCAATGAACTTTTCAGCAGTAGACCACCCAGTGACATCCCAAAGTTCCTCGAGGAGCACCTTTCAACATGTTAGGCTTAAAATGTACTCTAGGAAAAATAATCATTGGGGGAATTGAACTACCAATTGCGTTGATTCCGCATATGATTGTAGTGTTTAACCCACGTTCCCCAGAGGTCACACTGCCCACCTGTTTTGCACCTTTCCCCGCCACTACTTTAACAGGGACATGAACTGTTGTTATGGCACTTTCGTCAATGTTGTAAATGCGCTCAGGAGGGAATTCGTCCTTTATCATTACCTCTGAATATTTATCAAAAAATAATCCAACATTTGGCCTGTTGAAAGCAGTTGCCCGAGCAAGGCTTGTGGCCTGCGGTTTGCGTAAACTTAAAACTGCTTCATGCCGTCTCATAAAATCAGTGTACCACTTCTCTCCAGCTTGGCCATGTTGTTCCCAAGTTGCAGGATACGGCTTCCCATTTAACTTGGCATACTCGAAAGCAAGATTCCTAACCTCTTTCCGAGATAAGCCGTAGTGCATTTTACTACTTTGCAAGAGGTAGTTCACAAGCTGAAGTTCCTCGTCTTTTGTGAAAACAGACCACACAGCACACCTTATAAAAAAAACTTCAGGGTTAGGCCTACCATCTTGGAAAGCCAAGTAACGCTGAAGAGTCGTTCTTGCAACTTGACATTCTCTGGCAGCTTCCCGAACTTTCACTCCATCCTCCAGTACTCTTTTGGTAGCTGCAAGCACATTGGCAGCAATTGGTTTAGACCGTTTTTTCCCCTCCTTGCTTCTAGGCATCTGAAACCAAACAAAAACCTGAACTCAAACAAGTTTGTCTGATTAAATGAAGAGTTTGGTTGGTTATACAGGCCTATGTTGTTATCTTGTGAGCTAAAATGCATCTTCAAACTGAAAATTAGTTAAAATTTATTTGTTTCAACATGTTATTAGTTCTAATTTATTTATTACTGTTTTTATTCTAGAGAAATATACGATGCTGCTATGTCATGACAAAGGGCTTGTAACTAGAGCCATGGCCCTAGGTACAAGGGCGGTAGATGGCCCTAGGTACAAGTGTTTACAATATTTTTTAAATGTGGTTGCCATAACCTCAAATCTTACAATTAATATAATGGTGTATACTGCATTAAATACTAGATTAAATTGTAATGTTTACAGTCAATCTTGAAATGATAAATGTAACTTACCTTTGGAGTAAAAATTAAGAGAGTAGGGCAGATTTTTTTTACTTTTTCATGCAGAAATCACACAAAGTTTTACAGGATCGTAGGTGGTCATCGTATTCCCACCAAAACTAAACTGAACAACTGGAAACAATGCAGCCAACACATGGAACTCACAAAAGGTAAAAATACCCACTTTTCCCACTGGATATGGTAGGTGGCCCTAGGTTCGCTGGTTTCCCCTACAAAACTTTTATGAACTAAAGTCTGAATTCCTGTTTCTTGAACTTTGTCTTTGTAGTACACAACGAATGGGTGTACGGTAGCCATAGACTTGTTCCAATGGAACCCTTGTGCTTCGTCTTGCAGAATAAACGAATAGTTTTCTGCAAAGTCACATGTTACCACAGCTTCGTTTTCTTCCAATGTAGACTTCTTTTCAGAAAAAAATGTGATTGTTGTTTTGCCACAAAATCATGTATTTTTAGATGTACTAACAGGTTACAAAATTCTTGAACAAAATCTTCAACTGGTTTACTCATGGTCTCAAAAGTGCAACGATCGACAGTAATCCATTGTTTGTATGTTATCTTCGCAACCAAGTCTTCTTCAAGACATCCCATCAAAGCTTCTTTAAAGTCATCAATTTTGGGACAGTAATCACACTCATTGAAAAAGCATGACTGTGCCGGTGGATTACACATAATCTTAGCCATACATTCTTTGTAAGTCTTAAGAGGATTGTCAGAATCAGGTAGTGTAATTTTGTGTAAGTTACCTCCTGCAATCATCAATTTAATATTCTGGTGTGCTGTGCAGACACACACAGAATGAGTGCCACTGGCACCAGCAATGATAAAGTTTTTGGGTCTCAATTCTGCAAACTTCAAAAAGCCGATTTTTAAATCTGGAAATTTTGATTTAAAAAGGCTATAAACTTCATGCAAATTTCCCAAAATCAGCTTTTTTTGTACATGAATTGGCTTACCAACAGCATCTTTACCCATAGAAACATAATCTTTTCTGCCAAGCATTTGCCTGCTAACTTCGTCATTATTACAAAAATCCTTTACTGTGCCAGCTGTTTCAGCTGATAAGGTTTTACCAGGTTTTGGGTCCAGAGTTGATAAAACGCCCTTTTCTTCACGTAGTTTCTTTGCTTTCCTAGCAATGTAATTACTGACACCAAATTCATGTTCTATTCTGGCACATGACCAACGTTTAGGTAAAATTGTCAAGATTTGTAATTTTTCACTTATAGTTGCTGTTGCAAACTTATCTTTAAGCTGATCAAGTATTTCTGTTTGTGAACCTTCCACATACACACACTATCACTTTCATCAGAGACTGCTTTGTAATTACTTTGGTTTTATCTTTTGACATTACACGACGTATTAACCCAAGTGATTGGTCATGTGAAGGGTATCTATATTTTTCCACTGACCTGTTTAGTTTAAAGGTGGTTGTTGATTTGTGGCCAGACTATTTGACTGGTCATCCGTTTCGTGGCTCGGTCCTTGTTGACGGTTATTTTCATCCCTGGGTGGTTCGTTATTCCTACTCTCTGATAACTGATTGCTGTTATTATTCGGTTCGTGGTACCATGGGTTTGTACGCCAGTTCGGACTATATCTCCTGTGGTTATTTTTCCTCCGCCCATGAATGAAATTTACTTGGCGTCTGCCGTCTCCTCTATTTTGGTTTCCCCCGGGTCCCCGGCTGTACTGATAATTAGGATTGTACTGGTTGCCATAGTAGTTATTGTTGTTGGGGTGACCATTTGTGCGTTGTTCCGGTTCAGCTCCCCTGTAGCTATTGTTTGGTGAATTATTGTTCGGGATGTTCCTGTTGTTATTCTGGTTTCCCGGATGATTGTTTGGTGGGCCTCTGTTAAATGGCTGGTTATTTGGAGAATGGTTCTGTGTATTCCTGTTAAATGGCTGTTCATTATTATAGTTGTTATTGTTCCGGTTGCCATTTTGTGTGTGATTGTATGGTAGGTTAACACTGGGTACATTATTATTATCACTCCATTTGTTATACCGCTGATTCACAAGCCGATTTTTCTTATATTGTCCATCGTTCTCATGATCCTCCAGCAAACTGATTCCTTGGATCGTCTTTATTTGGCCTTGTCTCCTGGCTTTCTGTACAGCTTCTTTATAGTGGTACCCAAGTTGTATCACCAAAGATTCCTCAGGTATCTTGGGTTCTAGGTTTCGGGCCAAACATACCTTTCCTAAAAAGTAGGACGTTAGAGTGTGTCCTGCTTGTGGTTCGTACCTCCCATTGCTAATGTCATTACGGACTACATTTTGGGTGGACTCCGACCAATATTTTCCAGGGATTGTTTTTTAAATTCCTGAGTATCATTTATTTCGGGTCGAGTTGCTGTCCACCAGTTGTCGTGGGTGTCTCGGAACATTTCATCTATGCGGCTTCTTACGCTTGTCCACTTGGTTTCCCTATTTTTTTCTATTAACTCCTCTACTCCTTTGAGGAATTCCATCGGATTCCGCCGGTAACTGCGGAAGTTGATCACCTCTCTATTCTCGCTGGTTACTATGTGTGTATTATGACAAGGTTTCTCCCTCAGTGCATCCAGCTCTTCCTGCATTTGTCTCTCCCTTTGGCTGATTCCCTGGATCTTCTCCTTGTTTTCTTTGGTCTGTCCTTCGTCTATTTTGTTGATGGGGGTGTATACCTTTTCCATCCGATCATTGACATCTATTCATATTTCTTGATGCCTTTCCTCCAGTTTCTTAATCACCTCCTGTTTATTTCTCTGGCATTCTTCGGTGGTGACTTGATAAAATTCTGTGCTCTCATTCTACCCTCCTCCTCGACATTGCTGATTTTATTGTTTAACTCTTCCCGGACTTGTATCACAGTCTCATTTGTTTCGGTTACTGTTTGTCTGATCTCCCGACATTCTATCAGCTGTTGTTTCAGTTCCTCCTTGGTTTTTTCGCTGTCTTCCTTCCATTTTCGTTGGAGCGTTTCATTACTATTTTCAGTCTTCTTATTCACTATTTCCAGATTTTTCTTGATCTGTTTCTTCAGCTCTTCGCTCTTCTTTTCTAGCGCCTCTTGGCTTCTCTTCAACGCTTCCTAGTTGCTTTCCAATTTATTATTCAGAAGTTCTATGCTCTCCTTCAAGAATTCCCTGTCTTCTTTCCTTCCCTCTTGCAATATTTTATTCAATTCTTCCTTGTCTTCTTTTCTTTGTTCCTGGATTTGGTCTATTTTTTCATTAGTTTTCTTTGAAGTTTCATTCATATTATTCATTAACTCCATCAATTTTAGTATGTTGGGGTCTCCTCTAACTTCTCCCTTGTCACCCGCCTGTTGTTCCCTCTCACTATCTCGAATTGGTTTCTCCGGTTGGTTGTTTACCATTACTTCTGCTTCCATGTCTGGTTCCGGTAGATTTGGATTTTCCAGTTGGTCCTCCTGTGGATGTTCTTCAAACAATCCTCCAATCATTTCCTCAATTTCTTCCATTTCTTCTTGTTTGATACTTTCTTACTTTTGAGTCTTGTAACCATACTATGTCTGTTCATAACCGCCGCTAGTCGTCCTTTTCTAGCCTCACTATGTTGGTCGCCAATCTGTAACTACTCTTTCGGGGTGTCCTTCTTATTTTAGCCTCACGTTGGAGTCGTCAATCTGTAACTACTCGTTCTTGTCGTATCTGTAAAATGTGTACACCTGTTTTTTATGTATAGAAAATGTTAGTGTGGTGCGTTCGTCTCACACCGGTCGTTACATTAATGGTTGTTACTACTGAAGTCTGTAGCGTGGTCTCAATTATCAGTACAACCTACCTGTTTATTCATAGGGGTTGCGAATCCCGGGTGGCGCCAAATTGTTTATTTTAAAACAATTAAATTTGTGAATTTACTAGTTATATTGGTGTTGTCAGCGTTGACAGCTGGAGCGTTCAAATGATTCCTGCCTCTGTACAACTTGTTGTATTGCCCACTTGGCAAGAGCGCTAGTTGTTTACTCAGTGAAATTGCTAACACACACATATATTATATTACTGCCTATGGAATAAAACAATGGTAATACTCTGTACTGTAATTTTAATTATGATTTAGTCATTAATCAATTTGACAAAAATATTATAATTAGTTTTCAATAAAATTGCTCCAGCTTAAAACATGAAACATAAATCTCTGGGCTGACGAAATTGATTCTGAAACGAGTTACACTGATGACGACATGGCGTCTGATTGTACACAATATATTAATCTGTTCAAAATCTGGGGTTCTTTGGATTATAAAGCAAACATAAAAGTTGGTTACATTAAAAAAATACACTACCGTACCTTATCCGTACTCAAATGGTATAAATTGTGTTTACAAATTGTTCGGTAATATCGTAATAGTTGTTACAAATGTTGCACACTAGTGCCAGGTTAATTCTAAGTTAACAATTGTTTTACGTAAGTTTATTATCATTCAATCCTTGAAAGAAAATTAATTTTACTTGATAGTGAGAATTTTTGATTGATTTGAGAAATATTTAAAGTGATTTGGTTTCTGGGATTATTGAATTTAGTTGATACTTATCAGTTCAGAAGGTTACGATGTGTCGTCGTTCTGGGTTTTTGGAAATTCATCAATTTTGGGGTGACTTAGGCTGCTGGCATCTTCTTCTATTTCATCTTGGGAATTTCTGCTATTTAATTTTGTTTTTTTGGTTCCTGGACATCTGTTAGTATTTGAAGCTCTTCATCTCCTCGTCATTGGTTCTTGCTGTCGACTTCTAAACGTTTTTTGAACTGTTTAAATTAAAATTTTGGTCATCTCAATCTTGCGTACCTCTTACCCAAGCGTCATTTTTTCAAGTAAGTAAATTTAACGGAAAATTAGTATTCAACAGCCCGTTTCTATGGTAACTGAAATCCTCTGATTGGTTAAGGCCGAGATTAAAAGCATTGCATTTTCTATTCAAATTTATTATATATTTTCTGATTGATTTTATTCTTTTGTCTTCCCTTCTGTGGAAATATTATCACTATTGTATTTCTTTCCTTTCAAAGATTAAAACAATACCTTATAAGGTCATGTTCTATTGTATATTAATTTTTGTTTAATTATGTTGACATTTGATAATTACATATCTCTTTTAATTTAAACCTTTATAGTAATATTTTCTTTTTAAAATGATTTATACATAATTATTGGCTAGTTCCTTGCCTTAGATTTGTAACTTTCTTTGTTATTTTGTTATAATTTGTATTTGTGTGTTTCTGACAGTTAGGCATCAGAACCACACAAACCCTTTGTTTGGGGGTTTATGTGTTTCATAAGCCTACGTAGCCATTATGGTATTTTACTTATTTCATTTAAATACATTTCATTTCAGCCTGATGGGCTTTATTTTGTTATTATAATTGGTTGAGTTTTGTTTTGAGTCTGTCTGTGTTCTGATTACATGTTAATATTATTTTCTATATCTTAATATTTAAAACATAACAATTAGGCCTATGGACTGCAAGTTTCTTTCAGCCATATCCTGTTCATAAGATTAAAACGAACAATTCTTTATAAGTTATTAGTTACTGTTGGTTTAACATTCATTTCTTTCCTTTGACTATTATTTTGAGTGAGAAACATCATCACTTCTTTCAAACTTATTAAATTTATTTTCCCTTCTAACATTGGGTGTTTTTTAATTATATTCTTAAATTCTTATTTCATTACTACTTCTTTTCTCCACTCCATGTTAACACAAACTGTTTTTACATGGGCCTTCTCCCTGAATAACATTACATTCATTACTTATCTCTACTTTAAATACTATTGCTAACTATCCTTAATTATATAATTTTTTATAAGCTCACTTCAATCATTTATTGGTTCATCAATGATTTACTATTACTACTTTTTTCTATTATTTATAATATCTTTTTCCACTTATCACTTTCACCTTTAATTAATTGGTGTTTATCACTGATACACTCACTATTTTGGGGTATTTACACATACACTATTGCACTTTTTTCACTGTTTATATTAAGTGTTACTTAGTGGGTAATCCCTATAATTATTTCTCTTTCTATTTCTTTCATTATAAAATTATACATAATATTAATGATATTTTGTTATATATTTCACTATATCTAACTTTAATATTTGGGTTAGTGTACTTTTCTTTACTAGGTTACTTTTTACTGTTTTTGTTCAAAACAGGTATATAAATTATCTCGTTTACAATAATATTTATTTCCATTATTGGCTAATTATTGATTTTATTTACAATACTCTATATTTGAGTATACCATTTCTCCCTTTTATATGTGGTGTTTGTTATTTCTTGGTTTCACTTCGTTTCCTCTTCTTCTTCCTCTCCTTCATCATCTTCATTTTCAATTGTCTTCATTTTAATTCGGTTCTCCTCTTCTCGTCTGGTTTAATTTTATTTAGTTATAGGAATTTGTTCACTTCCTTCAATTGTCTTTAGTTTTCTTTGGGTCTGGTTTCTTCCCTTCTTTTGTTAGTTCCTGTTTGTTTGATCAATCACTTTTTTTTTCTTGTTTATTTTTCGTGGTTCCCTTCTTCTTTTGATTCTGTTGTTGGGTCAATCACTTGGGTTGGGTAATGTCGTCGTTTGTCGTGTCATAGTTTTTATATTTTATTTATATCTAATCATTTTATTTAATATGAAGTACATTTACCTTTAGAATTATCTTTTTTATCCCTGGTACTGGGGTGGCTTATTTGTGTTGTAACAATATTTATCCAATTTTTACTCCAACCCATAATGCCAGACTTTATTGAAGGCCTATGCTACGTCCTGGAATATTGTGAAGCAAATTTGTTTTTCTTCTAGTATCTTATATGTACTTGAACGTTTATTTTGGAATCCAAATTGACTGAATTCCAATGAAATCAGAGGAATTTATACTTTTATCTTCTCTTCAATTATATCTGTTAGATATTCGACCAATTCATTCTGTACGATGTACCTTTAAAGTTTGATGCAGACTACAGAGATCTCATATGTCCCGCATTCTAACAATTCTAAATAATCATCCCCTAACAATTGAGTCTTCCTCTTCAAAATGACCTCAAAATCCAAGCCCCTGTTTACCAAGGAAACAAACAATGTCAGCAAGTCTCTGAACAACCAGCGTAATTTGTTTCACGACTTCGTTATGTTTAATAGCTTGAACAATTACCCCTTATATCTCCTGCATCCTAGTAAATGGTATCCCTCTTTGTTTGAATATGTTTATTTGAATTTTGTGATGTTTATCTGCTTTTCTAAGAAACTTTTGTAACCATCACTCCAAGTAAAGGCCACTTCTTTTCACTTCCAAATGGAAAACACATATAGCACAAAGTTTTCTGGTTTTGGAACAACCTGTCAACCAAGAATTTCGCGTATACTGAGGAAACTGAGATATTGTAGTTCAGTTGCTTTACAATCGAAATGTTTAATGTTTAAATTGGGTGTAAAGCTTTTGTTTTTTTATCTCACAATTTTCTTTGTAAGTCCAAGAAGGAAATGTCTTACGTTTTAATAAGTCTGAAAGACTTGATGTCTTATTAAGAGTCCTGGGTTCAATTGTTTCGGATGACACACTTATTAGTATTTACATGATACCAGAACTAATTGAACTTATAAATTTTATAATCTGATCTTGTCACACTAATTTGATTTATAAATCACAAATCACACTAATAACTATTTTGATCATTGATCAAGACAGAGGAAAGACACGCACACATTATACTAAACCTGTAACTCTACTAATTAATTACCAAAGTATAATTATATTTATCTCTTACCTTCGGGTTTTTTACTCCAAGGGTCGTTCAGACGAAAACAGCTGCAAAAAGGATTACTTGGGTTTGATATGTTCAATAATTACGTTAACCCATGTGATACTGTCTAAAACACATACTTAGTTTTATTTATCAAAAATTCGCCTTTCTTTTACGTTATTACAATCTTTCAACTATAGTACAACTGGTTGAAATTATTTCTTATCTCTATTGAGTTTTATTTTGGTTAATATTATAAGTGATATTGTTAAATAATTAAAACATTGAAAATGAACCAGTGGATAACCTCTATCTTAGCACACGCACACTCATTCTGTTACATTGATCTTTGAATAAACTCCGCCCCTAAGAAAACTCTATCGTACAAAGTTTTGGTGTTGTATATTTTCCTTTTATAACGAATAATCACCGGTTAGTTGGCATTGGTTTTAATATGCATATTAAAAGTTTCTAGTTACCCATACGCAGCGTACTCCTAGGGTTGGTTGCGCGAACTGGTGTTGAATACTTGCTTCGATCTCACGCACTCCGGTACTCGTTTAATACGCTTACTGTTCGTGGTTAAAAGCCCTTACTGTTTTATACATTAAGGTTCCACACTATACATTATGATTAAGTCGGCCGACGTAATTTTATTCGCACTTAGAAATTGTTGTAGGCTGGCCGCGCGGCCCTGTGTCACAACTGGCACTGGTGTTAGTTCGCTAAATTGCATACAGTGTTTTTTGGTCACGTGATCGTGCATATGTGCTCCCATTGGTGCTATTGAAAGAGCGCCTTAGCAGAGGCGGGAAGGTGAGCAATGTTTTTGCCGCCTGGCGCAATGTGCAGTTACATACTCTCTTTCGTAATTCACGGCTGAGGCGCAGGTTGATGTTATTTCACCATCGGTCTGCGTTGCATGAGTGCGGAGACAAAACATAGACGTTTTTTCTGCAATAAACACAGCCTATCTGGGTGACTAACTCGGGGTTCTACAAGGGTGAACAATGACTGTATAGAGAATGTAATTTTAAAAAATGTTATCTTGGCCCTACAATCTCGTACCGTTACAATACCCCCCCAATAAGAGATTGAAGGCCGGGGCGTTCAAACTCTTATTGCCTAGATCTAAGAGGATCAGTGAGGATATGGCGCTGCAACCCCCCTAAACACTCTACTACATCATGGGTTCTTACCCCCCTAGTCTGGCGACTGCGACAGCACCCATCCGATCTTACTGGACTTCTCTGTTCGAGATCCCAACACCGAAAAATCGAACAGATACCCGACCCAGTATCGCCTGACTTTAAAACATGTAATTAAAAATTGACAAACGGCCTTCCATCACTCCATATCCCACATCTGATTTGTTTCCTCTTAGCCGTACTGGTTCATTGACAACGTACTGGCTCATTTTATATTATAGACCCGAAAAAATAGTATTAATAAAACAATATTGGTTTACAATGGTACACATAAATTCCAGTTAAATTGAATAATATTCCCCATACAATATTGCCCATCCAAAATGACACATAGATTATACAAGGTATCCTTAACTACTATATATGTGTAGGATAAAAAATTCATAACATATGAAAAATCTATATTACTAAATTAATTTAATTGTATTTAATTTACTTTAACTAATTCAATTAATCTCAAAAGTTACAGTAATGGCCTCATTATTATTTGGTCTGTAAAAAATTTAATTTCAATTCCTTTCTATCACAATAAGGTTTTACTTCAGATACTGATTCAGCAGACTACAACATTCTTTGTTATTGTCACCAAGCATGACTCCAGACATTAGTCTCAACATACCACACCTGTTTATATAAACACTAGTCTGCAAGACTCACATAGTATAAACATCCTGGTTACATCATATTAACACCTGTACTTTTCAGTCTTTATAAATTTTTTAGATAACATATTTATCAATGTCTATTTCTTACAGTTCAACCAAATATACTTTTAATTCACCTTTCAATTATTATTACCTTTCAATTACAGTTTCTATTTAATACTATTATCTCAATACCATTATTATTATTATTACACTCTTTTCACACCTGTAAACATTTTATTCTATCTGATTAGTATTATGAACTTTATACTTACAATCCACTTATTGACATGAATACAAAATACACACCACACACACACACCAATATCTCCGTGTAACCTCTGAAACATTTAACAACAATGTTATTTCATACAAACAATTCAACATTTTATAATACATACAATTACTTTCACTACACATGTATTTACAACTCTTCAGCAGTAATTATTCAGTTATATCACACTGCAATATCAAAATCAGCTAGGTCATTATCATATATTGACATATTTAAAATTGTTCACTTATGAATTTCAACCTCCATCGTCAAAAATTAATCGGGGTTTCAAGTAACAATTTTGAATTTTATTTACATTCCATATACGGTTATCTTGTGTTTTGTAACCATACAATTTCTGTTTATTCATTTTACCATAATAATCATAGACTAAGTCAACATTGAGTACATCGGTTAAGTCTCCATCATTAATGTTCGTTATCAAGTCAGTTATTTTTTCATCATAAGGTAAATTATTATCGTTTAAACATGTATCATCAAAATAATCTTCATTCTCTATTTTAACAGGTAAGTATTTCGTCTCTAACATCTCTCTCAACTCATTATAGTCTCTCTTTACTTTGTATAACTCTGTCTCTCTTTCACTACACCATTCTATATTTAAACTTCTCTCATCATAACACCATATCATACTTTCTCTCTCATTCCATGCAGAGGGTACAAAATTATTCAACAAAAATAAGCAACTCAAATCTTTCACTAATAAGGGTCTCTTGCCCGAAAATAACACTTTTGAACACTCTGGTTCATCACAAATAAGGGGAAAATTTACTCTCTGCCCTACACATTCATCTACTCTTTCTTTCCATTCTTTTTCCAATTCATCAACTCTAATTACAACTTCGTTACTGCTTATCATTTTCTCACTCTCACTTACTGTTTCACTATCTATTTTCAGCATATCACTCTCTGATACCACATTCTTAATTATATCATCATTATTTCTCTCACTTATTACTTTTTTATTGTCATCATTACTATTACTCTTAATCTGTTCTCCTATTGACTCTATTATTTGTTCTTTAAATGTATTGAAACATTCATTCGTCTCATTTAAACGTTTATTAATATTGTCTTCTAACTTAACACTCTGTTGATTCATATCATATAAACGCTCATCAAATTTTTTATTCATTTCACATAAACGCTTATCAAATTTTTGGTCAATATTATTTATATCACCCTTTAACTCATGGAACTCGCTCTTCTGTTCATCAAATTTCGCGTTAAAACTACTCAAATTATCAGATATTGTTTTCATGAAATTACACATATCTTCCATTGACAACTGTTTAATTCGTGTTGTCGTTGGGGTAGATTGTGCTACTACATTTTTGTCAGTGAAGCTGACTTCATTATTAATTTTATTTTCCCTATTCAATTTTGGGGTTATTTGGATCCCCGAATCATCTGTATTATTTATTTCATTTGTAATATCTGGTTTTATTTTATTGTCCTGACTCCCATCTGGAGTCGAGTGGACCTCAATATTATGCATAATGGCCGATTCATCAAAATTGTCAACATTAGTTACTTCATTGGCATCGTCATTATTCGCTGCCATTTTATACAAGTTTATATAATGTTACACAAGAATATTAATCTTATCCACTATTGACTTAACCCTTTTTATATTTAATTTACCAAAGCGTCCTCCTTCTCAAATAACCCTTTCTGCAGCTTAATTAGGTCTGGCGAATATAGGTTGTAACCTATACTCGCGTCGCTGTACGGGGGCCAAATGTAACTCTACGAATTACTTACAAAATTATAATTATATTTATCTCTTACCTTCGGGTTTTTTACTCCAAGGGTCGTTCAGACGAAAACAGCTGCAAAAAGGATTACTTGGGTTTGATATGTTCAATAATTACGTTAACCCATGTGATACTGTCTAAAACACATACTTAGTTTTATTTATCAAAAATTCGCCTTTCTTTTACGTTATTACAATCTTTCAACTATAGTACAACTGGTTGAAATTATTTCTTATCTCTATTGAGTTTTATTTTGGTTAATATTATAAGTGATATTGTTAAATAATTAAAACATTGAAAATGAACCAGTGGATAACCTCTATCTTAGCACACGCACACTCATTCTGTTACATTGATCTTTGAATAAACTCCGCCCCTAAGAAAACTCTATCGTACAAAGTTTTGGTGTTGTATATTTTCCTTTTATAACGAATAATCACCGGTTAGTTGGCATTGGTTTTAATATGCATATTAAAAGTTTCTAGTTAGCCATACGCAGCGTACTCCTAGGGTTGGTTGCGCGAACTGGTGTTGAATACTTGCTTCGATCTCACGCACTCCGGTACTCGTTTAATACGCTTACTGTTCGTGGTTAAAAGCCCTTACTGTTTTATACATTAAGGTTCCACACTATACATTATGATTAAGTCGGCCGACGTAATTTTATTCGCACTTAGAAATTGTTGTAGGCTGGCCGCGCGGCCCTGTGTCACAACTGGCACTGGTGTTAGTTCGCTAAATTGCATACAGTGTTTTTTGGTCACGTGATCGTGCATATGTGCTCCCATTGGTGCTATTGAAAGAGCGCCTTAGCAGAGGCGGGAAGGTGAGCAATGTTTTTGCCGCCTGGCGCAATGTGCAGTTACATACTCTCTTTCGTAATTCACGGCTGAGGCGCAGGTTGATGTTATTTCACCATCGGTCTGCGTTGCATGAGTGCGGAGACAAAACATAGACGTTTTTTCTGCAATAAACACAGCCTATCTGGGTGACTAACTCGGGGTTCTACAAGGGTGAACAATGACTGTATAGAGAATGTAATTTTAAAAAATGTTATCTTGGCCCTACAATCTCGTACCGTTACAAACCAAATGACAAGACACACATGAACGTTACGACTGTTTGCAACACAAAGCGAGAACTAGTCAATGGGTGAGTCTTGCCTCAATGGCTGCTTTATGATAGTGCAGGATATCCCCCTCCTGCAGTCGCCTACACACGCTATAAAGCACTAAAACTGTACAAACTAAACCTTTCTGAGAGACAAATCAACTTTGCCTTGATGCGTTACATGTACACATGCCAACTGTATACTTCTTAGTCTTCAGAGCATTTATTGTAGGCACTACCTCAATAGCCTCAACATAGCTTCACTGGAATATTTAATAAATGTAATTTTCTATTCATTAACTTATACAAATTAACAAAAAAACCAATACCGGTATGATATTTATGTTAAGTGACTTACTTGTAGTCTATTAAAATATTTCAGATTATCACTGATTTAAAAATTATAAACACGTAATTTTTTATTGAACAATGTGGTTTCCAATCAAATCATCTTTGTTTCAAGCAAATCAATTTTCTCTTTAGTTTATACAAAAATGTGTGTATGTGTGTGTTCAAATATCTCATTATTCTTGTTATATTATAAATATTAAATACCAGATAACATATTTTTAACAAGAATACACGCAACATACATTTTACAGTTATTTATATCTTATAACAGTGTTTCATTATGTTTCTTTTTTTATATTCTGCCATCTTAAAATTTACAAAATACAATTATTGTAACATTATATTTATATTTTCCTATTTATTTTGGGAATCATAGTTACTACTTTGGCAAAACATGGCCATTTTAATTTACGAGTTTCAACCTATCATCAGAAATGTTCTTAATCCTACAGAAATGTACCCAGCCACCATGAAGGAGTGTGTTAAGGAAGAAATATGAACTTTACAGTGAACTCTGTTAGAAAATTAATAAAACATATTTGAGTGTATTTCCCAAGCACACTACACATCAACGTGTGACCACATTATGAAAATTGTAAAGAACTACATGAGATCGGACCAAACAATGGAGAATGTAACAGATAATTTTAAACTTAATTTTAAACATGATAGGAGAAGTGATGAATTAATGATGGTGATAGTAATGGCGAAGGAAAAATTAGTGGGGTGGAAGAAGTGAACTAAATATTAGTAATTTTATAAGTAAATGTATTTAGTATTATTTACATAGTTTAGTCTAACTGATGTATTAATATTGTCTGTCCTGTTCTGGAAGGATAGCCTATATCTGCTGGTTTTGTAAACACATGCACACACACACACAATCCTTTCACATGTGAGCCTGTTATTGATGTTCCTTATACAAACAAATTAAGATGTGAGTGCAAACAGGTGATATATATTACCAGTTATTCCCTGAATCATAACATACACACAAAGTATTGCATACTTTCGAAGCTGAGTTTGTTGATATCCAGACTTCGCTTAGGAGAAACGGATTACACACGATGACTATCAACATGTACCCACAGACACTATATGGCAAGTCACTAGATAAAAATAGGTTCAGTACTAAACATTTTTATAACTTAGTGAAATGTTTGTATAACCCCCTCCTGTTATGCATAATGGTTGTTGTGCCTTCTAAAATGTGTATATACAGTCTTGTACATACTGTATTGTATATGTTGGTATTGTATGCAAATACAGGTACTCAGGGTCATCCCTAGAAAACACGAGGGGCCCAAAGGGACCAATATTTGTGGGCCCCTTCTAAAAAAGCATTTTATATATATATATATATATATATATATATATTGTAACTAATAATTAACTTTGTTACTTTTTTACTTATGTGTTACTCCCGTGTATCAACGTTAAGTCCCACCTTGGATGCTTCAATTTAATATCAATATATTATATTGGTTGTATTTCTTATTTAATTACAGTTACAGTTTGTAGTTAATTTAAAAAATTTAAATTAACCAATTCGATCTGTTTATAAGGAAAATGTTTATTATGTTGCTGTAGATGAGACCTCCTGCGACTCAATATTAATTTATAAAAAGAAAACAATTTTTTATTATATCGTTGCTGCAACTCGTATGTTGAACATCGTCCTGTGTTAATCAATTACTAAGTGTTTTACCAGAGTACAACGCTATATTACGGGTATTATAGTTAATAATTTGATAATTCTCTCCAACCCTATTCGGTTCGTATTATTTAAATTGATTCAAGAGTGGCGAAGAGAATACGTTAGTTCGGCACTCTCCCGTTCCACCAGCTGTCTGCAACAGCGCTGCTATTAGTAATTGAATCATTTTATAGGTTAGTTAGTTCACTTGACAGTTTAATCACCTTCTTTATCTGTAAATTACTCCCCAATCAAAATACAATACCTATTCTACAATAATACAGAACATCATCACATACAAGAAGGATTCTTTATTTATATTATTTTTTAAATTCCAACAGTCTTCCTCACAGTTTATCTGATCAAAATATCGATCGTACAGTACTGAATCGATTTGTTAATGGACTAGTACGGTATAATACAATTTAAATATAATTTTAGTTTTATCTCTTATCCCAGGGTACGTGTGATTCTTTTAACGATTAGTAAGGCCAGGTAATGCAAAATTAAGGTTACTAAGTATTACAAATTGTTATTAATTCTTAATGTATAAAATTAAATATAAGCTGGTGTTACCGTACAATGCGATTCTCAAGATAGCCGTGTCTGTTTACAACCGCATGGAGTTACTTTTGACCAGAAAATGTGTCCAGATTATCAATAAAGGTGGAAAGGTGATGTCCCGGAGTGTAACAGGAATTCTTCTGTTCTTCGTTCTTCTTCGCGATCCTCGTGGTTGTCGGTCCCAGTGGAATTGGTGTAGTATTACAATTTCTTCAATCTCTTGGAAGTGAGGTTTATTTCTTCAGTACCAAAGGTTCCTTGTGTATGTTTGGTTTATATTGGCATTAATTTAGACTTCTTGTCCATTCAAGAAGAATCTTGGTTTAATTGTAAATCGGTTTCATCATCATCTTTAATGGAATTAGTTGAAGAAGAAATTATTAATTCCGCTACTTTTGGGAGGTATAAGTATATTTCCTGAAATCTAGTTCAGTAATTATTACTCAGTTTTGTTTTAATGGATTGGCTTTAATACATTAGATTTATTAAGGTTGATTCATTTTTATTTTATTTTATGTTTAAATTTGTCTACTGAACTGTTCCCAATAGCATATAACAATCGAATGATGAAATCAACAAAATTTCTTGCATTTTAGTTACCCTAACAACCATTACTTTCTGTCATTGGATAATATTTGATATCCTAGAGCCAGAATTAGAAAATATTACTACTCTTAATTAATAAAATACTCCATGCTTGGAATTACACCAAATCACATAAAACTCTCACTTAATCTGCCTTATTAAACCATATATACAGGGTGACTCAGATAAGTCAGAACTCCAAACATGTGCCGTCGAGTCGATATGTGTTTACTACAAAATGGAGGACAATTTCAGCATCTTTTATAAAGGTATTTAAATGTATTAAATACATTAAAAATGTATTAAAAATGTATTAAATGATATTGATATTAAATGATGTTGGTAAATAAGTGTTGGAGTTCTGACTTATCTGAATCACCCTGTATTTTACTATAATTTCATCTGACTGGACTTATTAAAAAGGTATTAATTTCCTTTTACAAATATTAAATTTAGGCCTATTGGTTTTCTTACACCTGTTATAATTTAGTTTTGGTTTTAACTTAATTTTTCTTTACCTGACCTACTGTACAACTAGTCACTGGCTTATGGCCACTTATATCAATCTTAATTTCCTGGTTTCAATTCATTATATTATTTAGTTCATAATTGAACCCTTCATTGGTTTTTTACATAATTACAAGAACTACTTGCCAACTTATTAACACTTATTGCCTGCCTGGACAAGTTTACAAATATTATTTTAAACATCTTCATTAATCAATTAAAATAAATACATTTAACATAATATCATACCTAATAAATGTACTTATACTTAGTTATTTAAATACAATTTTAACATAAATAAAATGAGTACCTATGACCAAGTACTTCCTTAAAGCAACAGCTCCACACTTACTACACACAAACATAAAATAAATATCCTGTAAACACTATATCAGCTACAGTACAACACCAAGTACATTTTATAACACATTAAATGTTAATTGAACAGTATGTTATACTCAACTCCTACACATTAAACTCATCCCACTAGACACAATGTTTATGTTTTACATCTCATACTACTCATTACATATTTTAGATTTAGGTACACTTTTGATATTTTATTACTTAGTAACCTTACTAGGTACCTTTACTGCATTTTTCAGGTGAGATGGGCCCTCTTGTATTTAATTATAACATGCTTTGGGCATTGTTTTAAATCATGTTTACACAGTTTTTATGTAACGTCGGGAACCTCAACTCTGTTACGTTACAATATATATATATTGGAAAGTTTTGTAAATAAATTAAACTAAGCATATAGTTAGCGATCTCTGAAGAAATATAAACAGGTCACAATCTCTCAACATCGTTACACTAAAATATAAGCAATTTCACACAAACTCGAGTAGCTCACTATCTGTGGTGGGAGCCTGACTACATGAGACATGATTACAATATTGTCTACAGAACTCGTTTTTCACTTTTCTTATGGTTTGCATGCATTATTATTTTATAATTTGGACATTTTATTGAGCAACAGAAAATGCATACTGTAACATGTAAACAATGACTTCAGATATTTTATGTATTTGATTCATGACTGATTATATTAATTATACAACTAGTTGTGAAAAAAAAAAATGAAAAATTTTGCAGGACTGTAATTTTTTCTCAAACTACAGTAATTTGAAACTTATTGAAATTCAGGAATCTATAAATATAAAAATATAATATATAATATTAGGAATATATAATATAATATATAATATTCACCTTTTTCTGGAGGTTGTGCAACCTTTCAACCTTATCATGACCAGTCACCAATATAATGCATACAACATAATGACTACCCGTGTGTTCATACACATTCCAAACAAACACCAAGTCTCACTTAAATTTTGATTTTCTGAATCAAAATTAAGTGAAATCAACAATTTATTCATTAACAAAGGTCATTTTTACAGGATTTGATATAAAACTAATTGACTCTGAAACTATGTTGTTTACTTACATTTTAATTTTACTGATTTTTTACAAACCATCACTTAGATTCTACACCACTTCGGATTCACTTTCACTTGTTGATTCACTTGAGTCTGGGTGAAGTAAGTTTACAAGAAATTTATCCATTTCTATGTCCATTGCTTCATCAACACGTAAATACTCATTTTCTATTTTAATTACATCACCATAGAACCGTAGCCAATCCTCAGCAGTTATTGAATTTATTGTCTCAATTGCTGTCATCTTAAGATCTAGTGGGTGATCTGTTGTAAGATTCTTGTGTCTAAGTTTACTTTCCACTTTTCCCCACACCAATTCAAGCGGATTAAGATCAAACATATATGGAGGCAATCGTAAAACTGTGTGACCCCCAGTTTTTAATAGTCTGTCAATGCAATAAACCTTTTCATTAGCTTTGCATTTGGCTACCAAATTAAAAATTTCACCTTTATGCATATCACGACTAACAGAGATTCCATTTTTTTCAAGCCATGTGATCATACTAGCTTTTGTCGTGTATTTTGAAGGAACTTTATTCATTTCAGCACAATTGTATGGGGAACTGTCTAATACGATTACACAATTTCCTGGTATGTTTGGTAAGAGCTTCTCTGATAACCACTTTTCATAAGTTTGGTAGTTCATGTGGCCATCATAACCTTCTGTTGTTTCATTGGCTCTGAATATTAATTTTGTATTTTCTATAAATCCACTTTCTTTACAAGCATAAAGTATAATTAATTTCTTTGAACGATTTATACTTAATTGTATACATCCACTTACACCATTGTACCAACATTTTTTAAAAGTGAAATTACTGTCTATCCAAGTTTCACTCACATATATAACTTCCTTATTTTGTTCCCGAGCTTTTCTGATAGATTGTAAATATTTGAATCTCCATGCTATAAGATAAGGATTTTCTAGGAGAAGTTGATATCTGCTTTTTCTACATTTCTTCCATTTGAACCCCATATCTCTTAATAAATTGGTCAACACATGTTTAGCACCTGGAAAATCAATTTTTTCTTTTATAGCTTCTCGTAATTTAGTAGAATTCAGTTCACCTTTATGAAAAAGGTAAAAGTCATTAATGATATTTCTAACAACATGTATACCAAAGTAATCTAGCTGAACAATCCTTGACATCTTAACAGCACGATGTTTACCTCCTGGAGCAGGCAATTTAGAACTTCCGGCCTTTCTACACTCTTTCACTATTTTACTTATTGACCGAGCACTAACTCCCGTATAATCAGATGCTCTTTTTCGTCTTTTATGAAGATCAACCCGCAATTCACTTGTGCGAGCCTCCTCGTCACAAACAAAAATAACCCGAGAAACAATTTCTTTAGCTGCTACATGCATTACCTTTTTTTTTGTTCTCTGTAAATCCATTTTCTTGTGAGTAATTATAAGCTCTAGGTTAATTTTATAGAAACATCACAGTCTAGACTGCATTTTTTATAAAGTTCTAAGAAGTTTGTTCACATATTAAGTGAAGTCTTCTGGATACATGAAGGCTTACTTTAATGTAGCCTACTATGGCAACATAAATATCTGAATATAAGAAAGCAGCTGGTATCTGAACTGCATACTGTTGTTCCATGCGTGTGTTACCATACACAAGTCTGTAATCTGTAAATACAAAGATGTATTACAACTGTGTTACACTGATTTCTGAATTACATGATATAGTTAAATTACACAACACTTGTGATAACTTTAATCACACACACACACGTGCTTAAAGTATTTTATCCACAACAATACTGCATAGAAATTGAATCATTATACCTCATACACTAATACCTTATACACTCATAACTGACAAAACATTTTAAACAAAATTATGTTAATTTAAATTATCAAAAAATACATAAAATATATTTAAAAAATGATTCTGTTTTTAAATCTCATTATTATAATTATACTAATTAAGTAATTTCATAATTATACTAATTATTAATTATATTTCAAGTTTAACTGAACAATATTTATCAGTGCTTAACAACTCTTCTGAAATAAGAATTACAGAGTTTAAAACTTTGATAACATGTTTACAGAACTATGGGGCTGTCTTAACATTAGTGCGAACTTATTGTATGCAAAATGTAGAAGTTATGCACAGAAATTAAAAAGGCAACAATTATTTTGTGATCAAGAAGAGAAATGGCATTATACAAGGGTCGTCCAGAAAGTAATATCTGTTTCCACATACAGAACGTGTATTCCTGTTCAGTCATTATCATTGTTGTGTCTAATTAGATTGTGTAAAGTTTTGTTGTGTTCCTAACCATTTCACTGATTCTGTGCATGTCTGAAATGTTTAAAAAAATTGACAATCCCAGTGCATGGGAAGTGAGACTGACTGTCAGATTAATGAAGTGTACGGTGATGTGATGGATGAATCATCAGTACAGCGATGGTCTCGCAATTTCAATGAAGGGAGAGAGAACATCCTTGACAAAGAACGAACAGGTTGTCCTTCCCTCTCTACACATGATTTGAAGCGTCAAGTTGACAAATTCATCAACAGAGTCACCGTGTCACACTCAATGTAATTAGTGAAAATTTTTCACACACTGTTATGCATGAAACTGTCACCATTCACCTGAAGTACAGAAAAATTTGTGCAATGTGGGTTCTGCATAGTCTTAGTGATGAACAAAAAAAAATGTACAGGCGCTGCATTTTCTTTTGTGGATCATTACTTGAAGGAGGGAGATGAATTCCTGACACACATTGTAACAGGAGACGAAACCAGGGTTTCATATCCTACGCCAGAGAGTAAACATCAGTCTATGGAATGGCATTACCCTAGTTCACCATCCAAACCAAAAAAATTCAGGCAGGCATCCTCAACTCGAAAGGTTATGGATACTGTTTTTTTTCTGGCAACAAAAAGGCCCACTTCTTGTAGACTTTCTGCCCCATGGAGCCACAATAAATTCTGACACACATTGTGAAACCGTAAAAAAATTGTGGTGGGCCATTCAAAATCGCAGGAGGGGCCTATTGTCTAGCGGCATTTTGTTTCTTCATGACAATGAATGTGTTCATGTTGTGGCCGCAACAAAAGAGTTGCTGGAAAAATTTAAGTGGGAAAGTTTTGATTACGTTTATTTTATGTTAAATAAAAAGTTTCTTTCAAAACTATTTGTAGGTTATTTCTTTTTATTATAAAACAGATGTTACTTCCCAGATGACCCTTGTATAATCTAACAGCAAAGGCAATATTTTTGCCAGTGAGGAGTCGACCTTGTCTGTTTATGAAATGATTCTCTTATATGAATTATAACTTTTATATGTAGATGTCATATACATATTTAATTACAGTACAACTTTCATTACTGTAGTTTTAACTGAGGTCCACTAAACCATGCCAATTTGTATTTATATAACTAAATACAGTAATGCCATTCTAATACACATGTTGCTTATATTAAAAAAGTTTTTTATAGAACAAGTCATTTCTGAACGTACAACATAATGATCTGTAAATACGAGGTCTGTTCAAAAAGAACTTGACCATATTTTTTTTCTTGAAAAGTATCTGAATGTAAGCAAAGTGTAGCAGCAGTATCTACCATGTGTCTGTGATGTTTAATAACCCCATAGTGTGTCAGTTGTTGTTCAACAGCTAATATGTATGTTAATGTAAAAAGCGTTAACATTCAAATCAAAAGAATTCATGTGCCTGTGTAAGCAGCCTTTCGGAAACTGATATCGGCATTAACACGAATTAAAAAGCAGTACAGTAGAACCTCGTTAACCCGGATCAGCTGGGGCCGGGGCCGATCTGAGTTAACGAAAATCCGTGTTATCCAGAGAATGAGGGAAAAACGATAAAAAAGAACATGTACTTACTAAAAATATTTTTAATGGAGTTTAAAAATTATTATCGGCACACTTTCACCTAAAAACACATAATATGTATTTACACTGTACACAATATAGGTACAAACTAGTCGGTAGTAAAAAAGGTAGTGAGCTTTTGCTGTCTCAGTTTTGTGTATCGCTTACGAGCAGCGCGATCTTGCATCTGCTTTAGCATTAGAAGCTCGTTTGGCGATGTTTCGGCTTGACTCTCGAAATAAACCATCAATTTATCTATGTTTGCTACTGCTTCTGCGTGGGTCATAACCACAGCTGGTTCATCAACACTGTCTGAATCCTCTTCATTTTCATTTTCTGTAACACTGCATGATGCAATAATTTCTTCCTCTGTGATCGCTTTATAACCTCCGTCATTGTCAATTTGCAACCAATTGCCAATGTCGTCTTCATCAACATCGGAACAGCCATCGATATTTTTAAAAATGTCTATAAAATCTTCTTCCACACTTGTTTTTTCTTCTTCTTCAATTGTATTGTTTTCTGGCAAGTCACACACACCAGGCCACACATTTTTCCATGACTTTATCAAAGTTTCTCTTCCAACCTGGTCCCAAGCTTCCGCAATCATATAAATAAGTCTTTACGTTAAAAGATTTCAGCACCTCTACCACACCATGCTCTCCTTCGTCCTCTACCAGTTGACTTAGCATTTGCCTTTTGTACACTTTGTTTATTTTTTCTAGAACTCCTTGGACCATCGGTTGAATGATAGAAGTTACATTAGGTGGTAAAAACTTCACTGAAATGTCATCTTGACTAGTTCATTGACAAACAGATGCAAAGGCGCATTGTCAATCAGCAAAATCGCCTTGTTGGGAAGGCCACAGTTCTTCAAATATTTTTTTACTGACGGCACAAAATTCTCTAAAAACCATTGTTTGAAAATGTCACTAAACATCCAAGCACTTTTTTGTGAGCTGTAAACGACAGGCAATGAGCCTCGTTTCACATTTTTCAATGCATGGGGGTTTTTAGACTTCCCTATTATAAGGAGAGGAATTTTGTGCTTTCCTGACGCATTACTGCAAACCATTATGGTGAGGCGGTCTTTCCATTTTTTATACCCTTTCGCTGAATCTCCTAATTTTGAGGCTAGCGTTTTACTCGGCAACATCCGGTAAAATAAACCGGATTCATCGGCATTGTAAACTTGATCTGCAGTCAGTTCTTCCTTTTTAATAAAGTCTTCAAACTCTTTTTTAAATTTTTCTGCCACTTCAACATCACCTGACAAGCTTTCTCCAGTGACTGTAAGTTGACGCACTCCATGCCATTTTTTCCATCTGTCCAACCACCCCTGGCTAGCTGTAAAACTCGAGTCTCCATGGGGCAACTGTTTGTTCAAACTCAATGCTTTCTGTTGGACGATGGGTCCATAAATCGGCAAACCACGTTCTCTTTCAGCACAAAACCAGACAAACAATGCTTCATCCAGAGTTTCTAGTTTAGCAATTTTTGCTTTACACCGATTATCCAAACTGTCCTTAGAAATCATTTTGAAACAAAAGTCTTCAATGCGTTTTCTGTTTTTTTCCAATCAGATACGATTGATGTTCCTACTCCAAACTCAGCAGCAATGTTCTTTAATGATTCTCCCTTATCAATTCTTGTCAATGCTTTTTCATAGTCACAACAATGTTTTTACGTTTCGTCGCCATCGTGAAGAACGCGCTAACGAAACAGCACAACGATACTGTACCTCGACAGTGACACTAGGACAACACGCGAACACTACCGAGATTGCAGCGCAACTGAGGAATGTTGTTTCTAGGTCAATGTCAAGTGCGAGGCGTTGGGAGGGGAAGGAGAGGGTTGAGTCACCAGTTTGCTGCGTAGCAACAGCAGGTGGGGTGAGTGCAATGAACTCGCCCGCTGGCAAGTGAATTCGAGTAATGTACCTACTGAGAATAGCGATTTATCGTCTGTAAAACAAATCTTCATTTACTACGCTAAACAACATAATTTTTTTTTTCCAAAACTGGTCCGGGTTAACGAGGTTCTACTGTACAACCATTTTTTCAATCTCCCAACGGTGTTGTTTAACACTGCCGGTCCCAAGCCCAGGGCCTCATCTCGCAAGTGATGGGGAAGGAAGAGGGGGAGGAGTAACACCTCGTAAAAAAACCTGGGTTCATCTGGCTCCGGATGATAGCACCCTGTAAGCGCCCCTAGCCAGGGTTACGGTGAAGACCTCAATAGCAGATGTGGCACAGTAGGGAGCACAAAAGCCGGAAGAGGCAACCCATTCTCCCTGAGGTAAATAGAGAGAATTGCTGCCTTCTGATGAAGGGAAATCTTGAAAGGCTAAGGGACTCAATAGCCGTGGTGAAGGCAACACGTCTAGGGGTAGGGTGCCCTGAAATCACTGCCCCTGGTCCTCCAGGTCGGGGGGTTGGATCGGAGAATTCACATATGTCAAACTCTTTCATGTGCAGAATCCTACTAGTTTCTCAGCCAGTCAGTTATACAAGGATGAATATGATGCCTAATAATTTATTCCCCATAGGGGCCCAATCGGCTCCATGGTGGGGGGGGCAGTCCTCACAACTTCATGTTACTGCCAAACAAAGAACACGCAGAAATCATCAGCCTAATTTTAACATCGGATTGTGGAATACACTCAGCTTATACCGACCCGGAGCTCTCAGAATGCTGTTAGACTAAGTTGACACTTCTGCAATAGCCAGTGGAAAGGCCAGGGAATTCTTGAGAAGCGGAGCTACACTGTCTATTACAGCTGTCATGATAGGCTGCATCAATCGACTACATATAACATCAACTACATATAATCGACTTTAAATCCGCGAGTCCACGAATCTGTTTCCTAAGAATAAAGGGAAAATTCAAGAATTACTCCCTCATTAGTGTTCGTTTGCTGACTGAAGCATCCCCGGAAATGGAGAAAGAAGAGTTTTATGAGCTCCTTGATGAGACTTTTGATCAATGCCCTAGTTATAACATCAAAGTGATTGCTGGAGACATGAATGTGAAAGTGGGTACTCTCCAATAATTGGATGGCGTAGCCTGTACGAACCAACCAATGATAATGGGCAGAGGCTGATTAATTTTGCTGCATCAAAGAACCTCGTCATTGGTGGCACACTCTACCCTCACAAAGATATCCATAAGGGAACATAGACTTCACCCGATGGCACCACCATCAACCAAATAGACCACTTCCTGATAAGCTCATGAAATAGATCTAATCTACTGGATGTGAGGAATCAAGGAGAGCCAATATTGACTCAGATCATTACCTAGTGGTTGAACAATTGTGAGACCACATGTCAATGATTAAGACATAACATGCTCCAAGAAGGAAACAGTACAACATCTCCAAACTAAAGTGTAACGTGCCGAATTTGAGGGTTATTTTTATTTTATTAAATTGTTGGGATTTATTAAAAAATATTTGTAAATTTAATTTCCAACTGTGACCAGGCCACGTGTTGAATTGAAACATCATGCTAACAAAGGAACAATACGCCTTCGCAGTTGTGCAATCGTTGTTGAGGAATGTACTCAGCGTCATTTCCTAGAACTCTGCGAGTGTGTGGTCGTGCGCCCGATCGCACCCGACAACCAGGTGCGCGGACTGACGCCGGTTTTGTGAAACGCAAAGATGGCTAAGAGACAAAATTTCCGAGCACATGTACCAAGTTGACGGATGTGAGTCCTAAGTCCAACCCTTTTAGTGACGTCAACCAGTGCTGAACAAATATCAGCTAAGACCAACACTCACTCAATTACATGGGTTAAATGGAACACAACAAGCGGCGACGAAACACAAGGCTTTGATTTCCACCTAGAAAGACGCAATCGAGTCAGCGGCGAACGCAACGCCGCTCTTGGCAGTCCGATACAGACCGTACCTGCAGGTACAGCCCCACGGGGCTCCTTTTTTAAAAATTTTACAATTTACCAGTAAAAAGTGAAGTACTGGTTATAATAATGTGACAGTGGCGAGTATCATTCAGTGAAGAACAGCAACATTTTTTATTTTCGGACACACCATTAATTGCAAAACGCGAAATAGTGAGCTCGAGCGAAAACCACGTTGACGGCCGGGGGGATTTCACAATATGTTTAAGGGTTTTTGGTGTTAATTAAAATGATCAGGGGAGTGTTTATTGAATTAAATTGAGTGAATGAGAGAATGGCAGGCTGGGCTGTGTTTTTATGTCCTAGAATAAGGTAAGATATCTATCATGTTAAAAAATTTCTATCGATGTACTTCAAAAGAAAAAACCATGTGGTGAGAGTAACATTTTTTTATATTTTATACATGGAAGAGATGTTTAGTAATCGCAAAATAAAAGCCATTATCTGTTAAATGATATACGTTGTTAAACAAAGTCATTTCAAAAACCTTATTTCATTTGCTGTACTGTCGAGTTCGCCGTACGAACGGGGTTCGTCCACTTAGAGATCAGGCCAGATCAAGAATAAGTTGAGGTAAGTGGAAGTTGCAATCAAATTCATTAAATAAAAGTACTTAGAATATTACAATTGGTGCCGTGACTGCAGGATGTAATATAATAAAAGTTATATTACGCCGGCCTATATTTTGACAGTACAGAGAATGAAATACGGTTATGAAAACGAAATTTTATTTACGTAAAATGTACGTAATTATGGTATAAAGTTTATTTTATGTATGTTGTAGTATAATGTTTTGAAAGGAGATTAATCAATTGTAGTTAACACGTAAGTGAAAAAGAAGTTATAAATCAGTTAAAAATGTCTGAGCATTTTGAACAAAGTAATGTTAGGAATGTAGATATGAGCGAAAGTAACCTTGAACCACAGTCACTGAATGAAAGTGATATGCGGACAGCTGATCCCAGCGCTGTTACAGAAACTTGGCGGCAATGTAATCATTCATTCTACCCCAATTGCTGCTCAAATACAATTAAGTGAAACAGCTGTTGATTCTGGGATTCAATTAACCCCAGTTTCAACAAATAAAAATAAACAATCCGATGACATGGATATAATGAGTTTTTTACGAAAAATGGACAGTAAATTTGAAAAGTTCGATACCAAATTTGACCAATTAAGTAATGACCTTAAAGAACAGAATATTCAGTTTCAGCAGAGTATAAGTGTAAAATTTGATGAATTAAAAAATGATATACAAGAAAGGAATAACCGTCTTGAAAATACTAATGAAATAATAAGAAATAGTTTGAATAAATTAGAACAGAGTGTTGAGAGAATGGGAGTGAATGTGATGAATACAGACAAGAGTAATACAAATGAAAATTATAATGATATGTGTAAAAATGTGGTACTAGAGAAAGAGTTAACAAATAATGATGATGATGTCGAAAATAATAAAAATAATATTGAGAATAGTAATGCAATTGAAAAGGTAGTATCAGAGAGTGATACATTGAAAATAAATAAGGAGAGTACTGATGAAGTTGTGGAATGTAATAATGGAATGTTAATGTGTGTTTATGAGTCAGAGAGAAAGTGGAAAGATAGTGTAGTGGTAGAATGGGGGCAGAGGGTAAATTTTCCCTATATTTATGATGAACCAGGGTGTTCACAAGTGTTGTTTTTGAAGGGCAAGAGTCCGTGTTAATAGATGATTTTTGTTTCCCAGTTTTGTATAAGTTTATACCCTCTGTGTGGAATGATTTTATAAGTATGAGATGGTGTTATGATGAGAGAAATTTAGATAGAGAATGGTGTGTTGAGAGAGAGACAGAACTGTATGAATTAAAGAGAGATTATGATAAGTGAAAGAAATGTTAGAAGTGTATTTAAACAAGAATAATTTAATTGATGATGAAAAAATAACTAACCCGGTATTGAATATTATTACTAAGGGAGACTTGACAGAAATACTTAATGTTGACTTGGTTCATGATTATTGTGATAAAACGGATGAATTTGATTTGCATGGTATTGACACACAAAATAGCCATATGTGTGTCAATAAAATTGAAAAGTGTTACTTGAAACAAAGACTAATTTTTGACGATGGAGGGTAGACCATAAAACAATACATGGACAATTTTAAGTATTTTATTTTATGGTTTTTGACCTGGCAACCTTGGACATTGAAGTGTGATATAACTGAGTAATCAATGATGAAGAATTGTAAATAAGTGTAGTGAATTTAATTGTATGTATTGTAGGATGTCAGGTAAACAATGTGTATATGTAGTAGCAATGGTTGTGATAATAATAATATTAATATTTTGCAATTTAAATAAATAACAAAATTAATTTTGAAGACAGTAATTAGCGATTGTAATTGTTTTAATAGCAATGGAACTTGTATTTTCAATAATTAATTTAATTAAACTAATTTGAAATGTTTAAATATTCCGATTGATTTGAATGTTATATAACTGAATTTTGCTAATGAGTCTAAATTATTTTACGAGATGTGAATTTGGTAATTAATTGTTAAATTGTGTGATTTGAAATAACATTTTTGTTAAATGTTTCAGAGGTTACTTGGAGGTATTGGTGTGTATGGTGTATATATTTTGTGTATGTCAGTATGTGAATTATGTACTGTAAGTATAAAATTTATAATAATGAGAATAATTTGAGATAATTGTTTTAAACAGAAAATACGATAGTGTGTGTGGATTGGGGGTTGCTCAGATGAGCAACGAATTTAAATTTCATAACATAAAAAATGATAACTCAATTTTGCTCTAATTAAATGCTTGTATTATGCTTTGATAAATAGGTGTTCATACGTTCAGTATATTGTGTTCATTCTATTTTAGAAATGTGTTATTTTATTGTAGTAGGGTAGAGGTAAGAATTGATAAAAAAATATGTGTTTTATATAATGTGTAAAATTTTGAAATGAGTTTGCAGTGAGGCCATTCACCTGGCTAGGAATGTCAGCTGATCAGTAGTAAAATGGCACTGTTAAATTGTTTATTAATGTTCAAGGTAATCAATGTTAAAGATAATGTTTTAATAGGTTAAAGATATTATTTCAAATGACAAGGAAAGTAATTTGATAAAGTTAAGATTTTAATGATTTGTGAAAAACAATAAAAGATAGCTTTTGGGTGATTAGTATTTTGTTGGGACATATAGATCAGTCCAAGTTGAAGTTAAGGTGGTAGTAGAGAGAAAAATATTGTTTTGAATTAATGTAATGTTGTTGTGAGTTAATGTAATAGAATTTGAGAAGTATTGATGTTGACACAGTAGATATGGGGAATATATGTAGAGTATTGAGTGATATATTGATGTTTATAAATGATGATGTTATTTTGTTGTAGTTGGAAGTGAGGTAATAAGAATGAGATTTGGGGATGGTAATTTTGTAAGAGGGGATAGTGTAATGTAGGAGTCCGCAACAAAAAGGTTGGGACGGGAAGGGACCAATTTGGCAGGAAGGGGTTGCCTTAATAGAATCCAGGGACCAGATTAAGGGAATGAGCTTTTGGGGGGGGACACTTATCCTAAGTACAAAGGGTTAGAGATTATTTTTTTATATATCGAGAGAATGTGGCGAATTGAGTTTAGTAGTAAGTTAGGTTTAGAGATTGTTTGATAGATGTTTTGATAGAGATGGGTGTCCTGATAGTTAAAGTTGTTCGTGGTAGTAGAGTCGGAGGGGGAAAGATTATAAGTGTAGACATATCAAGTTGTAAATCAAGGTAGTATAGATAATTAGATCACCCAAACCAATGGAGATTAAGAATATTAAAGAAAAGAGATTTATAGATAAAATGTAAAATTTTAATTGAAACCAGTGACAAATTTTGATAGAGTTTGAAAATAATGTAAAGTGTTTATTTGAATAATTTAAATATCAATTTGATTGTTAATTATAATAATATTTTGTTATTTTAAATGTTTTATTTTATTTTGTTTTGTGTTTAAAGATAGAATTTTACAGATGTTCAATGTATTTTCTGATGTAACTTATGTATAACGTATGTAGGTCAAGGTTGTTGACTTGACCCAGTTTTGATCAGCTGATAGGTGATGTTCTATACTAGACACGTTTTGGCAAGGAAGTAATGCCAATTTTGCTTTTAATTAATTTGAATAATTTTAAATAATTTCAAGATTGAAAAAAGAATATATTTTAATAAATTTAAATTTTTTGAATTTAAAATTAAAAAAAAAAATTTGATTTTATGCCTGCCATCTAATTGATTTCTTTGAATTTTGATTATACTATGGTTTGTGTGTATTATTAGTGTTTTTATTGAATTGTATTGTTAGGGCATATGTATAATCACATGTTAGGTTAAGGATGTTCATGTTTTAAGAAATGTTCAACTTGGTTATTTTCTAATGATAAAAAATAATGAAGAGAATAATTCAACTTAGATGAAAGATTTGTGTTTTGATTTTAAGAAAATAGCTGTGGATTTTTAACTTAAATAAATTTTTGAAGAATGTTTCCATTTTGATAGTATGTAACAATAAGTGTGTGTGTGCAAGCCCAGTAACTGCTAAAGGCAGCCCAGTTGCATGTAAGGGGGAACATATTGGTTGAGGATCTGGCCTGATATAAGCCAGGGATTTGGATTTTGGGGTTGCATGTTAGAAGGTGAGGTGCGCTGTGGTGCGTATCTGTTCGATTTTTCGGTGTTGGGATCTCATACAGAGAAGTCCAGTGATCTCGTTCAGATGCGGCCATAGTCGCCGAGCCAGGGGGACTGTTTACCCATGAGGTATAAGAGCAAAAGGGGGTTGTTGGCACCAGTTCCTTACCAGTCCTCTTAGGGGTTTTATCAATGAGATTTCTTCTGTTTCGGCAGAAGACCTCTCATTGGGGGGGGGGGTATTGTAACGTGCTGAATTTGAGGGTTATTTTTATTTTATTAAATTGTTGGGATTTATTAAAAAATATTTGTAAATTTAATTTCCAACTGTGACCAGGCCACGTGTTGAATTGAAACATCATGCTAACAAAGGAACAATACGCCTTCACAGTTGTGCAATCGTTGTTGAGGAATGTACTCAGCGTCATTTCCTAGAACTTTGCGAGTGTGTGGTCATGTGCCCGATTGCACCCGACAACCAGGTGCGTGGACTGACGCCAGTTTTGTGAAATGCAAAGATGGCTAAGAGACAAAATTTCCGAGCACATGTACCAAGTTGACGGATGTGAGTCCTAAGTCCAACCCTTTTAGTGATGTCAACCAGTGCTGAACAAATATCAGCTAAGACCAACACTCACTCAATTACATGGGTTAAATGGAACACAACAAGCGGCGACGAAACACAAGGCTTTGATTTCCACCTAGAAAGACGCAATCGAATCAGCGGCGAACGCAACGCCGCTCTTGGCAGTCCGATACAGACCGTACCTGCAGGTACAGCCCCACGGGGCTCCTTTTTTAAAAATTTTACAATTTACCAGTAAAAAGTGAAGTACTGGTTATAATAATGTGACAGTGGCGAGTATCATTCAGTGAAGAACAGCAACATTTATTTTCGGACACACAATTAATTGCAAAACGCGAAATAGTGAGCTCGAGCGAAAACCATGTTGACGGCCGGGGGGATTTCACAATATGTTTAAGGGTTTTTGGTGTTAATTAAAATGATCAGGGGAGTGTTTATTGAATTAAATTGAGTGAATGAGAGAATGGCAGGCTGGGCTGTGTTTTTATGTCCTAGAATAAGGTAAGATATCTACATGTTAAAAAATTTCTATTGATGTACTTCAAAAGAAAAAACCATGTGGTGAGAGTAACATTTTTTTATATTTTATACATGGAAGAGATGTTTAGTAATCGCAAAATAAAAGCCATTATCTGTTAAATGATATACGTTGTTAAACAAAGTCATTTCAAAAACCTTATTTCATTTGCTGTACTGTCGAGTTCGCCATACGAACGGGGTTCATCCACTTAGAGATCAGGCCAGATCAGGAATAAGTTAAGGTAAGTGGAAGTTGGAATCAAATTCATTAAATAAAATTATTTAGAATATTACAAAAGGAGGAGGACAACCACTCAACATTCACAGCACTAATCGGAAATAAAATCAATAAAATGTCTGCAGGAAGTCAATATATAGACATCGTTTGGAAAGAAATCTCTTCAGCACTTGCCAGTGCTGCAGAGGAAACTCTTGGCCTCAAAGAAAGGGAACCTTCAAACCCTCGGTTTGATGAGGAATTCAGAGCGGTTACAGACCTTAAAACCGATGCCTATACAACAATGATACAGAGGGACACACGAAGTGCAGAACAGTACAGGAAGTGGAGGAGAGCAGAGAAGTGGGTGCATTGACAGAAGACGCACCCGTGGAAGAATCAACAGCTGGTAGAGAGCCAAGATTTTAAAGATACCAATGAGATCAGAAAATTTTACAATAAGGTAAATCAAGGTAGGAAACCCTTCAAGCCCAGGACAAAAGCTTGTCGTGACATTGACAGCAACCAACTTATATAAAAGGGGAAGCTCCTCGAAAGGTGGTGCAAACTCTTTGAAGCCCTTCTTTCTAAGAATGTTGAGGCAGACAACTATGTACCACCTGAGCTAGAGGAACATGAACACATCGAGCCTCCTGATGAAGGTGATGTGATAGCGGCAATAGAAAGACTTAACATGTTGACTGCCAAGCCAAATTTTTTAATTTTTCTCTGTGGGCCAAAATGATTTTCCAGTCACTTGTAACACAAGAAATGTTCCTGTCTTGGTTTAAATGAAAAAAAGATTTTATTTTTTAAATTCTATTAGAAAAACCTACAGTGCCTGCTGTGAAAGAAAACTTCATGGAGAAACTGAAAAGAACAAAATTAAAAGTCCTTACATTTTGTAAAGACTACCCTAAAGAACTAAGGTACTGCTTGGAATGTTTCAATGAGAGACACAAATACTGTTTACAAACAAAAATAAATTTACTAGATGTACGTGTATATTAGAAATAAGTTGTTTGTTACTAGCAAATTAGATTTTTATTTCATAAACTAACCTGTTTATTTCTATACATAAGTTTTCAAAATTTTGTATAGCTGAAGAAGATGCTTTCCATAAAAAAAAAAAACAGCAAAAAAATTTGTTTATCTTCCCCCGCCACAGCGGACACAAGATCCAGGTGACATATAATTTACTATTTCGCTTTCATAAGCGGTAAGTATCAAAACCCAATGGCAGCAATACGTCGTCTGAAGCCAGAGCGGACACATTTCAAAGTAAAAGACAGTGTGTTAGCA
The DNA here is from genome assembly GCA_034769895.1 of Magicicada septendecula. Taxonomy (NCBI): domain Eukaryota; kingdom Metazoa; phylum Arthropoda; class Insecta; order Hemiptera; family Cicadidae; genus Magicicada; species Magicicada septendecula. The sequence goes on from CM068375.1 coordinate 188,278,274, forward strand.
GGAATATCAAATTATTCTGAGGTTACGTTCACATGAAATATTATGAATTCTACTAGAAAACACGATTTTATTTAGTACTAACCTATTTATTTCCATTATAAAGTTACAGAATTTTATATAGCCAAAATGCCAAAATGATGCTTTCCATAAGAAACCAGCAAAAATTTTTGGTCCCCCCGGGCCACAGCGGACACAATGTTCACATCAGTTATAATTTTGCACTACGCTTTTATACGAGGTAAATATTAAAAACTGATGACAGCACTATGTCATCTGAGGCCGAGTGGATACATTATGTATGTAAAAGATAGCATATTACCGGACACATGGCGTGTAAAGAACATTTTCTACAATAGAGAAAACTGCCAACAGCCTGGCAGAAGACAGTTATATGTCCGGTTTATAAAAAGGGGGATCAACTAGATTGTAACAATTACAGAGGCATTTCTCTTTTCCCTGTGGCATATAAAATAATGTCCCATATATTCTACCAAAAACTGCTTTCACATGCTGATCAGGTGATTGGTCGATATCAGTGCGGATTTAGCAGAGGGAAGTCGACGATAGACCAAGTTTTCACACTCCGACAAATTCTGGAGAACGATAGGGAACATAAGCTACAAACCCATCAGAAAGCTTCATAGATTTCAGAAAAGCATATGATAGCACTGATAGACAAGAACGTTACACTCCTCTTGAAGAACTAGGCATACCAAAGAAATTAATAAGATTGTGTAGGATGACAATGCTGACAGTGAAGGGCATGGTGAGGATCCAGAATGACTTAACAGGAGAGTTTGACTGTGGAAAGGGAGTCCTCCAAGGTGATGCTCTTGCTTGCCTCCTCTTCAAGCTTGCCTTAGAAAAAGCTATGAGATAAGCTGGAATAGATTCCTCCGGGCCTGTATTCAACAGGTTGGTGCAGGTCCTAGGAGTAAGTAAGTATGTATAAGTAAGTTAGTATAACTTTTTTTCAGAATGACAAACTTCAATTGATAAGGACGAGGTATTGGCAGGCCACCAAAAAAACTTCAATTCAAATGTTATTAACAAGGTGCGTAGTTGGTCTTAAAAAATCATCAGCTGACAGTCCAAAAAACTTCAAATGAGACTAGGATCAGTGAAGGTTCTTCCACATGAATTTTAACAAACAATTTGAACATGCACAGAGTGGCGCAAAATTTGTGCCAAAGCTGTTTTTCTTAAACAGAAAGAAATCCCTTTTGACACTGCACATGACATGCTGGAGTGTTCTAATAATAATTCTAATACCAATGATGATCCTAATTTCCTTGAGATAACTGGTTACAAGTCATGGGTGTCCAAAAATTAAGGCTTAGAAGTCACCAACATCCCCAAGGATGAAGAGAGTAAAGTGAAAGTGGTGCTGTTTTTGTCAATTATTATGTAAGTGTGCTTCACAAATATAGTCATAGTCACCAGAAGCCTAAACTATCACCAAACACTACTATCTGAAAGTCTGTGTTACCTTCGTGATGCAGTTAAGCGCAGGAGAGCAGACTGATGGAAACCACAAATAGCGCTTTCATCATGATATTGGCCCTGTCCATGTATTGTAGTATCTAATCCAGTGTATCTTGGTCAAGAATGGAATTCCTCAGATTCGCCATGCTCCTTACTCACCAGACACAGCTCACCCTAATGTTAGCAAAAAGAAAAAAAAAGAAAATAAGAGGAATCTTCTTCAACAAGAAAAGTCAGATTAAGTTCTCACAGAAATTCAACTCCGCAACTTTAGTGTTTGACAGGTGTGCTAGTAATCAAACCCCCCACTCTGTCTAATCTTCTTATAATCCAATTACAAACTAACATATAAATAGATGGGAAGAAAAAAAAACTAAGAAAGTAGTTCATAAATATGATGCCCAGAAGAATTTTTTATGAATATTTTTCATGAAGAATATGTTGCAGCAAATGTAAAGTTAGCTTTAATGTTGTGTTCCAGAATGAGACACTTTTCAAACAGCTGACAAGCCATTCTGATGGTTCATAATTATGAGAGTTTATAAATGAGATTACATGTCTGAAGGGGATCTTATCATGGGCACCATGCCACGGAGGGCCAGGATGGGGGTGAGCCCTCAAAATTTTCTTGGCCCACCCGCTGCCCTCCCCAGATTGGAGCAGCTACAATACCTAATGTATTAAATGTCAATTTAGACAGTGGGAAACATTTTACAGAAAGAAATTTTATACTGTAAAGAATTTAATGATATTAAAAAAAACATATTCTCTAAATTAGTGGATAATGCTAAACAGTCTTATAACTTTAGAAAGTGGACATGAAAACAAATGCAATTGATACTAATTGATGACTCGTTGGGCACTTGGTGAAACATATTGATACAAAGGTTTTTAAAAAATATATAAACACTTGGTACGTTTCGCAGATTTTATTTAACTCTGACAGCTGTTTCGACTACCTAAACCATTATCAAAGAGAGAATTAATGAAAACCTAAACACAGGATGTGTTAGTAAAGGTGGTGGTGGTGGTGACCATCTGTTTTGGGCGTATCTGGAACATCTGTGAGGGTGTTGAGATGGAGAGACGGGGTGTGCAAGAGACAAGGGAAGGTCAGGTGTCTTTAAAAACTAAATACAATCATGAATGCAAAATATAAAATTAACTAAACTAAATATAATCTGAATGAAGAATATAAAATAAACTAAACTAAATAACAGCTTTTAATAAAGGGGATACACAGAATTCAGTTTGTTCATTAGTTAAATTTTTGTTATTTTTTTATTGCTTTTTTAATTTCTAGAATTTCTAACAAATCCATTTTTTTACCTTTTTGTATGTTTTGGAGTAGTGTTATGTTTTTTGTATCTATGAAGTGATTGTGTTGTAAGCAATGATCTGCAAAACCTGTATTGGCTGTATTGGTTAAAATCGCCTTCTTATGTTCAGAAATGCGATGTTTCAGAGCACGGCCACATTGTCCGATATAAATGGCATCGCATTCTGCACAGTGTATTTCATAAACTCCATTTTTCTCCAGTGTGTTTGATTTGTCTTTATTATTGACTAGTAGTGAAAAAAGATTGTTTGTTTACTGATACCATGTTAAGACCATGGTTTTTTAACCTATTATTAATCCTATCTGTTCTAAACGGAATGTAATTTGTTAAATGAATCCATCTCAACACCCTCACAGATGTTCCAGATACGCCCTAAACAGATGGTCACCACCACCACCACCACCACCTTTACTAACACATCCCGTGTTTAGGTTTTCATTAATTCTCTCTTTGACAATGGCTTAGGTAGTCGAGACAGCTGTCAAAGTTAAATAAAGTCTGTGAAACGTGCCAAGTGTTCATATATTTTTAAAAAAACCTTTGCAATTGATACTGCAGTAGCGTAATTTGCAAGCCTATAGTATGCTAATTTCTGAAAGGTGGAATAACATGCATCAGCATGTTTGATTTCTGTTTGTGATTGTGATGTGATTATGTAGTGCTGTTTGCTTTCAAAATTAAGTTCCAGTACTCAGTTTAGTGGTGTACAATAAAAGAAGTCCACTTTTATAAGTGTAAACAAATAATTTTCAGTGATTTTATAGAGAATATTTGGTTGTACGTCAATGTGTAACTTTCCACTTTGTTTACAGCAAATTGTGTTTTATGGTCAAGTGTCTAATAAGTATTCGGTGTAAATTACTGCACATACAAATATTCAGATATAATTAAAATAATGAAACACCAAATGTCGACTTGACAGTCATGAAATTTATGAAATAGGCACTAACCACTTGTTTTCATACTGGTAGGCCTGTTTTGTGAAAAACTTGTATCGTAATAAGCAATAGCCTAAAACAATAAATTATACTAAAACTGTCTTATATGCTTAAATAAATATGTTTAAAAGTACACGAAATTAATCCAAATTCGACGTATGTCGATATCATGCAATTATTTTTAATGGTATTAGCATTTTTTGCTAGGGTTGCTGAACAAAACAAAAATACAGAAAAACAAAAAATAGTGTGTATATACAGTAAATCTCTGTTTACGGATTGTGTGAAAACTGGGTATTAGACAGATGACCAAATACCACTACTACTGGATATTATATTTTTCGCATATTCAGCAGCTTACTGACATACCTAACAGTATTATAACGAATAAAACTGTTTATTATTCAGTGGTTTATTTATTTCATTTTTTTTTCAATTCACTTTTTTTTTGCCAAACAAATTCATTTGTGACACAAACACTTGAATGTTTGTTTTGTCCATAGAATGGACAAAGGCTTATTGCAGTAACCGATTTTCCCCACAATCAGAACAAGTTTTCCAGAACCACAAAAATTTTCAGCAACAAACACTGTTATACTTTTTTTGCTTAATTTTCCTCCATGAGACTTTCACTTATGGATTTACAAATGATCTGTCTAGCATAAGCTTGAAAGGCAATGCTTCTGATGTAGGTGACGATCCACAACCAAGTCAAGACGTTGCCATAGTAGTTCTATTTCGCAAATTTTAAATAAAAAACATACTATGCAGGATTTGAACACAATAAAAGTTCAGCATATGACACATACAGGGACAATACATCACAGGTGTATGTAACAGCACAGCTAGCAGGACTGTTCACTGGGCTTTTACTGTAGTTACACAACTGTTTATTCATTTAGAAAAAAATTGTTTACAAAACAATATGTTCATAAATGAAAACGATATAAGCGGAGCAAATGATTCTGAATTCTATATCGATTTCTAAAGCAAAATTAGTTTGTAAAATCAAATATCTACAAAAATCAAAAGGATACATTTTTGTAGCTAGTTTTGCTTCACTCAATTTGTTTTACAGAAAAATCAGTTTGCAAAAAAGAATCATTGTGCACAAGAAACATAATATAAATTATAAAAATATATGAACTCTTCTGTCAGTGCAACATGCACATTTGTTGAAAATAGAAAGTTACTTTCTCGGTTTCTCCCTGATGGGTCCGGAAGCTTAAGTCAGTAGTTCTTATTATTCCTGGCTCCTTGAATATCCTAGAATGTTTTCACGACTCATGAATTACATGAATGTGCGTGCGCGCACTCATAAACACACACACACACACACACACACACACACAATATTATTTAATAAAACAGTAATCATTAAGAAGTAATTTAAGATAATGGTTTCATTTGCTGATTACAAAATTGACATTTCACCATAATGGGTAGAACTACATAGTGTAATCACTTCCATTACTTGCGCGTATTATGTATAGCAGCTTGGCTGACAAGGTGGCAGATGTATGAATTAACAGCACCACCTTCACTACCAACCAACCCATAGCCACTCTGCACTGGAATAGTGTTTTCAAAATTGTGTTTCTATCAGTGGCAGCCCGTGCTTAGGTTGCACGGTTGTACAGCCCCCATTAAATCCCGAATTGTATTTTAAATTATAGAATTATGAATAAAACAATAACTACCGTAATAATATTGTTTCAAGCTAAATCATCGTAATTAATCATTTGCCGATTGAAAAGCGCAGAGGAATACTAAAACCGTACATGCTTTTGCTGCGGTGTATACACCAACTGTGACGCGCTTTGTGTATGGGGAAATACAATGGAATAGTGCTCAGGCTGGCTGAACTCGGGTGTTTCTATTACGATATAGCTTCGCTTGGTGTGATTAGGGACTGCAAACCCCGCTTGTACGTCACGGTGCCACCAGTCTGTTTGTTGGCAAGTTCGAATTTTTTGTGAAGTTCGTTGTTAGTGTCAGTCTAATTCATCGTTAAATGTAAATAATAGTACATATAAAGGATTAAGGTGTCATAATGTCAGATATTTATTATATTTAACTGGTAGGACGCAATGAATTCTGTCGAAAACTTAACAAAAACGTCGTTCAGTTTACGTCCGATTGGAAAAAATTTAAATTAAGAGAGTAAGCAGGCCTACACAAGGTCTTTCAAATTTTAATCAAAGTGTAAAATCAGGTAACAGAATATTTAATCGTAAATTTAAAAAAGATTTATTCAATAAATAACGTGGTTATGTGGGTGTGACACTAAAAATTGCAGTATTTTGCTTTCCTTGTGTATTGTATGGAGGGGAGGGACTTGGACATTTTCTATTCAGAGAATAAAACAATTTAATTCCATCCAACCCAACTGTAACCCCCAAAATTTTCAGTCACCAGCCGCCACTGGTTTCTATGAATATTTTTGTTGATGTTGGTTACAGAGATTTATGTACATATTGAGTGAGTATTAAGACATTAAAAGTGTTCGTATTTCTAACAATATTACTCTGAGTTACTGTTACATTGACGCAAGTAATTGACTTGTTACAGGTCTGTGCGTGTTAAGGCTGTCTGTTATTTCATCAATTACTGGTATTTGTTGATGTTAATTATATAGTTACATATATACTGAATGAGATTCAAAAACAATAATATTTTCATGTAATTTCGTTCTCAGCTAGTGTTATATGCAAAATGCCAATGTGTTTTGTGCCGGTCTGTAAGACTGGTTAAGGGCAATCTAAAGGAGTAAATTTATCTTCCCTCTAGGCCTAAGTGACAAAATGGAATTCCAAAAATAGGTACAAGTCAAACAGCTCACTAAAAAGTGCTATTTTTGCTACTGTCACTTTTTGGAAGAAATGATACCGTAGTAAAAGTACACACCTTTGACATTAATGGATAAACTTTCAACTACCTAGATCAAAATGGAAATTGAAATCTGGACCAGTACCATATATATTACAACAACACAAATTGATTATTTACTGTAATTTAATTTGTGCTGTGCTAACATGTATCTAACATTACTGTTAGAAGGTATCAATTACTGGGGTTTGGTATCAAATTAATCTAAATATTTATTTTATTTAATAAATGCACATTACAGCATATGCTTGTATTGTCGCAATATATTCCCTAATCTTCCTATGTACCTCAGTACACATATTAAGAATTGGAAAGTGACAAGAACCAACTTTCCAATTTGAGACTAAAATTTGATAAAACCGCAAGGGATTTAGTTTTTAACAGTCAAGACTTTAATCAAAATGAGGGGATGTTAGCAATAAAACAACAAAATTATCTCTTCAAAAAATAATTTAAAAATATTGGTTCTCTTGCTCAAGAAATTATAGCATCACTACTTTAAAAAATCAAGAATCATAACAGGAATTTGATGAGAGCCCACAAAAAATTAAAATTACCCAACCCTTAAAGTAATACGCTGTAATAGAAATCAATGTTTTGAGAAATGATGTTATGAAATCTAATGTTTGAGTAAGAAACAAAACTCATAGTAGACCATGCTGAAAAAGTCTGAAAAGAAAAATGCAAAATGGGTATAAAATATGATGACGAATTTCTTTTAGGTAGTTCGGTTTTTAAAATGTATTGCTGAAGGGATATATACTCTGTTTACAGCACAATATACTGCCTCTTTCCTCAGAATCTCACTTAAGAAAATTAGTAAAAAAATGAAATATCGCTATGGAATAAACAAACATGCAGTTGCTGCCATTTCAAATTATTTTGTTGATAAGGATGAGAGTAGCCGTAGTGCGATACTTATATTTGATGAGGTGAAGTTATGAGACGAAATAAAGTTCAATCCTAATTCTCTAAAACTGATGAGAATCCTTGTTCTTCTTCAAGACGATACATATCAGATGAGAAAATAAAGTCATCTAGGAATGCAAAATCATCACAAAAGCTGTCGAAAGTATAAAACAAATAACTTCAAGAAGTAAGCCTAAGCTAATACAGTACAAAGGTTTTAAAAACATACAAACACTTGGTAAGTTTCACAGTTTATTATTTACCTCTGACAATTTTTTTAGCCTATTAAGCTAATTGGTGAAACAATGTCAGAGATAAATAATAAACTGTGAAATTTACCAAGTGTTTGTATGTTTTTAAAACCTTTGTAGTAGAATAAAACCTGCCTAAAACGGAACGCGATCGTTCCGGTATTTTTTTCTGTTTTCACAGGTTTCCGTCTTACAAAGGGTTGTGTTTTAATAAAACAAAGTACAAAAAATATGATCGCATAGGATTACAATGAAGGAATAATTTAAAATAAAAGTCTGTAAATAAAAAATAGGTTCATATGTATTGTATTACTGTATTTTCAACTTACGTACAATAATTGCAGTTTCTCTCCTAGTTTCTTTGTCCCCACATGTCTTTCAAAGTGCACTGTCGCGACTTCTTCACAAGAGAACGTTGTATGATCTCCTTTGCATCCTGCATCAACTCCAGGAGTTCTGGAACATTCTTGGAAGCTGCAAATTCCTGAAGGTCACCCACAACAGATAGTGCTTCTCCAAAAGTGCATATTTTTAGTTCCCTTTCGTTGCCTTCATCTTCGTCATCCATTTCTTCCATGACTTCACACCTGCTGTTTTCGGCAGCAATATCAGCTGCACTTTGAATGTCTTCAGTCGTGGCAAGTTCATTATCAAAATTTATTACATCTTCAGCTTCATCTGGCAGATTTCCTTGCTTACAGAGAATGGAAATTTCCTGTAAATTTTCCACTGTAACATCTTGTGTATCCGCCGATGCTTGTGCAGGAAAACCAGCTTTAAGGAAACACTTCTTCACCATTTCGGGGAGAATTTTCTTCTTGGCCTGATGGATCCAGTTAACAGCATCAAGGACATTAATCTGTTTAACAAGCTGAGAAACATTGGTACTGGTGTTGATTTTAGCAACAAGTGACTGCAATACAAACTTCCTATAAAAGGATTTAAGTGTATAAATTACACCCTGATCCATAGGTTGTGTAATTGAAGTTGTGTTGGGGGGGGGGAATAGGCTAGCTTCACATTAGACAAATCAATCCTTGGATGACAGGTTGCATTGTCCAAGAACAAAATGACCTTACGACCTTGACTTTTCATTCTTCCATTAAAAGAAAGAAGCCACTCTTCCATTATAGCACTGGTCATCCAGGCTTTTTTATTAGATTGCCAATTGACTGGGAGGGAATTACGATCCAGGTGTCGGAAGGGCCTGGGACATGCTGATTTTCCAATCACTATAGGTTTTTCAATTTCACCAGTCATGTTAGCACAAATAAATAACGTAAGTCTTTCTTTAGACAGCTTGCCACCTGTGCATTTATCACCACGTACAGTCAGTGTCTTTGAAGGCAACACTCTAAAAAACAAACCTGTTTCATCACAGTTATACACATTTCTAGGTTCATATCCCGCAACTAGATCTCCAATTTTCCCTTTCCAGTCCACTACTGTCTGCATATCAACATCATTTGCTTCACCACACACAGCATTAAAAACAATGTTATGGCGATGTTTGAAACTCTCGAGCACAATTGGACACTTTGAAATTGTGCTTGCCTAATTTTTTTGCTGTCTCTAAAGCTTCAGTCTGTATCAATGGTCCAGAAATAGGAATTCCTTTAGCGTGCGCACTAACGAACCACTCGAACATAGCACGATTTATTTCATCATAGTCCGTAGATTTTTTGATGCGTTTCACATGTCCTGCTGTTCCCTTTACCCACTCGTCTTTAATTTTTATTTTGTTTTTCAAAATGTCATAAATTTTGTGACGATTTTAAATGTATTAAAAATCGCACAGATTAAAATTTTTTAATTTTAATAAGTAAGAGTATCATACACCCTTACCTATACCCAGATTCCTGAATCAACTTGAAACCTTCCAGTACCAACACGCCAAGAAAAGTATTAAGTAGTGAATAATAATAATAATTACTTAAATAATTAAAAATGCGACTAGAGAAATAAAGAAATCCCTAAGTCATAATAAAATAAACATAAAGTATTTATCTTCTAATTAATGAATAAATAATAATAGAAAAAGTACGAACTATTTTCTTAGCGCGTAAATACGCACTAGCTGACTGAGCCCTCTCCCCTAAACCGTACGCGCATTCGGCCGTAGAACGTCGCAATGAGTAGACGTGAGTTTTGGTGTTGTACACATATACGTATGTGTATGTTCTCTAGAAGTATATCCAGCGTGAAATCTTGTTATTGTGAGTAATGTAGTGTCTAGAGTTTGTGAGAAAATATATAAATAAAATAGAAAAAGGTAGCCAACACATCTCTTAAAAACAAAATCAAATGTAAGTGTAACATAGTTAACTACTAGACTGTAGTACTGCAAAGTGAGAACTATAACTGTAATTAAAATAAAGAAAATGTGAACTACAAGAATCTGCACTAAGAAAAGTGAAATTACAACATTTGGAACTTCAAGTAAACAACCTATCTTCGAGAGCTTCAAGTTAACTAAAAATCAACCCGATGTAGATACACCAAGAACAACGTACTCAACCCGTAGAAGACAACTGGAGATGTCCCAAGAATACAACAACAACCTCAGGTGACATCAAACCACAACTTTTGTAAATTTCCCTTAATAAGAAGTAACAAAGAATTTTCGCAATGTAATGAACAAATTATCAGATTTGTATATTTTGTAATTTTGTAAGAAGTAATAGTAACCGTAATGTATATATTGATAAATTAATAATTTTGAGAAAATTGAGACCCGGATCCGTGGTATTAAAAGCAACAGTTATATGAATAAATTTTGATGTAACAATAATAATATAATTAAGATCTTTGAAGCAGTAAAAGCACTATTTACTAAAATAACTTTCTTTAAAATCAGGAATAATGTTTGATTAATATTTCAATAGCAATAAAGAGATGTTTTAGCTAATACCTAGTGAGTGAATAAGTTTATGCAAACCTTGTCAGTTTCCTATATCATACTTGTTTTGTAATTTGTTAGTGAGAGTTTTACTAACAACGGCAGCTGGTTTAGTTTACTGGTAAAGAATTAAACTAGTTCCCGATTTTTGTGTTGTCTTGCCAAGGGGCGGCACAAAATTGCGCCACTCTGCTGAATTTAAAATTGTGTAATTTACTTGGTAAAACAAGATATTGTTTACAGAGTGTCACGTAAAGAAAATTGCAACATAATTATGTAATTGTTGTTGTGTAAGTTTATAAGTCGTTAATGATAAAAAAGGACAAACATAAATTTATTCACTCAGAAAAAAATAAATAAATAAATAAATAAATAAATGAGTAAAATTTTAATTATATAATAATAATATTAGTATCGCGAGTTTGCCGTGTTAAGCAAGTAATAGCTGGTAGGGAAACCATTCCAAACAAGTCAATTCCAAGCCAGTTGGTTCATGTTAAATATGTGTTGAGGAATGTAAACTCTCCCCTTTGTAAGAACCCATCTCATTCATAACCCCTCCTCCCTAAAGCAAACAAAGCCACGTTAGACAAGCTCTTTCCTGTTTATGTATTGTTCTGAATTACTACCTTATGCAACTAGACGACACCCCAAAACAGCTGATTCTTTGTGCTGTTTGTTAAATCAATGAACTTTCCGTATATGAAATTTCTTTCTACTAAAATAGTATTATCGTTTTGTTTTATTTAATTATATATGTCAATACTGAGAATTTAATTGTTGTGAAATAAGTTATGTTGATTAATTAAGATAAGATTACATCCCAAAGCTTAATATGAAATAAGATATATGTGTATGTGTTTAAATGAATTAATGTTATCTATTTTTAAACATTGAGAAAACGAAGTAAAGTAAGTGACATAAGATTTGTCGTTCATGATACGTCGTGTGTTTAAAGTGGTTATTATAAAAAATGACTCAATTTAACCCCCATTTCTTGTTGAAAGACGAATTAACCTATGAAGCATTATGGCGTGGTCTCCCCTACTCTAATGTAACTGTCGCGGAACTTCGCAAGACGTTACGCGAAAATAAACCGGACAAACCTTCATTATTAAGTCGTTTGAGTGTTTTAGATTTCAATAGCGAAAAAGAAACGTGTTATCGTAAGTATACAGAACTCACTTCGTACGCACAAACCCTGCGTGATGAAAAATCCCCCGCAGTAATATTACGCACCACCCAAAGAATTGAGCATCTACTAGAAACCGATAATCAAGCTTTATCATGGTTATTAAATCACCCAAAGCAATTAGGTCGTATCGGACGATGGGTGTTACGATTAAATTGCTACAAGTTCAAAGTGCAACATATTCGTGGAACTCAAAATGTAGTGGCCGATACTCTATCCCGCATGTTCCAACTACCCAATACAAGATCTGGAGAAGACAAGATTGAAACCACTATCGTTAATACACTAATTACTAATTTTCCCCTTGCATTTAAGGATACAGCATATCACCAACAACAAGATCCGAAATGGTGTAAAATAATCGAACAAATAGAAAAAGGAAATAACTCTGACAAATATATCTTGAGTAAAAGAGTACTTTGTTTTAAGAAGGCAAACGGAAAATTACTAAGAATAATCGCCCCGGAAATAATCAAACCCATGTTAATGGAGTACTATCATTCATCTACAATTGGAGCTCATATGGGAATTAGGAAAACGATACATCGTATTCGCAAGGAATACCACTGGGAAAACATGAATAGTGAAATAAAAAAGTTCGTGAAAGAATGCGAAATTTGTGCGCTGAGCAAACCAGCAAGAACCAGTCAAGTCGGAAAATTAATCTCCGAAATACCTACCACTCCCTTCTCGAAAATATACATCGACTATTCTGGACCTTATCCCCGCTCTAAATCCGGAAATACTATGCTGTTAATTTGTGTAGACTCATTCACTAAATTCGTGTGGATGTATCCTATGCGTCGTGCATTAGCATCTACGACAATTAAAATTCTACAAGAACAACTATTTAAAGACTATGGCACTCCTTTAAGCTTAATATCTGACAATGGACCCCAGTTTAAATCGAAAGAATTTAATGACATGTGTTTTAAATTAGGTATAAATCATATTACCGTGACCGAGTACAGACCGCAAGGAAATATAGCAGAAAGATACTTGCGTAACTTAAAATCAGCATTAATATCTTATCATGCTAAAGACCAGACAACCTGGGATCAAAATATTTCGTGGATACAATTTGCATTCAATTCAGCGTATCATGAAGGTCATAAATCAACACCATTTGATTTACTGTACAAGTACAAACCCAACCATCCTTTAACCACAAAGTGGAAAATCAATGAGTTATTACCCCGCGACGTGAATGGGAATAACATACGAAAAATATGGAACGAAGCTCGTGCAAATCTGAGAGCTAATTTACAGAAATCAAGGAAGTATCATGAGAATAATAATAAGCTAATAAAGTATAAAATAGGTGATTTAGTCATGTATAAAACTCATCCTATGAGTAAAGCAGTTGATAGGATCACTTCGAAACTATCTTATCGATGGTGTGGCCCCTACCAAATTCGTAAGTTCATCACCCCCGTTACTGTAGCTCTGTATGAACCCAATACAGAAAATTACGTTCGCAGAAGTCATTTGTCTCAAATAAAAAAATGTTTTTCGTGTCAAGATACAGAAGGAAGACTACGAGAAAGATAGAAAACCTAGAATACTATCTAAGTATTAAGAATAAAATATGTTGTATAGACTTATACCGAAATAGGATAAGATTGTGTAACATCCTATACTATAGGTAACTATAAACTCAAAACCCCCTCGTACGAATACAAGCGAGGCCTGATCAACCTTAGCTAATGTCCTGCGAGAATGGTATTATACATGAGAAATCTGATGACAAGTATAATGAAGATGAAGAGAAAGAAAGAAAGAAAAATAATCTTTAGCGCTGTAAACTAAAAGTAATTCTATTGTTCTTACAATATGGTATTATTATTAGTAAAATACTCATGAGTATAACTCCGTAAAACGAGTGAGCAATTCAAGAAAAAACCGGTAGTAGATATAAGAATTAAAATAAGGTAGATTTACGTTTTGTGTATTTTATATAGTAGATGTAGTAGAATTTAGATGTGACATAAGTATAAGATAATCGATTGATGAATAGAAATAAGCTGAGAGAGAGATATTTCAGTATGAAATATAATTGTTTATTAGAATTATATTATTACAACCCCCCGTTTTTCATAGTTAAGTGCAGGAGGATGTGACGATTTTAAATGTATTAAAAATCGCACAGATTAAAATTTTTTAATTTTAATAAGTAAGAGTATCATACACCCTTACCTATACCCAGATTCCTGAATCAACTTGAAACCTTCCAGTACCAACACGCCAAGAAAAGTATTAAGTAGTGAATAATAATAATAATTACTTAAATAATTAAAAATGCGACTAGAGAAATAAAGAAATCCCTAAGTCATAATAAAATAAACATAAAGTATTTATCTTCTAATTAATGAATAAATAATAATAGAAAAAGTACGAACTATTTTCTTAGCGCGTAAATACGCACTAGCTGACTGAGCCCTCTCCCCTAAACCGTACGCGCATTCGGCCGTAGAACGTCGCAATGAGTAGACGTGAGTTTTGGTGTTGTACACATATACGTATGTGTATGTTCTCTAGAAGTATATCCAGCGTGAAATCTTGTTATTGTGAGTAATGTAGTGTCTAGAGTTTGTGAGAAAATATATAAATAAAATAGAAAAAGGTAGCCAACACATCTCTTAAAAACAAAATCAAATGTAAGTGTAACATAGTTAACTACTAGACTGTAGTACTGCAAAGTGAGAACTATAACTGTAATTAAAATAAAGAAAATGTGAACTACAAGAATCTGCACTAAGAAAAGTGAAATTACAACATTTGGAACTTCAAGTAAACAACCTATCTTCGAGAGCTTCAAGTTAACTAAAAATCAACCCGATGTAGATACACCAAGAACAACGTACTCAACCCGTAGAAGACAACTGGAGATGTCCCAAGAATACAACAACAACCTCAGGTGACATCAAACCACAACTTTTGTAAATTTCCCTTAATAAGAAGTAACAAAGAATTTTCGCAATGTAATGAACAAATTATCAGATTTGTATATTTTGTAATTTTGTAAGAAGTAATAGTAACCGTAATGTATATATTGATAAATTAATAATTTTGAGAAAATTGAGACCCGGATCCGTGGTATTAAAAGCAACAGTTATATGAATAAATTTTGATGTAACAATAATAATATAATTAAGATCTTTGAAGCAGTAAAAGCACTATTTACTAAAATAACTTTCTTTAAAATCAGGAATAATGTTTGATTAATATTTCAATAGCAATAAAGAGATGTTTTAGCTAATACCTAGTGAGTGAATAAGTTTATGCAAACCTTGTCAGTTTCCTATATCATACTTGTTTTGTAATTTCTTAGAGTTTTACTAACAACGGCAGCTGGTTTAGTTTACTGGTAAAGAATTAAACTAGTTCCCGATTTTTGTGTTGTCTTGCCAAGGGGCGGCACAATTTGAGTTTTCCCACTTTAAACAACACAGTTAATTCTTTAGCTGGACGTTTGTTTTTTTCGTGTTCTTCAATAACTTTAATTTTCTCCTCCAGTGTGTCTTATGTTTAGAAGTCATTGTTACTGAATTACATACACAAATACAGTAAAAAGTAAATTTAAAAATCACTCAAGTTCGCAGTTTTCTTCCACTCGTACTTAATCACTTGTCAAAACGAAACTGAGAATGAATATACTATACAGTACCAAACACTTGTACCCTACCATGTGTATTACAAGAGGGTTGGACACTGCTTTCACTTACAGATGTTACCCCATGTAGCGTACCTGCTGCGTCCTTGAAGAAAGATTAGAGTTAATGGTTCCTAGAACTTCGGTGCAAGTACAGCCGCGCTCAAAATTAATGCCTATCACTTTTTCAGAATTTAAAATGATCAAAAAAATTTAGTACGTAGCTACGTATTACGCATAAAATAATCTGTCTTAGTCAGGTTATTTACGCAAACGGTTCCCGAAAATTATTCCGTTTCCGCGTTAGGCAGTTTTTCAGTTTAGAGTATTATTTTACATAGGAAATAACTCCGTTCCAAAATTTATTTTCTGTTTGTCCAGGTTTCCGGTATATAGGGCGTCCGGCTTAGGCAGGTTTCACTGTAGTATGTTTCACTACGTGCCCAACAAGTCTTCAATCAATATCGTGTAATATTATGTGATTTAATAATCCAAATTAATGAACCAAGAATCAATCTTCCATGTTCTTCGAACATAATTACAATTTCATAGTGGAATTACAATAAAACATGAAGTTAAAGTAGTAATTAATACATATCAATTGTTGTATTTTTGTAATGCCAGTGGTTGGTAGTGCATGCAGTGCATGTAGTGCATCTAATGGGTGTACCAGAAAATTGCAAAAGTGATCACACTATGTAGTCTTAACTATTATGTTACCACTACACATAGTTAGTTCCTTTTCCATAATAAACCTGGCCTTACGCTACAGAATTCATATTACTAGAACAAAACAGTACGCTTTTTTAAACACAGTAAAAGAGAAGCAAAGAAGCAAAAATAATTCTTTTAAAAGACTTATACAGGTTCTATAAATTTTTCACTGGCCTCCTAAATATGTACCACCTCACACAGATAAGAATCACTGGCTACTACTGCAAGTCTGCTGTACTTCCTGATTGTATTAATCTGATTATATATTTGTTAAGTAGGTTTCAATGTTGTGTGTTGTACAGAAAATTGATTAAAATGACAAAGCGAATTTAATAGTATACAGGAATTTTTATGTTTATTTATGTGTAAATCATTGGTTGATTATCTTCAGCTGTAAAGTTGCAATACAATCCATGCTATGAACTTAGCTAAGACTATTTAGGAGAACTGTGAACAGATGGTTAAATAAGACTTGAATTTCAAAACTGTGCAAGATGTAAATGTTGAATTTGTAAAAACAGTAATTGCTGACACCCACACCTAACTGTTCTGCAAACAAAGAATAACACACTGAAGACGTTAGTGTGACTTACAAGACTGGATTATTGCCAACCAGTAATCTGTAATACTTCAGGTGTAAATGTTAATTGGACACGACTTCTGAGACGTTTAACTGTCAACTTGGACATTTAGTACCGTAAGTTGTCTATATACAATCAGTGAAACCTTATGTGTAGATTTATTGATGCAGTTACTAGTTCAAAACGTGTGGTACAGATTTTTTAGATGCAGAAATTAAAATCTTAAAATCTTATTTACAGATGTTCTAAGAAAAATATGACAGTCAGTGAAAATTTATATCCTCTTCAATAACTACTGTAAAGGTACAACAGCAATTAAAGTGTGGATGCCACGAGTGGCGAAGTTACATGGAGGCAATTGAGGCAATGCCTACCCTAATAATTCTGTACAATAAAAATTATAAATACGTATGAACTACGTAACGTAAAGATTATACATTTTTACTGTGACTGTCGAATTTATTAAGCCAAAATGTGCTTTACTGAGCGACCGCTAGATGGTGACAGGTGAGATTCGACATAAAGCGAATGAGGCAACGTGAACTTGCCTCAGCGTTTTTTGTATACATCGTATGTAAGCAATGTGCTGGCGTGATAGGGAAGTACGGGGGAGGGGATTGTCCCGTGCTGTACACATAGAGCGTTGAGGCATGTCTCACTTCTATGGTGCAAACAGTTAAGTTAAAGCGCACTGTGTTGTTTATAAGTGTGCTTATTTTATGCGGTTATTAAAAGTGTGCCGGTTATTCCGCTGAACTAACAGATGATCAAGATTGTTTGTAACATTAAATATATAATATACAGGAACTAATCAAGTTTAAAAATTTGAAGTTTAATCAGATGTATTATTGTGTATGACTTATACAAGGATTGTTCAATAGAAACACGTTTAGAGCTGTAAAGCATTTTTTATTCAACGATTTTAAAAGAAGTCTCCATTAACATTAAGACATGAGTCCCACTGTTGCACTAATCTGTAGATTCCCTGCTAGTAAAATTCTTACGGCTGTTTGCGGAACCATTCGCTAACAGCAAACTCTACCTCAGCGTCCGATTTGAACCACCATCCTTTTAGTGATTCCTTAAAAAAAATTTAAGGTAAGATTTTTGCCTACCCATTCATTAACTACTAGCTTCGCCACTGGATGCCACCACTTCTTGTTGAAAAAACACATGGTGTAGTACGGCACTTAATTCCATTTATGTAATAAAAAATGTATATACATAAAAAATTCTTAAAAGTATCGTCCACCCAGATGTCCGTCTGGCCCATCCTAACAACTGGTTTCAGGTTTGTGAATTTTTACTAAACCATACATTTTTTGCATAGTCAAAGCATGTGGTATCAACTCTTTTACAGGTATTGTTACTGATCAGTCATTTCTGAGAGGTTCTTTAAGTAATACAATGGCAGAATTACTTAAAGACATTGTGGGATTAAGTGTAAACAACTACTGTACATAGTACAGATATTACCAAACGATGGTAACACAAACTGAAAGGCAAACACTGGATATAACTGGAGTAATGAGGTAAATCTTGCTCATGACAACTCTATTTTTCAGTTTAACACATGTTATTTTATGTTTGTTAACAAGAAACATTACCCACAATTTATAACCAAGTGGTCCTGCCAAGTGACTGAGTATGCCTCTGTGAAGTATGGGTGAAACATTTTGTGATAAGAAAAATGAAACATGTGTTAAACAAAAAATAAAAAGTTGTTATTCCACGCACACAATGTTTAGGCATGATCACATCACTACTTCTTTTCAACTGTGAATGCTTTTGGAATTGCATAATACGTTTTTGTACAGCATCTTAATCTTTCTACTATATAGCAGACCATAAAGCACTATCATGCACATGCGATATAAGTTCATGAAACTTTTACTTTCATTAATACCCTGTAATACTATGACACTGTTAAATCAGTGTAGGCAAATGTGTGAATTTATTGAAACTCTTCTAAGAATACTATTATCTAAGCATATTTAAAACAATAATTTAAAAAAGAAAATTCTGTTAATATCCCATACATTATTGACTACTTTTTCATGTATCCTTTAAAGATGTCATCTACAGGCCTGGGAATATATATATATATATATTGGATTGACCTGCATGGTAAATAAACTGTAGGAATTAATGATGTACTTATTATATATTTTTGGTATTTCTGAATAAAGTTTTGTTTCAACTGTTCTCCAAAATAAAAATTTGTTTACACAATATTCAATACGTATATTACTAAGTTAACCTTAACGCCGGTACTAACAAATGAAATGGAGAGGAATATAGTACAAATAGTTATGACAGTGGCAGGGAACCTTAATTCTAAAAACAAAATATAAACTGAACTTCTATTCCAGTAAGAACTTACAAAGCCCTTCTGTTCACGATGTATTTATATTTTCTTTATGCAACACGTACAAACCAAAACAACTAATTTTAAAATTTCTTAATAGCCCGCTTTTGGACGTACACAATGTTAAACAATATCTCTTACTGGGAATCATTATGAAAAATTACAGACTGCAGAAATTCATTTGAAAAGTTAAATCTGTGAAAATATTACCAGAACTCATTATTAAAGTAAACATTAACTAATTATAATGTAATAACGATTTTAAAAACTAGATATAGGCACGTTCAACATATGTATCTAAAATTATTGCATTACAAATTCGTTATAATTAATGAATTATTATATAATAGATATTTTTCTTTTTTCTAATTTCTCTTATATGCATACTGGATTATATATTTTGTTCATAATTAGTATAATTATGAATTATACGCTAGCTTGATCACTTTCCCAAAAACCGTACCTGTACCTGCACTAATTTTCGATTATGCGATACTCTATATCGATAATTACTGAATATAGCTTTTTCGCTTATAACTTTGTAAAATTATAGAAAGCGTGTTGATTATTTTATGCGGTAAAATTGTTTGTTTTCGGTTGCAATTGGATTTTGTTTGTCATGTAATTTTTGTGCCAAGCGTTTCTGCCAATATTATAGGTTAAACCTGCGCCTGTACAGAGAAACATAAGACAAGATTGCTAAGAATGTTTCACATTGTATGATAGAACTCCCTTATTGTTTTTAAACCTTTTATGTCGCCGAAACCCATTTGTGGTTTATCTGGGCCCGCCTGACGATAGAAATTGAACAGTGGCTTAGAGATCCGCAGCGTACAAAAACACCTCGTTGCGAGGCTAACAAAATTTTCATTTATTTAGCACATGCGCACAATCACAATTCTTGTACACTCATAGAGGTGTGCTAAACTAGTATTTGAAAATAACAGGTAAGAACGATACCATCCCAAAAAAAATAACACGTACAAATACCTGTTATTCAGTGGCGAAGTTACATGGAGGCAATGCCTACACTAAAAATTCTGTAGAATAAAAATTATAAATACGTATGAACTACGTAACGTAAAGATTATACATTTTTACTGTGACTGTCGAATTTATTAAGCCGAAATGTGCTTTACTGAGCGACCGCTAGATGGTGACAGGTGAGATTCGACATAAAGCGAATGAGGCAACGTGAACTTGCCTCAGCGTTTTTTGTATACATCGTATGTAAGCAATGTGCTGGCGTGATAGGGAAGTACGGGGGGAGGGGATTGTCCCGTGCTGTACACATAGAGCGTTAAAGCATGTCTCACTTCTATGGTGCAAACAGTTAAGTTAAAGCGCGCTGTGTTGTTTATAAGTGTGCTTATTTTATGCGGTTATTAAAAGTGTGCCGGTTATTCCGCTGAACTAACAGATGATCAAGATTGTTTGTAACATTAAATATATAATATACAGGAACTAATCAAGTTTAAAAATTTGAAGTTTAATCAGATGTATTATTGTGTATGACTTATACAAGGATTGTTCAATAGAAACACGTTTAGAGCTGTAAAGCATTTTTTATTCAACAATTTTAAAAGAAGTCTCCATTAACATTAAGACATGAGTCCCACTGTTGCACTAATCTGTAGATTCCCTGCTAGTAAAATTCTTACGGCTGTTTGCGGAACCATTCGCTAACAGCAAACTCTACCTCAGCGTCCGATTTGAACCACCATCCTTTTAGTGATTCCTTAAAAAAATTTAAGGTAAGATTTTTGCCTACCCATTCATTAACTACTAGCTTCGCCACTGGATGCCACCACTTCTTGTTGAAAAAACACATGGTGTAGTACGGCACTTAATTCCATTTATGTAATAAAAAATGTATATACATAAAAAATTCTTAAAAGTATCGTCCACCCAGATGTCCGTCTGGCCCATCCTAACAACTGGTTTCAGGTTTGTGAATTTTTACTAAACCATACATTTTTTGCATAGTCAAAGCATGTGGTATCAACTCTTTTACAGGTATTGTTACTGATCAGTCATTTCTGAGAGGTTCTTTAAGTAATACAATGGCAGAATTACTTAAAGACATTGTGGGATTAAGTGTAAACAACTACTGTACATAGTACAGATATTACCAAACGATGGTAACACATAAACTGAAAGGCAAACACTGGATATAACTGGAGTAATGAGGTAAATCTTGCTCATGACAACTCTATTTTTCAGTTTAACACATGTTATTTTATGTTTGTTAACAAGAAACATTACCCACAATTTATAACCAAGTGGTCCTGCCAAGTGACTGAGTATGCCTCTGTGAAGTATGGGTGAAACATTTTGTGATAAGAAAAATGAAACATGTGTTAAACAAAAAATAAAAAGTTGTTATTCCACGCACACAATGTTTAGGCATGATCACACCACTACTTCTTTTCAACTGTGAATGCTTTTGGAATTGCATAATACGTTTTTGTACAGCATCTTAATCTTTCTACTATATAGCAGACCATAAAGCACTATCATGCACATGCGATATAAGTTCATGAAACTTTTACTTTCATTAATACCCTGTAATACTATGACACTGTTAAATCAGTGTAGGCAAATGTGTGAATTTATTGAAACTCTTCTAAGAATACTATTATCTAAGCATATTTAAAACAATAATTTAAAAAAGAAAATTCTGTTAATATCCCATACATTATTGACTACTTTTTCATGTATCCTTTAAAGATGTCATCTACAGGCCTGGGAATATATATATATATATATTGGATTGACCTGCATGGTAAATAAACTGTAGGAATTAATGATGTAATTATTATATATTTTTGGTATTTCTGAATAAAGTTTTGTTTCAACTGTTCTTCAAAATAAAAATTTGTTTACACAATATTCAATACGTATATTACTAAGTTAACCTTAACGCCGGTACTAACAAATGAAATGGAGAGGAATATAGTACAAATAGTTATGACAGTGGCAGGAAACCTTAATTCTAAAAACAAAATATAAACTGAACTTCTATTCCAGTAAGAACTTACAAAGCCCTTCTGTTCACGATGTATTTATATTTTCTTTATGCAACACGTACAAACCAAAACAACTAATTTTAAAATTTCTTAATAGCCCCCTTTTGGACGTACACAATGTTAAACAATATCTCTTACTGGGAATCATTATGAAAAATTACAGACTGCAGAAATTCATTTGAAAAGTTAAATCTGTGAAAATATTACCAGAACTCATTATTAAAGTAAACATTAACTAATTATAATGTAATAACGATTTTAAAAACTAGATATAGGCACGTTCAACATATGTATCTAAAATTATTGCATTACAAATTCGTTATAATTAATGAATTATTATATAATAGATATTTTTCTTTTTTCTAATTTCTCTTATATGCATACTGGATTATATATTTTGTTCATAATTAGTATAATTATGAATTATACGCTAGCTTGATCACTTTCCCAAAAACCGTACCTGTACCTGCACTAATTTTCGATTATGCGATACTCTATATCGATAATTACTGAATATAGCTTTTTCGCTTATAACTTTGTAAAATTATAGAAAGCGTGTTGATTATTTTATGCGGTAAAATTGTTTGTTTTCGGCTGCAATTGGATTTTGTTTGTCATGTAATTTTTGTGCCAAGCGTTTCTGCCAATATTATAGGTTAAACCTGCGCCTGTACAGAGAAACATAAGACAAGATTGCTAAGAATGTTTCACATTGTATGATAGAACTCCCTTATTGTTTTTAAACCTTTTATGTCGCCGAAACCCATTTGTGGTTTATCTGGGCCCGCCTGACGATAGAAATTGAACAGTGGCTTAGAGATCCGCAGCGTACAAAAACACCTCGTTGCGAGGCTAACAAAATTTTCATTTATTTAGCACATGCGCACAATCACAATTCTTGTACACTCATAGAGGTGTGCTAAACTAGTATTTGAAAATAACAGGTAAGAACGATACCATCCCAAAAAAAATAACACGTACAAATACCTGTTATTCAGTGGCGAAGTTACATGGAGGCAATGCCTACACTAAAAATTCTGTAGAATAAAAATTATAAATACGTATGAACTACGTAACGTAAAGATTATACATTTTTACTGTGACTGTCGAATTTATTAAGCCGAAATGTGCTTTACTGAGCGACCGCTAGATGGTGACAGGTGAGATTCGACATAAAGCGAATGAGGCAACGTGAACTTGCCTCAGCGTTTTTTGTATACATCGTATGTAAGCAATGTGCTGGCGTGATAGGGAAGTACGGGGGGAGGGGATTGTCCCGTGCTGTACACATAGAGCGTTAAAGCATGTCTCACTTCTATGGTGCAAACAGTTAAGTTAAAGCGCGCTGTGTTGTTTATAAGTGTGCTTATTTTATGCGGTTATTAAAAGTGTGCCGGTTATTCCGCTGAACTAACAGATGATCAAGATTGTTTGTAACATTAAATATATAATATACAGGAACTAATCAAGTTTAAAAATTTGAAGTTTAATCAGATGTATTATTGTGTATGACTTATACAAGGATTGTTCAATAGAAACACGTTTAGAGCTGTAAAGCATTTTTTATTCAACAATTTTAAAAGAAGTCTCCATTAACATTAAGACATGAGTCCCACTGTTGCACTAATCTGTAGATTCCCTGCTAGTAAAATTCTTACGGCTGTTTGCGGAACCATTCGCTAACAGCAAACTCTACCTCAGCGTCCGATTTGAACCACCATCCTTTTAGTGATTCCTTAAAAAAAATTTAAGGTAAGATTTTTGCCTACCCATTCATTAACTACTAGCTTCGCCACTGGATGCCACCACTTCTTGTTGAAAAAACACATGGTGTAGTACGGCACTTAATTCCATTTATGTAATAAAAAATGTATATACATAAAAAATTCTTAAAAGTATCGTCCACCCAGATGTCCGTCTGGCCCATCCTAACAACTGGTTTCAGGTTTGTGAATTTTTACTAAACCATACATTTTTTGCATAGTCAAAGCATGTGGTATCAACTCTTTTACAGGTATTGTTACTGATCAGTCATTTCTGAGAGGTTCTTTAAGTAATACAATGGCAGAATTACTTAAAGACATTGTGGGATTAAGTGTAAACAACTACTGTACATAGTACAGATATTACCAAACGATGGTAACACATAAACTGAAAGGCAAACACTGGATATAACTGGAGTAATGAGGTAAATCTTGCTCATGACAACTCTATTTTTCAGTTTAACACATGTTATTTTATGTTTGTTAACAAGAAACATTACCCACAATTTATAACCAAGTGGTCCTGCCAAGTGACTGAGTATGCCTCTGTGAAGTATGGGTGAAACATTTTGTGATAAGAAAAATGAAACATGTGTTAAACAAAAAATAAAAAGTTGTTATTCCACGCACACAATGTTTAGGCATGATCACACCACTACTTCTTTTCAACTGTGAATGCTTTTGGAATTGCATAATACGTTTTTGTACAGCATCTTAATCTTTCTACTATATAGCAGACCATAAAGCACTATCATGCACATGCGATATAAGTTCATGAAACTTTTACTTTCATTAATACCCTGTAATACTATGACACTGTTAAATCAGTGTAGGCAAATGTGTGAATTTATTGAAACTCTTCTAAGAATACTATTATCTAAGCATATTTAAAACAATAATTTAAAAAAGAAAATTCTGTTAATATCCCATACATTATTGACTACTTTTTCATGTATCCTTTAAAGATGTCATCTACAGGCCTGGGAATATATATATATATATATATATTGGATTGACCTGCATGGTAAATAAACTGTAGGAATTAATGATGTAATTATTATATATTTTTGGTATTTCTGAATAAAGTTTTGTTTCAACTGTTCTTCAAAATAAAAATTTGTTTACACAATATTCAATACGTATATTACTAAGTTAACCTTAACGCCGGTACTAACAAATGAAATGGAGAGGAATATAGTACAAATAGTTATGACAGTGGCAGGAAACCTTAATTCTAAAAACAAAATATAAACTGAACTTCTATTCCAGTAAGAACTTACAAAGCCCTTCTGTTCACGATGTATTTATATTTTCTTTATGCAACACGTACAAACCAAAACAACTAATTTTAAAATTTCTTAATAGCCCCCTTTTGGACGTACACAATGTTAAACAATATCTCTTACTGGGAATCATTATGAAAAATTACAGACTGCAGAAATTCATTTGAAAAGTTAAATCTGTGAAAATATTACCAGAACTCATTATTAAAGTAAACATTAACTAATTATAATGTAATAACGATTTTAAAAACTAGATATAGGCACGTTCAACATATGTATCTAAAATTATTGCATTACAAATTCGTTATAATTAATGAATTATTATATAATAGATATTTTTCTTTTTTCTAATTTCTCTTATATGCATACTGGATTATATATTTTGTTCATAATTAGTATAATTATGAATTATACGCTAGCTTGATCACTTTCCCAAAAACCGTACCTGTACCTGCACTAATTTTCGATTATGCGATACTCTATATCGATAATTACTGAATATAGCTTTTTCGCTTATAACTTTGTAAAATTATAGAAAGCGTGTTGATTATTTTATGCGGTAAAATTGTTTGTTTTCGGTTGCAATTGGATTTTGTTTGTCATGTAATTTTTGTGCCAAGCGTTTCTGCCAATATTATAGGTTAAACCTGCGCCTGTACAGAGAAACATAAGACAAGATTGCTAAGAATGTTTCACATTGTATGATAGAACTCCCTTATTGTTTTTAAACCTTTTATGTCGCCGAAACCCATTTGTGGTTTATCTGGGCCCGCCTGACGATAGAAATTGAACAGTGGCTTAGAGATCCGCAGCGTACAAAAACACCTCGTTGCGAGGCTAACAAAATTTTCATTTATTAGCACATGCGCACAATCACAATTCTTGTACACTCATAGAGGTGTGCTAAACTAGTATTTGAAAATAACAGGTAAGAATGATACCATCCCAAAAAAAATAACACGTACAAATACCTGTTATTCAGTGGCGAAGTTACATGGAGGCAATGCCTACACTAAAAATTCTGTAGAATAAAAATTATAAATACGTATGAACTACGTAACGTAAAGATTATACATTTTTACTGTGACTGTCGAATTTATTAAGCCGAAATGTGCTTTACTGAGCGACCGCTAGATGGTGACAGGTGAGATTCGACATAAAGCGAATGAGGCAACTTGAACTTGCCTCAGTGTTTTTTGTATACATCGTATGTAAGCAATGTGCTGGCGCGATAGGGAAGTACGGGGGGGGGATTGTCCCGTGCTGTACACATAGAGCGTTAAGGCATGTCTCACTTCTATGGTGCAAACAGTTAAGTTAAAGCGCGCTGTGTTGTTTATAAGTGTGCTTATTTTATGCGGTTATTAAAAGTGTGCCGGTTATTCCGCTGAACTAACAGATGATCAAGATTGTTTGTAACATTAAATATATAATATACAGGAACTAATCAAGTTTAAAAATTTGAAGTTTAATCAGATGTATTATTGTGTATGACTTATACAAGGATTGTTCAATAGAAACACGTTTAGAGCTGTAAAGCATTTTTTATTCAACGATTTTAAAAGAAGTCTCCATTAACATTAAGACATGAGTCCCACTGTTGCACTAATCTGTAGATTCCCTGCTAGTAAAATTCTTACGGCTGTTTGCGGAACCATTCGCTAACAGCAAACTCTACCTCAGCGTCTGATTTGAACCACCATCCTTTTAGTGATTCCTTAAAAAAAATTTAAGGTAAGATTTTTGCCTACCCATTCATTAACTACTAGCTTCGCCACTGGATGCCACCACTTCTTGTTGAAAAAACACATGGTGTAGTACGGCACTTAATTCCATTTATGTAATAAAAAATGTATATACATAAAAAATTCTTAAAAGTATCGTCCACCCAGATGTCCGTCTGGCCCATCCTAACAACTGGTTTCAGGTTTGTGAATTTTTACTAAACCATACATTTTTTGCATAGTCAAAGCATGTGGTATCAACTCTTTTACAGGTATTGTTACTGATCAGTCATTTCTGAGAGGTTCTTTAAGTAATACAATGGCAGAATTACTTAAAGACATTGTGGGATTAAGTGTAAACAACTACTGTACATAGTACAGATATTACCAAACGATGGTAACACATAAACTGAAAGGCAAACACTGGATATAACTGGAGTAATGAGGTAAATCTTGCTCATGACAACTCTATTTTTCAGTTTAACACATGTTATTTTATGTTTGTTAACAAGAAACATTACCCACAATTTATAACCAAGTGGTCCTGCCAAGTGACTGAGTATGCCTCTGTGAAGTATGGGTGAAACATTTTGTGATAAGAAAAACGAAACATGTGTTAAACAAAAAATAAAAAGTTGTTATTCCACGCACACAATGTTTAGGCATGATCACACCACTACTTCTTTTCAACTGTGAATGCTTTTGGAATTGCATAATACGTTTTTGTACAGCATCTTAATCTTTCTACTATATAGCAGACCATAAAGCACTATCATGCACATGCGATATAAGTTCATGAAACTTTTACTTTCATTAATACCCTGTAATACTATGACACTGTTAAATCAGTGTAGGCAAATGTGTGAATTTATTGAAACTCTTCTAAGAATACTATTATCTAAGCATATTTAAAACAATAATTTAAAAAAGAAAATTCTGTTAATATCCCATACATTATTGACTACTTTTTCATGTATCCTTTAAAGATGTCATCTACAGGCCTGGGAATATATATATATATATATTGGATTGACCTGCATGGTAAATAAACTGTAGGAATTAATGATGTAATTATTATATATTTTTGGTATTTCTGAATAAAGTTTTGTTTCAACTGTTCTTCAAAATAAAAATTTGTTTACACAATATTCAATACGTATATTACTAAGTTAACCTTAACGCCGGTACTAACAAATGAAATGGAGAGGAATATAGTACAAATAGTTATGACAGTGGCAGGAAACCTTAATTCTAAAAACAAAATATAAACTGAACTTCTATTCCAGTAAGAACTTACAAAGCCCTTCTGTTCACGATGTATTTATATTTTCTTTATGCAACACGTACAAACCAAAACAACTAATTTTAAAATTTCTTAATAGCCCCCTTTTGGACGTACACAATGTTAAACAATATCTCTTACTGGGAATCATTATGAAAAATTACAGACTGCAGAAATTCATTTGAAAAGTTAAATCTGTGAAAATATTACCAGAACTCATTATTAAAGTAAACATTAACTAATTATAATGTAATAACGATTTTAAAAACTAGATATAGGCACGTTCAACATATGTATCTAAAATTATTGCATTACAAATTCGTTATAATTAATGAATTATTATATAATAGATATTTTTCTTTTTTCTAATTTCTCTTATATGCATACTGGATTATATATTTTGTTCATAATTAGTATAATTATGAATTATACGCTAGCTTGATCACTTTCCCAAAAACCGTACCTGTACCTGCACTAATTTTCGATTATGCGATACTCTATATCGATAATTACTGAATATAGCTTTTTCGCTTATAACTTTGTAAAATTATAGAAAGCGTGTTGATTATTTTATGCGGTAAAATTGTTTGTTTTCGGTTGCAATTGGATTTTGTTTGTCATGTAATTTTTGTGCCAAGCGTTTCTGCCAATATTATAGGTTAAACCTGCGCCTGTACAGAGAAACATAAGACAAGATTGCTAAGAATGTTTCACATTGTATGATAGAACTCCCTTATTGTTTTTAAACCTTTTATGTCGCCGAAACCCATTTGTGGTTTATCTGGGCCCGCCTGACGATAGAAATTGAACAGTGGCTTAGAGATCCGCAGCGTACAAAAACACCTCGTTGCGAGGCTAACAAAATTTTCATTTATTAGCACATGCGCACAATCACAATTCTTGTACACTCATAGAGGTGTGCTAAACTAGTATTTGAAAATAACAGGTAAGAATGATACCATCCCAAAAAAAATAACACGTACAAATACCTGTTATTCAGTGGCGAAGTTACATGGAGGCAATGCCTACACTAAAAATTCTGTAGAATAAAAATTATAAATACGTATGAACTACGTAACGTAAAGATTATACATTTTTACTGTGACTGTCGAATTTATTAAGCCGAAATGTGCTTTACTGAGCGACCGCTAGATGGTGACAGGTGAGATTCGACATAAAGCGAATGAGGCAACGTGAACTTGCCTCAGTGTTTTTTGTATACATCGTATGTAAGCAATGTGCTGGCGCGATAGGGAAGTACGGGGGGGGGATTGTCCCGTGCTGTACACATAGAGCGTTAAGGCATGTCTCACTTCTATGGTGCAAACAGTTAAGTTAAAGCGCGCTGTGTTGTTTATAAGTGTGCTTATTTATGCGGTTATTAAAAGTGTGCCGGTTATTCCGCTGAACTAACAGATGATCAAGATTGTTTGTAACATTAAATATATAATATACAGGAACTAATCAAGTTTAAAAATTTGAAGTTTAATCAGATGTATTATTGTGTATGACTTATACAAGGATTGTTCAATAGAAACACGTTTAGAGCTGTAAAGCATTTTTTATTCAACGATTTTAAAAGAAGTCTCCATTAACATTAAGACATGAGTCCCACTGTTGCACTAATCTGTAGATTCCCTGCTAGTAAAATTCTTACGGCTGTTTGCGGAACCATTCGCTAACAGCAAACTCTACCTCAGCGTCTGATTTGAACCACCATCCTTTTAGTGATTCCTTAAAAAAAATTTAAGGTAAGATTTTTGCCTACCCATTCATTAACTACTAGCTTCGCCACTGGATGCCACCACTTCTTGTTGAAAAAACACATGGTGTAGTACGGCACTTAATTCCATTTATGTAATAAAAAATGTATATACATAAAAAATTCTTAAAAGTATCGTCCACCCAGATGTCCGTCTGGCCCATCCTAACAACTGGTTTCAGGTTTGTGAATTTTTACTAAACCATACATTTTTTGCATAGTCAAAGCATGTGGTATCAACTCTTTTACAGGTATTGTTACTGATCAGTCATTTCTGAGAGGTTCTTTAAGTAATACAATGGCAGAATTACTTAAAGACATTGTGGGATTAAGTGTAAACAACTACTGTACATAGTACAGATATTACCAAACGATGGTAACACATAAACTGAAAGGCAAACACTGGATATAACTGGAGTAATGAGGTAAATCTTGCTCATGACAACTCTATTTTTCAGTTTAACACATGTTATTTTATGTTTGTTAACAAGAAACATTACCCACAATTTATAACCAAGTGGTCCTGCCAAGTGACTGAGTATGCCTCTGTGAAGTATGGGTGAAACATTTTGTGATAAGAAAAATGAAACATGTGTTAAACAAAAAATAAAAAGTTGTTATTCCACGCACACAATGTTTAGGCATGATCACACCACTACTTCTTTTCAACTGTGAATGCTTTTGGAATTGCATAATACGTTTTTGTACAGCATCTTAATCTTTCTACTATATAGCAGACCATAAAGCACTATCATGCACATGCGATATAAGTTCATGAAACTTTTACTTTCATTAATACCCTGTAATACTATGACACTGTTAAATCAGTGTAGGCAAATGTGTGAATTTATTGAAACTCTTCTAAGAATACTATTATCTAAGCATATTTAAAACAATAATTTAAAAAAGAAAATTCTGTTAATATCCCATACATTATTGACTACTTTTTCATGTATCCTTTAAAGATGTCATCTACAGGCCTGGGAATATATATATATATATATTGGATTGACCTGCATGGTAAATAAACTGTAGGAATTAATGATGTAATTATTATATATTTTTGGTATTTCTGAATAAAGTTTTGTTTCAACTGTTCTTCAAAATAAAAATTTGTTTACACAATATTCAATACGTATATTACTAAGTTAACCTTAACGCCGGTACTAACAAATGAAATGGAGAGGAATATAGTACAAATAGTTATGACAGTGGCAGGAAACCTTAATTCTAAAAACAAAATATAAACTGAACTTCTATTCCAGTAAGAACTTACAAAGCCCTTCTGTTCACGATGTATTTATATTTTCTTTATGCAACACGTACAAACCAAAACAACTAATTTTAAAATTTCTTAATAGCCCGCTTTTGGACGTACACAATGTTAAACAATATCTCTTACTGGGAATCATTATGAAAAATTACAGACTGCAGAAATTCATTTGAAAAGTTAAATCTGTGAAAATATTACCAGAACTCATTATTAAAGTAAACATTAACTAATTATAATGTAATAACGATTTTAAAAACTAGATATAGGCACGTTCAACATATGTATCTAAAATTATTGCATTACAAATTCGTTATAATTAATGAATTATTATATAATAGATATTTTTCTTTTTTCTAATTTCTCTTATATGCATACTGGATTATATATTTTGTTCATAATTAGTATAATTATGAATTATACGCTAGCTTGATCACTTTCCCAAAAACCGTACCTGTACCTGCACTAATTTTCGATTATGCGATACTCTATATCGATAATTACTGAATATAGCTTTTTCGCTTATAACTTTGTAAAATTATAGAAAGCGTGTTGATTATTTTATGCGGTAAAATTGTTTGTTTTCGGTTGCAATTGGATTTTGTTTGTCATGTAATTTTTGTGCCAAGCGTTTCTGCCAATATTATAGGTTAAACCTGCGCCTGTACAGAGAAACATAAGACAAGATTGCTAAGAATGTTTCACATTGTATGATAGAACTCTCTTATTGTTTTTAAACCTTTTACGTCGCCGAAACCTATTTGTGGTTTATCTGGGCCCGCCTGACGATAGAAATTGAACAGTGGCTTAGAGATCCGCAGCGTACAAAAACACCTCGTTGCGAGGCTAACAAAATTTTCATTTATTAGCACATGCGCACAATCACAATTCTTGTACACTCATAGAGGTGTGCTAAACTAGTATTTGAAAATAACAGGTAAGAACGATACCATCCCAAAAAAAATAACACGTACAAATACCTGTTATTCAGTGGCGAAGTTACATGGAGGCAATGCCTACACTAAAAATTCTGTAGAATAAAAATTATAAATACGTATGAACTACGTAACGTAAAGATTATACATTTTTACTGTGACTGTCGAATTTATTAAGCCGAAATGTGCTTTACTGAGCGACCGCTAGATGGTGACAGGTGAGATTCGACATAAAGCGAATGAGGCAACATGAACTTGCCTCAGTGTTTTTTGTATACATCGTATGTAAGCAATGTGCTGGCGCGATAGGGAAGTACGGGGGGGGGGGATTGTCCCGTGCTGTACACATAGAGCGTTAAGGCATGTCTCACTTCTATGGTGCAAACAGTTAAGTTAAAGCGCGCTGTGTTGTTTATAAGTGTGCTTATTTTATGCGGTTATTAAAAGTGTGCCGGTTATTCCGCTGAACTAACAGATGATCAAGATTGTTTGTAACATTAAATATATAATATACAGGAACTAATCAAGTTTAAAAATTTGAAGTTTAATCAGATGTATTATTGTGTATGACTTATACAAGGATTGTTCAATAAAAACACGTTTAGAGCTGTAAAGCATTTTTTATTCAACGATTTTAAAAGAAGTCTCCATTAACATTAAGACATGAGTCCCACTGTTGCACTAATCTGTAGATTCCCTGCTAGTAAAATTCTTACGGCTGTTTGCGGAACCATTCGCTAACAGCAAACTCTACCTCAGCGTCTGATTTGAACCACCATCCTTTTAGTGATTCCTTAAAAAAAATTTAAGGTAAGATTTTTGCCTACCCATTCATTAACTACTAGCTTCGCCACTGGATGCCACCACTTCTTGTTGAAAAAACACATGGTGTAGTACGGCACTTAATTCCATTTATGTAATAAAAAATGTATATACATAAAAAATTCTTAAAAGTATCGTCCACCCAGATGTCCGTCTGGCCCATCCTAACAACTGGTTTCAAGTTTGTGAATTTTTACTAAACCATACATTTTTTGCATAGTCAAAGCATGTGGTATCAACTCTTTTACAGGTATTGTTACTGATCAGTCATTTCTGAGAGGTTCTTTAAGTAATACAATGGCAGAATTACTTAAAGACATTGTGGGATTAAGTGTAAACAACTACTGTACATAGTACAGATATTACCAAACGATGGTAACACATAAACTGAAAGGCAAACACTGGATATAACTGGAGTAATGAGGTAAATCTTGCTCATGACAACTCTATTTTTCAGTTTAACACATGTTATTTTATGTTTGTTAACAAGAAACATTACCCACAATTTATAACCAAGTGGTCCTGCCAAGTGACTGAGTATGCCTCTGTGAAGTATGGGTGAAACATTTTGTGATAAGAAAAATGAAACATGTGTTAAACAAAAAATAAAAAGTTGTTATTCCACGCACACAATGTTTAGGCATGATCACACCACTACTTCTTTTCAACTGTGAATGCTTTTGGAATTGCATAATACGTTTTTGTACAGCATCTTAATCTTTCTACTATATAGCAGACCATAAAGCACTATCATGCACATGCGATATAAGTTCATGAAACTTTTACTTTCATTAATACCCTGTAATACTATGACACTGTTAAATCAGTGTAGGCAAATGTGTGAATTTATTGAAACTCTTCTAAGAATACTATTATCTAAGCATATTTAAAACAATAATTTAAAAAAGAAAATTCTGTTAATATCCCATACATTATTGACTACTTTTTCATGTATCCTTTAAAGATGTCATCTACAGGCCTGGGATATATATATATATATATATTGGATTGACCTGCATGGTAAATAAACTGTAGGAATTAATGATGTAATTATTATATATTTTTGGTATTTCTGAATAAAGGTTTGTTTCAACTGTTCTTCAAAATAAAAATTTGTTTACACAATATTCAATACGTATATTACTAAGTTAACCTTAACGCCGGTACTAACAAATGAAATGGAGAGGAATATAGTACAAATAGTTATGACAGTGGCAGGGAACCTTAATTCTAAAAACAAAATAGAAACTGAACTTCTATTCCAGTAAGAACTTACAAAGCCCTTCTGTTCACGATGTATTTATATTTTCTTTATGCAACACATACAAACCAAAACAACTAATTTTAAAATTTCTTAATAGCCCGCTTTTGGACGTATACAATGTTAAACAATATCTCTTACTGGGAATCATTATGAAAAATTACAGACTGCAGAAATTCATTTGAAAAGTTAAATCTGTGAAAATATTACCAGAACTCATTATTAAAGTAAACATTAACTAATTATAATGTAATAACGATTTTAAAAACTAGATATAGGCACGTTCAACATATGTATCTAAAATTATTGCATTACAAATTCGTTATAATTAATGAATTATTATATAATAGATATTTTTCTTTTTTCTAATTTCTCTTATATGCATACTGGATTATATATTTTGTTCATAATTAGTATAATTATGAATTATACGCTAGCTTGATCACTTTCTGGACGGTAGCGCGATGATTTATTTTACTAGGTTGGCTAATCTGATTTATATCTCATCAACGTTCGCGTAATCGTACTTTGACCAGTGCACATTCAGTAATCTCGGCGTTCGGTTCGCCGGACCTTTCCGTCAAGTTAGTGTCGACATTAGATGTAGGCCTTAGGCCTTACTATTTTCTATCATGGCCAACTAGCGCCACAACTTCATTCGTAACTAAATTTATTAATTATTGATTCAATATGCAGCATTAGCCAGCCTTCTTTCAATTTATTACAGCTGTAATGTGATCATTCATATTATTAAAACTATTCGTATACAGTCCACTTCTCTTATTTCTTAATGTAATTTAATACATCCTACACAGCATCTTCAATCATAATGGAAGACCAGCAGACAAATATTTAATGCAAGATACATAATTTTCGCCCGCTCGGGCTGAACAAATTAACTCTTCCGGTCCGCACTTGCGGGACGTTACTTTTCTTAAACTGTTTCGGCCCACTTGGGCCGGGATCAGCCATATTTTTGGTCACTCCGGACCTGGATTTCCACTTAATGTCTTTTGTATCTTTTTCTGGCCATCACGGGCGGGTTAGCACGTCAGCTAATGCGACCGTGGCGTGATTTTCGTCGACACTTCGCTCGTCGTCTTCAGGCAACGTGATAGCAAGTTCCTGCCGGCTGCAGTGCCTCAAGGTGGTCATCTTTCCAGCTGTTCACCATCATCATCAAGGAGCCGACGCTGCGGGACGTCGCTGACCAGGTACCACCAGCAACAGTAATAAGGTGCGTAAAAGAATGTCTGAGGAAGGCCTCAAGGTGCTGACCAGAAAGAGAGGCGGATTAAAGTCCGCGATAGTGCGGATACAATCCGCGGTAAATTCATTTGACATTAATTTAACCACAAAACATTTTTTGACTGTGAGATTAGAAAGTCTTAAGAGCTTAGCCTCGAAGTACGACGAAGTACAGTCTGAGATAGAGCTTATAAGTAAAGACGTGAGCACTGCTCAGGCAGACCGAGTCGAGGTTGAGGAAATGATATACTCAACTGAGGCAAACATTTTACAACTTCTTGACACTGTTAATACTCAGACTGTGCCTCCTGTACTATCGACGCCTGTGCATTTAAAACCGATAAGTTTGCCCTGCTTCTCAGGCAACATACTTGAGTGGCAACATTTCTATTCAATTTTTAATGATCTGGTGAATTCAAGATCAGATTTAACACCAGTACAGAAACTGCATTACTTGCATTCATCGGTGAAGTGTGAACCATTAGACTTAATTAAATCATTACCAATTTGTCAAGAGAATTATATAATAGCGTTGAACTTGCTGTCCGATAGGTACAATAATCCACTTATATTAGCAAAATATTATGTACAGAACCTACTTCAGGTTAAGTCCACAATAAAGGACTCAGTCCAAAGCTTGGCTGAGTTTACGAATACTATAACGTCTTCTGTTAATTCGCTGGCGGCAATGAAGCTGTCTGTAAACCTATTTGAGTTTATTACTATACAATTGCTTTCCACTAAACTTGACCCTATCACTTTAAAACGTTGGAAGGAGTCTATAGACCCTGACAACTTGCCTAGTTTTCAAGACTTTACTCATTTTTTGAATTTGCGCCGACAGCTTTTAGAAAATACTATGCCAATTGAACCCGGACAGCAATTCAATAAACCTAGTGTAAAACCAAACAATAAGTTTGAGAAATGTAGTTTAAGAAATACTGCTGGCAGCAGTACCTTTAAGAGTTATCATGCTACGGCAAGGCATTATTCATGTGTGTGCTGTAAATCTGATCACCCGCTTTACATGTGTAATAATTTTCGCATATTAAGTGCCGCTGAGCGGGGGCAATTGGTGGCAAACCATAAATGTTGTATTAACTGCCTTAGAGCAGGTCATTTGATAACAAATTGTAAAAGTAAACAGGTTTGTAAAATTTGTTCAAAGGGTCACCACACCTTGCTGCACGCTAATTACGTGCCGAAATCAGCAGCTGCCAGCAGTAACTACTGCTCATTTAAATTACAGTGTAAAAACAATGTACTTTTATCCACTGCAGTTGTATATGTCATTGATCAGGCTGGCAATAGGCATAAGGCGCGCGCACTTCTTGACGCCGGGTCTCAGATCAATTTTTGTACGAAATCATTTGCGAAAAGATTGTACCTCAAACTAACCCGATCTAATATTCCGATTACAGGAATAAGCAACACAGCGTGTTGCGCTACTGACATTGTTTCTATGCGTATTATGTCTCGCTATCAGAGACATAGTTTCGAGGCCAAATTTGCCGTCTTATCTAACTTAACTCATAATCTGCCTTCAATATCGTTTGACATCAACCGGTTCCACATTCCAAATAAAATTTTTCTCGCCGACCCAGATTTTAATATATCTTCACAGATCGACATACTATTGGGGGCTCAATTTTATCTAGATTTAATATTAGCTAATAAGTACACACGCGGACCCAACTTCCCTATCATTCAGGAGACAAAACTGGGTTACATTTTGGCCGGCAATCTGCCCAAGCACTGCCACACCCAGGGTCCTGCTGTTTCGTTCTTGGCAAGGAACAATGACAGCCAAATTCTGCAATCTCTTGAGAGATTTTGGGAGGCAGAAACGATCCCCGGCGATACCCCTAATGGCGAGTCGGCTTGCGAAGAGCATTTTATGCGCTACACTCAGCGCAACCACGAGGGTAGATTTATAGTGTCGCTCCCATTCAAGTCCGATAATCCTCACTTAGGGGAATCCTACACAAGTGCCGAATCAAGGTTTTTAAAATTGGAGCGTCGATTCAGGCGCGATCCCAAGCTCGCTCGCGACTACGCAGACTTTATCGGGGAATACATGAAGCTTGGACACATGACACCCATTGATCATGGCGCTATCAATTTAGGATCGTCAAATATTTATTACTTGCCTCACCATGCCGTGTTTAAACATTCTAGCTTGACCACAAAATTGCGCGTTGTCTTTGATGGTTCCTCCAAGACTACAAATGGCCTTTCGTTAAATGACCTATTATTGGTAGGCCCCAATGTTCAGCAAGATCTCTTCTCTATTCTGTTGCGGTTTCGCACACATAAGTATGTCCTGATTGCTGACATCGAAAAATTGTATCGTCAGATTCGCGTTGCTGAAGAGGACTGTCACTATCAGCGTATTTTGTGGCGTGACTCTCCCCTCGAACCACTTAAGCATTTCGCGCTGCGAACAGTAACTTACGGCACGGCTAGCGCCTCCTTTTTGGCCACACGGTGCCTTTTACAAATTGCTAGAGACAATCAAACTTCCTTTCCCCAAGCGGCTTTAGCCATCACTAACGATTTTTATGTAGACGATCTACTTACCGGTTCTGACACTATCCCCGATCTGACTAATCTGAAATCCGACCTAGGTGCGTTACTTGCTCAATATGGTTTCACGTTGCACAAATGGGCATCAAATGAACCCACAGCGGTCGCAAGTCATCACAACCTTTCACGACCCCTAAATAAACAGGACAATGTGCGTACCCTGGGCATTCTTTGGAACAACACTGCTGATATTATTTCTAGGGGGTGTCTCCCGGACGTTTTGCGCGATTGCTCGCTTTGGTGGCACGGTCCTGGCTGTCTGTCTCAATCGTCAGAGTCTAATCCTTTCCCATCTTTCGTACCGGCCACTCCATCATCTTCGGAAGTCATCGCGGAAGAGAAAACTACACATAACCGTTCGCTAATGTCTACCCTGGCTGTTGACTTATCGTTGGACTTTTCCTCGTTACACCGGCTGACACGTGTATACGCTTACTGTTTTCGTTTCATCAGAAATATTAGGCACTCATCTGCGGACAGGCTTTCGGGCGATCTGACCCCTGCGGAAATTCATCAGTCTCTTAATTTCTTTATAAGGCAATCTCAATCGACCCACTTCCCAGGCGAAATTAGTTGTCTTCGGAACGGATCTTCTGTTTCCATCAGAAGTAAGTTAGCCTCTCTCGACCCGTTTCTTGACGACACTGGAGTGATACGCGTGGGCGGACGATTGCAGCATTCCCAGTTATCTTACGACTTGAAACATCCTATCGTACTACCCCCATCGGCGCATGTCACACGCCTTATCATCGAACGCGAACACATTCGTTTGCTTCATGCTGGTGCGCAGCTCGTGCATCATTCACTGCGTCAACGTTGGTGGATTGTTAATGCCCGGCTAGTCATCCGTTCCATTATTCGTAAGTGTCTCAAGTGCATCAGGTTTAGTGCCACACAGCAGGTTCAGAGGCTTGGCATCTTGCCATCCCCTAGAGTCACTCCTTCAAGGCCGTTTCTATTTTGCGCGGTTGATTATGGTGGTCCCTTCATGATTCGTCATGGCGGGCAGAAGTCTAGAACTCTTACTAAGGCGTACGTGTCTCTGTTTGTTTGCTTAGCAACTAGGGCTATTCACCTGGAATTGGTGTCCGACCTTATTGCCAGCGCGAGACGAGATGTGACACCATGGTTACAGCACAATGCGGCTTTATTCCGCCATTGACTTATTATTTATTACGACCATTTGGTCAACATGATTGTGATGGATTGTCACAATATTTTTGTCAATTTTGCGTCATGGCACGCTTCTGAGTATCACAGTTCTGGTGATATCTTAATATTTGTATTGTATGTTAATTTTTGTGGCATACTATGTCACACTTTCATTGATCTCATGGGGTGTACTGCATGTCTTTGGGTGGTCTTATTTATTAATGTTATTACATAATATTCGCATGTTTGCTGTCAAGTAACCATGCATTCATTTCTTTATATTGTTGCTGATAAATATGTACTATTTTGTGAATGTCTTAAATTGTTAAATTGTTTCTGTAATTTCAGTATTGTACTGTTGGCTGACATTACAATTATTATCTTGTAATTATGCAAATTATTATTGTTGTATTCACATAAATTGTGTCGATGTAAACTATTGTAAGCGTCTACCGTGTGTAACTGCCTTGTCTAATTTATTTATATTGTACTTATATTTTATTCATTTTTGTAAGTAAGCATGCACAATTCTTTATTTAAATTATGACATACACGTCATATCTGGGCTACATTCAGCATCTAGCTTGCTCACACGTTGGCATACATTGTAAATTCCTGAAACTTCAGGAATAGCGTATTTAGGTCGATACATGTCGCCCTCCTGAATATACAATGAAACATGCAACTGTAACATGTTCAACAACAATTTTATTCATGTAATGAACTTCTGTACAGGTCTACGGACCTTAGCTAGCATTAAGCTAACTCTATGACTTGCATATTATATTTTTTTTCGTTCATGTTTTGTAATGTTACGTACTGCGCACTTGTGTCAGTAATATTGGTTAACCAGACCTAGTGGTACATGAAACAGCTGTTTGCCAAACCTTGGCCTACAGTCGCCTATCTGCATGCTTATCTCAAATTAGCGGCCGATTGCCGTTATCTAATCTCAACTCAAGGTTCAACTCAGCCTTAAAGCTGATTCTAATTATTAAAACTCCACTATTTCAAATTGAATTGTAATGTATTATAATTTATTAAAGAATGTATTAAAAAATCTTTTTGATTTTTGACGGGCAGCTTATGGACGGTAGCGCGATGATTTATTTTACTAGGTTGGCTAATCTGATTTATATCTCATCAACGTTCGCGTAATCGTACTTTGACCAGTGCACATTCAGTAATCTCGGCGTTCGGTTCGCCGGACCTTTCCGTCAAGTTAGTGTCGACATTAGATGTAGGCCTTAGGCCTTACTATTTTCTATCATGGCCAACTAGCGCCACAACTTCATTCGTAACTAAATTTATTAATTATTGATTCAATATGCAGCATTAGCCAGCCTTCTTTCAATTTATTACAGCTGTAATGTGATCATTCAAATTATTAAAACTATTCGTATACAGTCCACTTCTCTTATTTCTTAATGTAATTTAATACATCCTACACAGCATCTTCAATCATAATGGAAGACCAGCAGACAAATATTTAATGCAAGATACATAATTTTCGCCCGCTCGGGCTGAACAAATTAACTCTTCCGGTCCGCACTTGCGGGACGTTACTTTTCTTAAACTGTTTCGGCCCACTTGGGCCGGGATCAGCCATATTTTTGGTCCACCGTGCCTGGATTCCAATCAGCATTTTGGTCCTCACGGTGCGCATCATCTATTTTTGGTCCACCGTGCCTGGATTCCAATCAGCATTTTGGTCCTCACGGTGCGCATCATCCACTTTCCCAAAAACCGTACCTGTACCTGCACTAATTTTCGATTATGCGATACTCTATATCGATAATTACTGAATATAGCTTTTTCGCTTATAACTTTGTAAAATTATAGAAAGCGTGTTGATTATTTTATGCGGTAAAATTGTTTGTTTTCGGTTGCAATTGGATTTTGTTTGTCATGTAATTTTTGTGCCAAGCGTTTCTGCCAATATTATAGGTTAAACCTGCGCCTGTACAGAGAAACATAAGACAAGATTGCTAAGAATGTTTCACATTGTATGATAGAACTCCCTTATTGTTTTTAAACCTTTTATGTCGCCGAAACCCATTTGTGGTTTATCTGGGCCCGCCTGACGATAGAAATTGAACAGTGGCTTAGAGATCCGCAGCGTACAAAAACACCTCGTTGCGAGGCTAACAAAATTTTCATTTATTTAGCACATGCGCACAATCACAATTCTTGTACACTCATAGAGGTGTGCTAAACTAGTATTTGAAAATAACAGGTAAGAACGATACCATCCCAAAAAAAATAACACGTACAAATACCTGTTATTCAGTGGCGAAGTTACATGGAGGCAATGCCTACACTAAAAATTCTGTAGAATAAAAATTATAAATACGTATGAACTACGTAACGTAAACATTTTATACATATACATTTTTACTGTGACTGTCGAATTTATTAAGCCGAAATGTGCTTTACTGAGCGACCGCTAGATGGTGACAGGTGAGATTCGACATAAAGCGAATGAGGCAACGTGAACTTGCCTCAGCGTTTTTTGTATACATCGTATGTAAGCAATGTGCTGACGTGATAGGGAAGTACGGGGGGAGGGGATTGTCCCGTGCTGTACACATAGAGCGTTAAGGCATGTCTCACTTCTATGGTGCAAACAGTTAAGTTAAAGCGCGCTGTTTTGTTTGTAAGTGTGCTTATTTTATGCGGTTATTAAAAGTGTGCCGGTTATTCCGCTGAACTAACAGATGATCAAGATTGTTTGTAACATTAAATATATAATATACAGGAACTAATCAAGTTTAAAAATTTGAAGTTTAATCAGATGTATTATTGTGTATGACTTATACAAGGATTGTTCAATAGAAACACGTTTAGAGCTGTAAAGCATTTTTTATTCAACGATTTTAAAAGAAGTCTCCATTAACATTAAGACATGAGTCCCACTGTTGCACTAATCTGTAGATTCCCTGCTAGCAAAATTCTTATGGCTGTTTGCGGAACCATTCGCTAACAGCAAACTCTACCTCAGCGTCCGATTTGAACCACTGTCCTTTTAGTGATTCCTTACAAAAAATTTAAGGTAAGATTTTTGCCTACCCATTCATTAACTACTAGCTTCGCCACTAGTGTTATATACTTATGTCAAGTTATTGGGATAAATCTGGAATACGACCAGGAAAATAAGCGAGCCAACTTTATAATGTACAAGATATATTTTTATTATATTACAACAACAATGTGTGTGCACGCAGACGCTTGTTTACTAGTATCTATGTAGTTTTACATACACATGTTCATATCTTGACACCCCTTCACAAGTTGAATTATCTAATAATTTAACTAAATACCACAATTGTATTAACAGCCTCTTAAGAGGCTGTGAAGAAGCCTTTTAAAGGCAAAAACCGGTTCAGGCTGTAAGGTAAAACTTTATGCTTTTACTTATAAAAAACTTACTGTCCCGAGTCGTTAATACAATAGTGGTATTTAGTTAAGTAACGAACACGTCATGGACAATGAAATCCAAGATAATATTTTAAATTGCAAAATAGCATGTAAATAAGGCATTAATAAACACTTAAACAGAAATAGTTTACATGACATTTGGTTACATAATCTTTAACTTTTCACAAAACTATTGAAATTTTACATTACATAAAGATTTGGTCAGGATATCTGCAATATTTTCATTTGTGCTTATATATTTGAGCTTGATTAGTCCTTTTGCCACAATGTCTTTAATATAGTGGAACTTAATGTCAATGTGTCTAGTGCGTTTGCTGTTTTCATAGCTCTCTGCCATATTAATTGCACTTTGATTGTCGACGAGCATTACAGGTGTAGAAGTGTTGTACTGCATACCCTCCAAGATTCTTTGTAGGTAAATCAAAGCTGTTGCTGTGGATGCACAGGCTATATATTCTGATTGTGCTGAGGACAAGGATACACAACTTTGCTTATGAGAAGTCCATAAAATTGGATTACCACAGTGATAGATTACAGATCCAGTTGTGCTCTTACGATCTGTAGTGTCTCCTGCCCAGTCTGCATCGGAGTATGCATACAGTGCATCTTCAGTTGAGCAACGATATGTCAGCTTTTTCAATTAACATTTAATGCACTTTCACTTATGAAAAACTTACTTTTTTGTTATTTCCTCAAACGTCATTTCGGAGTGATTTACTCCTTCCTCAGTGAGGTATAAATG
This sequence comes from Magicicada septendecula, assembly GCA_034769895.1. Taxonomy (NCBI): domain Eukaryota; kingdom Metazoa; phylum Arthropoda; class Insecta; order Hemiptera; family Cicadidae; genus Magicicada; species Magicicada septendecula. The sequence goes on from CM068375.1 coordinate 188,321,789, forward strand.
TGGAATGCATTGGTAATCTGTAATGGTTTTTTGGTGACTGGTTGAGGTGTGGAGATGGAAGGGGGTTGGCACGGGATTCTGAATTGTATACGTTGTGTATTATTGTGTCGAATAGTGTGTTGGATTTAAATTGTAATTGTTCATTGAGTATGTTGTTTGGTTGTGTTTGTATATTTCGTATTGTTCTGCGGTGTTGAGTTTGTGACTTTTGGGTATGTAGTGTAAAATTTCAAGATTGTTTTTTATATTGGTGTAACTGTGGTTTCCTGTCTGGATGTGTGTGGCAAATGTGGATTGTAAGTTGTTATTAGATAAAGCTTTTGTGTGTTCAGAAAATCTGAAGTAAAATGATCTTCCTGTCTGGCCTATATAGAATTTATTACAATCGTTGCAGTTTAATTTATATACGCCTGTTTTGTTGTATATGTCTGTGTCTTTGTTTGTGTTGTTAATGCGTCTCTTGATGGTATTGTTAGTTCTGTATGCTATTTTGTAATTGTGTTTTCTGAATGTGTTGGCAATTTTGTGTGTGTTAGAGACAGGTAAATCATTTTACTCCAGATTTCCTGAACACACAAAAGCTTTATTCAATAAAACTTACAATCCACATTTGCCACACACATCCAGATAGAAAATCACAGTTACACCAATATAAGAAAACAATCTTGAAATTTTACACTACATACCCAAAAGTCGCAAACTCAACACCGCAGAACAATATGAAATATACAAATACAACCAAACAACATACTCAATGAACAATTACAATTTAAATCCAACACACTATTCGACACAATAATACACAACGCATACAATTCAGAACTCCACGCCAACCCCCTTTCATCTCCACACCTCAACCAGTCACCAAAAAAACCATTACAGATTACCAACGCCTTGACGCATTCCACGTTTATACCTCACTGAGGAAGGAGTAAACCACTCCGAAACGACGTTTGAGGAAATAACAAAAAAGTAAGTTTTTCACAAGTGAAAGTGCATTAAATATTAATTGTTAAAGTGCTGTGAAAGAAGTGATGATCATTCAAAATAATGTCAGCTTTTCATATCTCGTTTTCTTGATGTATCGCAGTACTCTCTTTGCTGCGGTCCACAGTTGGTTTGTTGGTCTATCTAAATACCTACTCAGCACTGAAGTTGCATAGGCTATATCTGGCCTAGAGATAACTGAAATGTAGTTCAGTGATCCCACGATTTCCCTAAATGGTAAATCCTTGTTTATTTGCAGGTTCAGATCAACTTGAAAGTTATTTTCCAGCGGTGTACTTGCAGTTTTACAGTTCTGCATTCCAAATTTGGTTAAGACTTTGTCTATAAATTTATGTTGAGAGATTTCTATGGAGTCCTTTTCTATATGTATTTCTGTTCCTAGAAAATCTTTAACTGTTCCAAAGTCTTTAGCGCAGAATTCTGTTTTGAGAAAATCTATCAGCTTGTTACATGTTTTGGGTTTTCCTGTGACTAATGATGTCATCTACCCATATCAATAACCAGACGTTGTTACCAGTGTAGAGACAAGAGTCACTTTTTGACCTAATTAATCCATATTGCTCGACTGCATCGGTGAATCTTTAATTCCACTTTCTTGGAGCTGAACGCAATCTATAAAGACTCTTTTTCAGCTTCAGAATTTTGCAATTACAATCAAATCCCTGTGGTGTTTTGATGAAGACGTCAGTTTCTAGTATTCCATTTAGAAATGCACTCGGGATATCCAACTGTCTTATATCTCACTGTTTTTGTAGAGCAACTGACAAAAGTAGACGTATACTGGATATTTGAGCAACAGGAGCATAGATATTATTTGTTACCTGTTCTTGAAATCCTCTTGCAACTAATCTTGTTTTTTTTTTTGCCATCTGACTTGACCTTGAATAACCAACATTATAATATAGAGAAATGGATGTGAAGTCGTGTTTGTGTTTGTTATATCGGGCGTTACACTCCGCGCACTTTATGATACTTACTGATGACTGGATCCTCTGCGGTGATGTCGTCCTGCAAAACAACTTAATCTACTATGTGTTTATGGGCGCCACTTGGAATCTTTTGTTCCAAGAAAATGTTATTAAAATTAAAATTTTGAATTCTTAGCAGTTAGTTTAATTCTAAGAAAAAATGTGAACAAGACAGTTTGAGTTTGAAAAAATAAAGTATGTTTTAATGAATCTTAAAAAATCGTCTGAAGGACTAACATTCGTGAAAAAATAAAATTGCAGAGTTACAAAAAAATATAAATTATTATAATTGACAAGTTTTTTCTCCAATCAAGTACCGGCTAATATGTATTTTATTTTTACTCAGTTGAAAAGCATGAGTTTATTATATGAAAAATCTTTATACTCAGGACGTGACTCCTTTGAACTACCAAGACAGATCAATAAGATGCTTTACAAAATTTAAGTGATTTGAAGGTGTGTGGCATGTGTAGTACAACTGTGTGACAAATGTAACCAGTTAAAAATGACTTTAACTTTGAACAACTCAAGTTCCGTTGGGTAATTATTCTCGCACTGGACACTTCTCTCGGGTACGTTTTCAATCTCGCCTCTTCTTGTTGATGTTCCTTGTGCACTGATTTTATTTGAAAGTCAAAATACGGTTTTTAAAACTTCCGCACTTTCGTATAAAAATTTGGCAGTGAATTTATGCTTGAATCCCGCCGGCGAAAATCAGCTATCTGCGTGGTTTCTAAATTAGCCGCCACAGTGCTGATGCTCCTCCTGCAGTTGAAAAGGCTGTGTGTATGTTACGTTATTGGGAGTTTTTGTCAAAGTCAGTTTGTCTTAGCGAATACAGCAGAATTGATTCTCTATTAACATTTTGGTCCCTCCTGGGCCGCTGATATTCTGGCTGCGTGTGTTCTATTAAATGTGCCGTGTTGCTGCTCTATTTCAGCAACACATTGACGTATACTCTTGTAGGTTAAGTCAGTCTATTGTCAATGTACGGGAAAAGCCTTTCTTCGTTCTTGTGTCGACTTCTCATCTTCGGTTTTGCCTCGGTTGTGGTGATCAGTGTCGTGGGTGATGCGTCTCTTCTGGATTCAAAGCATGAAGTGTTTTTCGGTCGAATTTGGTCTTCCTTTTATACTCTGTAAGGCTCACTGTTTTAGCTTTTTGACATGAACTTCCGGTGTATTTGTGTAAAAATTCCTTCTAGAACGTTCGAGAATAATGAAATGGAACCTCATGGAACAAATTTAACTTCCGTAGAAGCTTTAGAACAAAAATTTCTTATTCTTCACACTAAGGATATTGCAAAAATTATTCTGGTATTTGTCAAACAATTTTACATAACTACTTACAATCTGCATGCCCTTACTATATTTGGATTCTCTGCTTTCAACTGAATCTAATGATACTAATTACGATTGGTTTTTGAATAAATTAACTATAATAAAACAACACAACATACAACTCTTACCTTGGAATGTTTCCATAAAAATTCAATTTTTTAACTAAAAAATTGTTGTGAAGCTGTTTGGTTTCTTCTGCAACATTAACACATAATATTATCATCTTTCTATAACAAAATAAATAAAGTTTAACATCTATAATATACAAATAAGTTCAGTTTTACATGGTCCATGCCTATGGCCTAAGTTGTTGTCACTGTTAGAATACAATAATTAGTCTTTTTTCCTTAATATATATGGGATTTTTTTAGTATACACTGAGAGTTTATTATATTGTCTATCTTTTGTGATACCTGGTTTATCCTGATACATATTATTTTTATTGTAAGCCTACTTAGCATCATATTGGTTTGCCTAAGTGGTCCTTTTTCTTGGTGTGACAAATTTCACTCTCATAAGTCAAATTCTTTAATAATTGAGCTTATTTTCAACTGAGTATGTTTGTTTTCATGGTACACTACAGTATTGTACCCTTTTCTTTTATTTTTGTTAATATTTTGCAAACATTTAGTCAAATATGACTATTTTTTGTGATGGTTGCTTGGCCTTAGCCATATATGGTATAGGTAAATAGTTTCCTAACTCGACTATTAAAGTGTTTAAGTTAGTCAAATATATTAGTATAGTCACATTATATTATATTTCAACTTTCTAATGCAATATGGTTGCATTTGTCAACATTAAATCCATAAATATTACAATATTATAGGTCTACTACATGTTTTCAGTTAATACTGTTTTTGGCTATTTTAACTGATTTTTATTCACTTTACAGCTTTCTTTATTTAAGATAAATTGTTCATCTTTGTCTACTTGACAATTACATATAGTTTTTATCTCAATTTGAAATAATTAATTTTTACATGAAATCTGAGTGATTGGTCTCAAATCCAACACCTTAATATTTTTTTGTCATAACATTTATATATTTTTTATTTTAACTTAGATCCCTTCTAATAATGTATTCAAATCATTTAATACATTTATTTTATTTACATTACATAGTATAATAATGGATCTTGCCCATTAATTCACAATAAATAGTTTTTTATGCCCTATTCAGAGTTACAAAACTTAATAATTAATGACCTTATTTCGGTTGTTACTGATATTATTTGTCTCTATTATAGTATATTATTGGTTTTACACTGTTCTTCACTTGAATAATATATATGGGGTTTAAGTCTTAGTCATAGTCTGGTCGTTTTTTCCTGTTAATGGTATTAATTATTAGACAATATTACAAAATTTTTAGGATTACTTGGGTTCGATACTGTTCACCTCACTTTCCTCTTATGATAAACTGCTATGCGAATAATTTCCTTTATGGAACATTCTGTGACATTACAACGTGTATCTATAGGTATGGTATTGCAGGGTAGTGATGCGGGTTCCCAGGTCTTGTGTTTTTCCAATGCATTAATTTCTGATTTTACTGCCTCTTTCCATCCATCATCAATTTTCATAGCTTCTTCATAGGTTTCTGGGGCTCCATCACTTATTAAACAGTAGGCAAGAAATGCATCCTTTGGAATATTATCTGGATAATAGATGCAGTCTTGAAGTTTCTTGGATGGTTGTCTATTTCGTTTTGGTCTCATTTCCTTTTTCTTTATGTGTTTCAATAGACTCTTTACAATTTTCATCTATCTTAACAGATTCTTCAGCTGGGTTAGTTTGATCGTCATTGTCTTCATTTTCGATTACTTGATTTTTATAGATGTCAGTATTTGAGTCTTCTTCAGGTAGGTAATCTTGGTCTCGATGGTCATCATACAGAATGTGTCTATATAACTCATTGTTTTCACTTGGTTCTGGCTTATGCTTATATTGTGTTTCATCAAATGTCACATCTCTTGAGATTATTATTCTATCTTCATTTGGAATCCATAATCTGTAGCCACTTTTCACATAGCCAACCATGATGCACTCGTAGGCTCTAGTATCTAGCTTGCTTCTTGGTACTGGCAGCTTATATGCCCAAGCTTTGCAGCCGAAAACTTTAATCTATTTATGTTCACTTTACCTAAGTATTCATCTGCTTGAGTTTTTCCTTCAAGAGCAGTTGTTGGTGAACGATTAAGTTGGTAGGCAGCACACCTTATGGCTTCTCCCCATAAGTACTTCGGTACATTAGTTTCAGCGAGTAGAGTCCTAGTCTTGTTCATCAGTGTAAAATTTATTTTCTCACTTACCCAATTTTGTTGTGGAGTATGAGGTAGACTACTCTCAAGGCTGATTCCTTTTTGCCTGCAGAAGTTTTGAAAAACATTTGACGAGAACTCCACTCCACAATCTGTCCTGATCCTCGAGCAAGAATATCCATTTGCTTTTAACTCATGGATATAGTCCATTAAAGTTCTTTCAGCTTCACTTTTTGATTTCAGAAGATACACTCTGACAAAATGTGTGTAGTCATCAGTGATAGTTTGGTAGTATCGTTCACCATCCATTGTTTGAACTTTTACTGGTCCAGCCAAATCACTGTGCAATAAATTCTCCCTTTCGACTCGATCTTGGCAATTCAATGTCACAGAAAGGTTTGCGTTTAGCTTTGCCTTGATTGCAGGGACTACAAATTCCGAATTTATGTGGTAGTTTCATTTTTCTTAAAATCTGTTTTCATTTAAATCTTTGGTGCCATAGATCTGCATTATTGGCCACACAACAAACAGTCTCTTTATCTATTTCAAGTTTTGTGATGTACAAATTTCCCATTGATTCACATATCAGCTTGAAATTATTTTTATTTTTGATTGTAGTAGCATTTTTATCAAAAATCACAGCATTACCTTCTCGACTAATTTTCCTTACCGACAGTAAATTGTATGAAAGTCCCAGAACAATCAAAGCGGTAATTATAATGCGCTTAGTTTCACCGTGTTTGTTTTTCGTTCGAAGTTTCAACACTCCTCTCTTTGTAACTGGTAACTTGTCACCGTTTGTAATTTTATCCCCACTTTTTCTTTGATCTGCTCGACGTCGGACATGTATTTTTCTGCAGCTTCTGTCACTAGGTGATCTGTGGCATCGCTATCGAGGATAAAGGTTATACTATTGTTTGTTGCGTTGGTAAAAAGGGCACTGCTTTTTCCTTCACAGTCGTTCGCTGCGATGAACGATATATCATTGCTTCCTTTTTCTTCCGCCACATTTGAATTCTTGCTTCTATGCAGCCTAACCTTACCTCGACCTCTTTGCGCGCCTCTTCCTCGTTTCTGATGTCGACGAAGTTTTGATGTTTTGGGACAATCCTTAGTGTAATGTGGCCGTCTTCACCACACTCATAGCAGCCTGTACTTTTATTCGACTTGTTCGCAGAGAATGAATAATTTTTTGTCGATGTTATCTTGATGATTTTCCTTGAATTTCAGCTCTGCATCAAGCAATCGTTTTTTCACAAATTCGAGTGTAAAAGTTTTCTTATTGGTGTTCATCATTTCTATAGCCGTGATGACTGTTTCATAGCGCTCTGGCATCGTAAGAAGTAAATAACATGACTTAACACTGTCGCTGAGTTGCGAGCCAAGTGCTGATAATTCCTCTATTAAAGTTTTGAACTGGGTAAAATGATCTTGCAGGTCTCCGGTAGAAAATTTTAGTTTCAGCAATCTTCGCATAACATACATTTTCATAAACGGGCTTTTCCTTTCCAACAGATTTGCCAGCAGCTCCATCATTTCTCTCGCCGTCTTGGCATTTTGAATGATGCATACATATTTATCTGATATAGACTGCACAATTGTATATCTTGCTTTGGCGTCTTTGGTTGTAAAAGAAACCTTGTCTTCTTCACGTACATCCTCTAATTTGACGTCTAATACATCAGCTACACCTTCTTTTTCGAGCATCGTCCTTACTCGAAATTTCCAGCTCGAGAAATTTTTCTCCGCCAATATAGGGAACGGTACTTTTGCGGCAGCCATCTTGTTCACTCTTTGCTGGTTTTACCTTCACGCGCTTACTATACTCTTACGCCACGATTTAACTCATTGATTGTCAATTTCTTACATCAAATTGCACAGCTCAACTTTAGGCACGACTTGGGCCCATAACCTGTCAAGTTATTGGGATAAATCTGGAATAAGATGAGGAAAATAAGCGAGCCAACTTTCGAATGTACAAGATATATTTTTATTACGTTACAACAATGTGTGTGCGCATGCAGACGGTTGTTTACTAGTATCTATGTAGTTTTACATACACATGTTCTTCATATCTTGACAACTTATTATACATATACCTGTATTATATAATTTGTTATAAGAAACAAATTGAAACTAAAAATATTAACAGTGTTACTTACATTGTGACTTTATTAAGCTGTTACTGTTTAAATAAAATAAGAAACAAGAGAATTTATAGGCCTATCTCCCTTTGGGAATACTAATTTAATTTCACTAGGAGTGGGGTCCAAAGGGGTGTGATGCGAACATATGCTTTCATAGAAGAGAAATGCACCAGCCTCTCCACTCCAACTCCACTCTCACCTACACGTCGGTGGGCCCTGTTATGCCAAGCAATCCACTCCAAGGTTGAGGTAACCAATCCCTTCGGCAGAGTGGATCGGTAAGCAAACGAGAGATCTGTTCTGTCAGGACAGCCTGGGGGTATTCTGGGTCCTGGCCGGGCAGGATGGTGCACATCGGCAGCAGGGTGTGCATCTAGTAGGGTGGAGGTGGAGGAGGCTTCTTCAGAGGTTGCCGCTGGTAGCGCTGTCCGTCCTGTTGTGGGCGACGGAATCGAATTTTGAAAGATCGATGTTGAGTGTGTGGGGTGAGATCTGTTCAAATAATGCGTGCGATTTGAATTGTGTCTGTTCGTTTAGGATGTCGTTTTTATTTGTTTTTGTGTGTTTGTATATTTCCAATTGTTCTAGAGTGTCTAGTTTTCGGCCTTTTGTGTGTACGTGTAGAATGTTCATGTTATTATCGATGTTTTTGTGGTTTGCTTCAATGAGGTGGTTTGAAAAGGTGGATTCTGTAGTGGAGTGGAGTGCCTTTGTGTGTTCAATGTCTCTTTGTTTGAAGCTACGTCCTGTCTGGCCTATGTAGAATTTGTTGCAATTTGAGCAATTTAGTTTGTAAATGCCAGGTAGATCGAATTTGTTTTGTGCTTTGTGTGTGTGTTTTGATAGTGTGTGTTCTGTTTTGTTATTAGTTTTGTAAGCGATTCTGTATCCTGCTTTTTTGAATTTGTGGGCTATTTTTTCAGTTTGTTTGTTGATGTATGTTAGTGTTATGAATTTGTTGTTTTCTGTCTTTGTCTGTTGTTTGTTTTGTGTAGGTGTTTATTGATTATTGTTCTGTGGTATCCGTTAGATTCTGCTAGATATTTTATCGTGTTTATTTCGTCTTTGTAGTCTTTTTCATCTAGGGGGATGTTGTTAAGTCTATGTATCATGGTTCTGAAGGCAGCTAGTTCGTGTTGTATTGGGTGATTGGTGGAGTTGTGTATTAGTGTGTCAGTTGTAGTCGGCTATCTATGTATACTGAATTTGTGCCTGTGTTCAAGTTTTGTGATGGAGAGGTCTAAGAAGTTTATGGTATTGTTGTGTTCGTATTCGGCAGTAAAGGTTATGTTTTTATGTATTTTGTTTATGTGCTTTAGTAACTGTTCACATTGTCTTTTGTTTCCCCTGTGTAGTATTAGAATGTCATCAACGTATCTGTGCCAATATAGTATTTTATGTGAGTGTCTGTCATTGTTTGTGAGGATTTTTGTTTTTTCTAAGCGTTGGAGGAAGACTTCTGCTAGAATGCTGGATATGGGGGATCCCATAGGTAGACCATCATTCTGTGTGTAATATTTATTGTTATAAGTAAAGTAGTTTTGTTTTGTGATAATGTTAAGAGTTTCTGTTATTTCGTTGATAAGTTTGTCTGGTGTGTTGTTCTGTTTGAGTTTGTTTTGTAGGATGGTGATTGTTTCAGAGATGGGGATGTTTGTGTACAGGTTTTTAATGTCAAAAGAGGCTAACGTGGCATTATGGGCGATGTGTATGTCTTTTATTTTTGTTACTAGGTCTGTGTTGTTTTTTACTGCAATGTTGTTGTCTAGTTGTGTGTGTTGTATGATAATTTTGTCTAGATGTTTTGCGAGTTTGTATGCAGGGGCATTACGGTAAGTGATAATGGGGCGGATTGGAATTTCTTCTTTATGTATTTTGGGAAGCGGTTGGAGGGTAGGGGCTGATGGTCAGATTTGTTTCATGTAGGGCTTTTGTTTGTGTGTCATTATGTGTTTGGCTTTGTTGACTATATCAAATCGCACGCATTATCCGAACATATCTCACCCCACACACACAACATCGATCTTTCAAAATTCGATTCCGTCGCCCACAACAGGACGGACAGCGCTACCAGCGGCAACCTCTGAAGAAGCTTTTTAAAAGTGAAAACCGGTTCAGGTTGTAAGGTAAAACTTTATGTTTTTACTCTTAAAAAACTTTGTGTTCCGAGTCGTTAATGAAATAGTTGTATTTAGTACGCATTGTAGTCAATTCATGTAGTTTATTCAATCTATGTACTCTATTCAATTTATGTATTGTATTCAATTTATGTGATTTATGCGATTCATGTATTCTATTCAATTTACGTACTGTATTCAATTGTGTGTTACAACCAATTTATGTAGCCACTGTTGCCGTCATGGGTGAGTAAACTGCTCATTGCTTCAAGCTCGGGAAAAATCGAAATCTTCGATTTTTGACGGGCAGTATGTTCAGATTTAAAATGTATTCAAACCATGATTCGCCTGTGACGTTGGCTGCATATCACATTATAGCTGGATGAGCTAAGGTCGGTCCGCCCCCCCTTCCAATTTAGCAGTCGAGTTACGGAGCTCCACGAGGAAAGAGCCTATTCCGCGCATGTGTTACGCAAATTCATTTTACGGCCATCAATATGTTAACTATTTAATCGATTCAATTTTAATTAACCTAAATTATTAGATATGCCGTCGTACGGGCACGCGCGAATGCACAGAATCGCATAAGTATGATTTAATCTGTTTTTTTTTAATAATAAACCGTTTATACATTCCACTTTTATCGTTTTACGTTCAATTAAACCCAGCCTATGGTTTAAAGTGTGAACAGCCGTTAACCCCAAGCTACGCAAGGAGACAGCAAGTGCAACGCAACACACACACGTTTAAGTTAAGATTTAAAAAAAAATTGTAATATCTTTTGAACCAAATAATTTAAAGAAATAAAAATTACATGTGTGCACTGTACAATACAGTCAGGATTGTATGCAAAATTTTATAAATTTCGGTTGAGTAGTTTCGGAGGAGTTCGCGGTCTAAGTTGTGCACCGAGTCGTGGATTTCGCTACGCTCATCAGGCTCTGCCCAATCATACACTAGATTGTACATAAGCAGCAATGTCACGGCCTAATTTGAAGGCTGCAAGTACACGTCGTATTACATTCTTACTGAATTATACAACAAACATTAAAATGTTTTACTAATGGTATAATACTCTGCTTCAGAAAAACAATGGATTTAAGTGCATTTTGTGGCTGAAGATAATATATAGTTACAAAAAACGGGTTAGATTCAGTAAATTTACAAAACCCGTCTATGTAACATTTTCTTGGTATAAAAATGGAAATTCCCTCGGTGCATAAATTATGCGTATTTGTATGATCGTATATGCGTGCGTGTGTATATTTACCCACATTATTCTAGTAATTTAAATTAAAAATAAATATTTATATTTTTATAAGCAATAATAAATATTTCTACTAGTAATTTTGTACAAACCACTATGTTGTCTTTGGTATTGACGAGCGCTTTCGGCAGGTCATCAAGCCAACCCAAGGTCATCTAGGTTGGTAAATGACCTGAAGATGGTTTGACTACCGAAAGTGCTCGTCAATACCAAAGACAACATAGTGGTTTGTACAAAATTACTAGTAGAAATATTTGAGACCACTAACACTCCAATACAACAATCCAATAATAAATAGATTTCAAATTTATTTATACATTATATTTCTGAAGATACAATAATTTAAAACTGTCAAAATATTGTGAAAATAATAAAAAATGTATTCTTGTTTATATAAACTAAATATCACACACACACACACAACCAAAGTTTTATAAATTACAATAACTTAAGTCGACAGTATGTCCTTCTGAAGGGCGAAAAATGTCTCCGTCATGCCCACTCTCCAGTGATATATACATTCTGTTCTTATTGGCACCTCAGCGCCTTCCTTGCACTTTGCTAGTAAAAAGAGAGGAGGCTGTTTGGGGGTCATGTACACCATCTCCTTGGCAATTTGTCCGTGATATAGTTTTCCCTGACCCTGCAGTGGGCCAGAATCCATTGGAAGAGTGTATGTTTACCAATGAGTAGCAGGTGTTGTACAATGTCCTCTGTGATGCAGAAATTGTAATTACTTGGTCATAGGTTCGTCAGCACCTGTAGACCTGATTGTCAGTCAGAAAATATGCAAATTTCTTTTTCTCTCACCTTTAAGCAGCTCACCAGGATTGCGCTGATGACCAGAAGTTCTACATCCATACTTCAGAGCATGCGTGTCACCAGTGCCCAATTATTTGATGGAATGGAAGGTTATAGTAAAATTGAATATTTGACGTGTGGTCAAATTTCTTAAAGAGTAGGGTCATTCTTTTCTATTTTTATAAGTTTATCTTTTACTGTTACTAATATAATTAATTTTGTGGATTAATTATCTTTTTGTGGACATATTACAAAATTAAAAATAGGAGTAGAAATTAAGGTGACTCAAATAGAGAAATCCAGTGTTTATTTACAGTAAGTATTAAACATTACATAAGTACCTTTTCTGTTAACTAAAATAGACCATTAAACAGTTTGACTATTCAAAATATGCTTAACATCGATTAAGTTCATTAAATAATTATTACCATCAAAAAGTTCTGAACACATTTCTCCTAGTACCAACATAAGAAATAAATACTTTGGCTATCTTCTTATTGTTGATGTTGTCTGATAACTTTCTGTGGGTGGACGTAGCATAGGGGGCTACATGGGTGAGCCTTACCTGGGTTATAGTTGACCTAAGTCTTTAAGTTTCTGCTGCTGCCATTGCCATCTATGCTGTTTGAAGTTCAATTTGTGACTTCCGACTGTGTGGTGAGGCATTGCTGCCAGGTACAACTGACACTACTTTTTTAGTATGAATATACATCTAATAATAAAATTAACTTTATAAGTTTTCTTTTAATATCTGTAAACACTTTATGAGGTAGGGTTGTAAGGTAGATTTCAAAATAATATGAAAAAACATTTGCAATCAATCAATTAAATCCTGGACCTCTCCTACTGTTGTGTTTCAGGACATTTGCAAATAAATTTTAAAAAATTATATAAAAAACTTTCCAAATCTGGAGGCCCCCTACTAAGTGGAGCCCAGGGCAGTCCACCCCCTCACCCCTATTTATTCTGCTACTGCCTATCATCTCTATATAATAACAAGGAAAATAAATCATTGGGCCACAAATTAGACCATCGTTGCAGTGAATTTAATATTTTTATTCAACTAAAAATATGAGTAAAGAAATTGGAAAATTAATTTCAATAAAAAATTATTGAGTTTATTAGTTTTTGAAAAAATATTGGGGAGTCCCCCTGGCAATGATGCCCGTGCTTGAGAGTGTCACTCTTGGGGAACAAAAAGGTTTCACTTGAGCTTTGATTGAAGAAGTTGGCCTAGAGGACTTACCCTTAGCATGTCCACGAAGATCTTAGCATGATTAATGTACTTTTTACTTATCATTTGCAGAGTTTCTGCCCATAGTGCTTCTGGAGTTCTTCTTTAGACATCTTCGAGGGAAGGTCAAGGGTAATCTCTGAGTCAAAACTCTCCTATTGTGGTTTATAAAAAAAAGAGGGGATGGGTTCTGGTGCTCCCACCAACAATAGAAAGCCTGTTTCCCTGGATCCAAAATACTGTGGAATCCTTTTCGACAACACAGGGGGTGGCCTGGGTGGAATGACAGATCCCTCAGGTGTTTATTCCAGATTTGTCTCTTGATGTACAAGTCCAGAGGTTTGACATTAATTTTGATTTTCATTGGTGTGATGGGGGTGATTTTGGGCCACCCAAGCAATGCACAATCCTGACAATTGAATAAGATAAAGTTTTTTGATGTGTGTTGGAATGGATGACCTCCACGCTTCAGAGAAGTATGTCATCGTCAATCTACCGACAGATAGAAAGTTCTGAGTGGTGGCTCCCTACTTTTGACTTGCGACAGCTTTGTCGGTATTTATGGTCCACATAGGACCATACATATGGTTCTATATGGTCCTTCCAAAGGAGCTTCTTGTCCAGATGCATACCCAATAGCTTTGGCCTGACCTTATTCATTTTAATGTCATTTATTGAGAGGTAGGAACTTTTTTTGGATTTCAGAAAACATTTCACGCCACTGATTACTAGATTGTGGATACGTTTTGTTCCCAGGAGAAATATTTTACATATCGTACTTTTAATTATGTGAAAGATAAGACAGATATTGACCTGTGTGTTAACTGATTTCTATTTAATAACCATGTTTTCAAGTTAAACACATTTCACTTTTAATAAAACCAAATATTTCATTCATTCTGCGACGAAACATTGTTGGTGACTCTACTCAGGCCAAGTTTAATGTCTGATCTCCACCCCCTATTATTACAGTGGTCCCTACCCAGACAGTCAGTGTACAGAGTAGTGACAATATAAGTATTATACAAAACAAAAACAGTTATTATCATTTCAATAAATAATGATACAGTAAATTTAATTAATAAAGTTGTGTTAGTCACAAACATAATTGTAGAGTTTTCAAAGTAGCTTCAAGCCGTTGCATTTCTGTAAAAAGGGCAGGCTTATGGACGCGCTGGAAGAATTTGAAATTTATAAGGCCTCAAAAACCCAAGGTAATCAGCTCTTGAACGACAAGCTTTCTTTTAAGTCCAACGGACTGTATGACACGGCCATACGCGTGTTGGAACAACACATAGATAAAGGTAGAGATAGTGCGACGCGTAACGGTTAGTCGCTTGCAAGTTCCGATACGATGCGCATCGTGTAGTTGTGTAATTGTATACACGCGGTATGTGCGAGTGAAACTTTTTATTTATATCTTATTAAGTTGACGTACTCCATGTGAGTGATTCTTGCTTTTTACCAACCTGATGATGGGACCATGAGCCCCGAAACGCGTAGTTTTTAAAGAAACATTGAAGTTGCAAGGAGGAGCACCAGTGTACCTGGATACACAAGGTAATATTAAATATAGTTAGTTATATGCAACTTGGAGACCACAACACAATATGTAAACATAATTGGTTATAATCACTAACAGAATTAACACTGTTACACACCACTATAGAAAAAATTTTTTTTTTCTATAGTGGTGTGCAACAGTGTTAATTCTGTTAATAATACAGAAGATTGCCCATCCCTCCATTTTATCTGGTCCTCTGTAGTAATATCTGGCTTTGTTATCATCAACATCATCTTCAAGGATTAAACCAAGGATGGTTTATTCTGGTCTGAAACTGGCAAAGATTAGTGCTGGTCACTCCAGCGCTTCCTCCGACGTCCAACACCTCTGTCCCCTCGGCTTATAGTTCCATAGTTGTTTGGGGATTCGGCAGTCATCCATTCGGCAAAGATGTTTCTACCAATTAAGCCGATACTGGGCAATCGTGTCGAGTATACTCATAATATTCAGTTCCTGCTGTATATCTGTTTCTTTTGAGATCATGGCGAGTATACCCTGGCACGTGCCTAAGAAATCTTTCAGCCGCTTGGATGCAGTTGGCCTGGCCTCTCATTAGAGTCCCAATTCTCAGACCCATAAAGAAGTGTGGGAAGGGCCATCACCTTGTAGAATGTTAAGTGTGTTTCTTTACTTGCTGACTTAAGAGTTTGCCTAATGGTCCCGTACATAAGGTTGAACTTATGCAACTTAATCATGGCGTAGCTTGTATTTTAAGACACACAGTAGCCCAGGTATTCGAAACTGCTGACTTGTTCCAGGACAGTACCACCTATAACAATTTTTCCCTGTATAGGATCAGTTCCACAAAAAGCCATCACCTTGATCTTAAGTGTGGATTTTGTTATCCAGAGTCTTTGCAGATTCGATTTAACAAATGTATAACCATCTGCAACCTGTTTTCTGAGTCCAACAGAATAGTGTGATCATCCACAAACAACAAAGTGTCAATTGTAGACATAAAATTCTCTGGAAGACACATCTGCCAGTTTTGTATGACATCGTCAATATATAAATTGAAAAGTGAAAGTGACAATGGACACCCTTGTCGTACTCTACAATTGATAAGGCCAACTCTAGGAACTGTTCTCGGTTTCCCTGCTTCAATTAATATTTTATTCTTCATGTAAAGACTCTGTAATTAGATGTTGTCGGATCCAATTCCTTGCCATTATTGCCCAGTTTGCTCCGATTCACCCTGTCAAACGCCTTCTCGAAGTCGATGAAAACTACGTATGTGGGCAGCTGATACTCTATTTCTCTTTGTCCTCAACATAATTTATAAAGAAGTGAAAAAATTGATGCTATAAATTGACTGTGTGGAATGGTTGAGTTGATTTGATGTAACTGTTGATCCTAAGCACCTTCTGTATTCAGCAAGGAAACATTTTTTCTAGCTATAGTTCCAATACTATCTATACATATTATAATATAACTGTGTTCCCCGGGTTATTTTGCCTTACGTTGGAAACGCCAATTTATAACTTATCTCGTATCTCCCGTTTTACTTAACTTAGGTATTGTAGTATTTAAATATGTTCCACGTTGGAAACACCAATTTATAACTTATCGTATCTATATCTCCTAAAGCCCCACTGTTGGGTTCGCCAATTTATAACTTATCTCTATCCCTCTCTATTTAATTCTGTTTATTTCGCCTCATGATGGATGCGTCAATTTATAACTTAACCCTTACGTCTTCTCTTTAATTAGTATACATAATATTTGTTTTGTGGTGATTGAAAATTATGTATTGAATGTGTAATTCTAATTTTTCATTCAAGCCTATCCCGCGTTGAAGAGAAGAGAAGGAATTTTTATTGGTTTCTCATTCTCTTTAATACCAAAGCAGTCCGTGAATAGCGCTGTGGTTCCCAGACAGCTGAAAATTGTAGGTTAGTCCACCACGTACAATAATTCTCAGTTACACTCTCTACTTATATTATATCTTGTTCACACTACACTAAATATTATATAAATGAGAATATATCGTTAAATTCTGAAAGGATTCTTTATTAATATTTTAATATTTCTTGCCAACAAAGTTATTTCTTTACGGAGATACAAAAGTCTATATATTAGAAGTAATCGATTATCGATCGGATTCAGGGTTTTATATTATTTTAGTTATGATTTTATATTTCTTTAAACATAGGGCGTGAAGGTTCTTTCAACTGTTAGTAAGGTCAGAAAATGCATAAATAGGATTACAAGGTATTACAATATAGAATTCAGGTCTTATTAAATATTATTTAAAATAATTGTAGTTTACCGTCTGCTGGGCATCGTGACTCGATAAGGCAGTGTACAGCTAACCTCTTCATCGTGTTTGGTCAATAGCGAATGCAGATGAATTTATCCTCGTCAGTCTTCTCTCCAAGTTTGAAATAAAAGTTGAATTCTTGGTCCTGGGATGATGCAGAAATACCGCTCCTTTTGTTCACCAATGTCCGAGTTTTGTGGTTACGTGCTTCAACGAATTTCGTGTCCAACTACGTTTTTTCTATTGAATTGTGGAAACTGAAGTTCAAATATAATTTTGTGTTTTATTTTCGATTTTTTATGTTATCGGATTATATCACTTTATTCAGGTAGTTATTTCTCTGTTTGGTTGATTAATTAAGTTAATATTTGTTCATTATATTGAGTTTTACTATTAGAGTTCTTCCTTTATATTTTTCGTTAATTTTCATGTACAGGTTTATGATTGTTCAGTTATATAAGACGGTTGTATGTCAGTGGACTATACTATGGTGATTTATTATTCAATTTGCTTCTCAATTGCATTGTTTTTATTTAAATTAATCAAATCTTTTCTGAGTGTCTTCAAACCAAACCGTCTTCGTTCATGGAAAATTATTCAATAATCGAATCAACAAATTCTATCTCTCTCGTCGTCCCTGACAACCATTTTTTCTACTCTTATTGGATATTATATTATACTATAACCATTATCATACAATGTTCTTCCACTCATCAAAATAATCCTTTACTAAATTTCCATTATATCCTATTATAATTTTACCTATTGTTTGTTACTAAATTTTATATATTTTGCTGTCGTTTCCTCTTAATCTACTTACTTTAACAAGTATTATTTTTCTGTTACAAAACATTATCTATCGGTATCATTGCACTATTGCATTATGAGAATTTATTTAAATTGAATTTATTTATTTGTTATTAGCAATTATTATTAACTTCTCCTAACTCATTAGATTTTATTTAGTATTTGTTACAAATTTCTTTACCTAACCTTTCTGATCTGACTTATTATATAATGTTACTGGTTGTTAGGCCTATCATTATACTTTTATCTACTTCTGATTTTGATTTGTTACTATCTGCATATTATAGAATCCTTCATTTGTTTATGACATGATTATACTAAACCCTTTTGTATCTCGTTAACAATTATAGCTTTTCTGGCCAAGTTTACAATTATAATCAGCCTACTATCTAAGTACATATATACAAACATTCAACTATATAAAGTCTAACAAAAGCTTTATAATGACATATGGATAACACACTAAATGAAATTAATTGGTAATTAATTAACGAGTTTAACAACAGCTCTCTAATGATATATTGACAATACGTACTAAAAGTTAATTGGTATTCTTTTAACAGAATAACTCTACTTGTTACACACAAAAAATAACATAACTATCAGGATAATAATACAACATGATACAACGTAATAACAGGTACATTTTTCTGAGATAAGTCATGTAAGAACTACTCATTCTCCTCTCATTTAAAACATCAACTATTATAAAATAGTTCAAGCTAGTTTTTTACATCATTCGTCAATGTCTGTTGTTTACACCTTTCACTGAACTTTAAGGTTTGTAATTATTAACATTATCAATTTTTTTCTTTATACCTTGTATTCTTATTGGGGATAATTCATTTATTCAATTATGGGTTGGGTTTCTGACCTTTTACGAGTGTGGATAATTAGTATTTTTATTTTATTTTAAAACTTATAAATTGATTTATGTAACGTAGGGGACCATATTTTCGTTACATTACAATATTTGTTACTGCAATTTTTGTCTGTTTTCATATTTCTTTTCATTATTTATTAAAAATAGTACTGTCATTCATTTGATCCAATCCTTTGAATAAAAATTGTTGTTATATTTAATGTGTGTCATAAATATTGTAGTATTCTTTAGATAAATGTTAGGGTTTTTAAAATACAGTATTGTCAATTTTTATTTAAGTTTTACTGTATAATTACATGCCAAATTCAAACATAATTAATTGTTTATAAAGTATACAAACTCATAAATACAAATTTCAACACACTAAGAAATGTTAATAATTTAAATCTGTGGTTATGTGGCAGTGTTACCCTGTATGGTCCGGAAGTGCTGAAGGGCTACTGGACACAATGCGAATCTCTTACCTTAGAGAACAGATTGCTGAAAAGGGCTTGGGAAAGTGCAGATGGACGAGACGTGGTCATGCAGCTGATAGTTCCCTGAAGTAAAGTGCAGTCTGTTTTGATGGAACTTCTAGAGGTCATCTTGGGGTTAACAAAACCCTTGACAAAATACAGAAGCGATTCTATTGGCTTCACCTTCACCATGACATAGAGGAACAGTGTCAAACATGTGAAATATGTGCTGCAAGCAAGGGCCCACAAACCAGAAGCAGGGGGAAAATGAGACAGTATAACATTGGACTGCCATTTGAGAGAATTCCATAGACATAGCTGGACCTTTCCCAGTTACTGACGATGGAAACCGGTACATAAAGGTTATAAGTAACTATTTTATTAAGTGGGTGGAAGCTTATGCAATTCCAAATTAGGAGGTTATCACTGTGGCAAAGACGTTGGTTCACAACTTCTGTTGTCATTATGGAGCCCCTATGGAAATCCATACGGATAGGAATTTCGAATCAGGAGTGTTTAAAGAATTATGCTGTCTACTCGGAATTCGAAAGACCAGGACGTCTCTCCATCCTCAGCGGACAGAATGGTTGAGAGATTCAATAGGACACTTAAGCAGCATCTTTCAAAGGTTGTTGATGAGAACCAAACAGACTGGGATCAACTAATACCACTATTCCTCATGGCATATAGGTCACCAGCACACGACATAGCCAGCATGACTCCAGAAAAATTGGTGTTTGGGCGGGAGATTTGTCTTCCTGGAGACTTCATATTCGGATCACCTGAGACTCAGTCTGAAGACCCACAGAACTATTCCTCCCAATTAGAAAACCAAGTGCGAGAAATGAATCGCTTCGTAAGAGGACAGCTGAAGATTGCCAGTGATAAAATGAAAACTCGTTATGCTATTCGCAGCAATAGTGTGGGTTTCCAAGAAGGAGATCAGGTTTGGTTGTTCAACCCAAAGCGCCGTCTTTGCTGCTCACCTTAGCTTCAGACTAATTGGGAAGTACCCTACACTGTGAAAAAAAGAATCAACGATGTTGTTTATCGGATTCAACAGGAAGTACAGTGAAAGATAAAGGTCGTCCACCTAGATCGCCTGGGTAAGTATTACTTCAGAGATGGTTTGCCAGTTCAGGACAAACAGGCTTACGGAGGGGGCAATGTTACACCATTACACAACATTCTACGTGTTTCTCGGGTATTCCAGCGGAGCCAAGCTATAATGTGTGTGTGTCTGTGTACATATTGCTGCTACTTTGAGATGAATGACAATTACGTGACACGTGTCACGCATCCGTAGCTGAGACTGTTCCAGACTACTGGTCCGTGCGCACCGTGTTCAAGGCACCAAGCAATTATGCTCTAGTGTTTTCTAATAGTGTTTACGCGTAGTATGGATTATTCTGGAATCTCAGCGGGGTATAAATATAAGCATTCAGCGACGCTTAGTTTCAGTTTAGGTGGCGATTTATTCCAGTGAGGTTTGAAGTATTGTGGTGAAGTGTATGTGTTTTATAATTGTGTGGGACTCTAGGAGTTGACATTATTATTGCATGTGGACAATTTTTATTTGATTTGTTGATAATTAAAGCTGGTTTTAATGACTTCATTGGTACCTCGTATTTTGTTTTCCAGTGTAACATATGATGATCAGTAGACAGTCGTCGTAACAGTATTAAAACTCACTCAATGAGTCAAGTGCCTCATTCAAGTCACACATCCAAAATGTCAAGAGACTATTGACTTTGATGGCAGTCTGTCTAATACAAATGATTTTGCAGAATTATCTCAAAATCCAAAACGTCACCCTTTATGAAAAGAAGACTGCAGCTAAAGAAGTTTGTGACACAATACTGACCAACATAGATGACAGTCATTTTCAGACCATTTATCAGTAGCAGTTTTGTTACAACCAACCCTCTTTTCCAGACATCAGCTTGTTTTCCCCAAAAAATCATTACAAATTGCTGCAAAGCAATTTAATTTAAATGTAACGCCATTAAGACATGGACTGGTAGTTCTACACAGCAGGTGTGATGACTTCACAAAGGCAACTGGTACATTGGTTCTAAATTTTTTATATGAAAATAACTTACCGTTTTCCTCAAACTACTAAAGCTATTAAAAATTATTTGCACAATTCTTATTACTACAGCACAAATTGAACTATGTTTCTTAACCCTCAAACGTATTAAAACATTTACACATAATACAATAAAGAGGACAAACCAAGTGGTCTGGGAATGTGTTCAGTAGAAGTAAAAACTGCTACTAACCAGCCCCACCTATAATGAATTTTGTTACTGACCATTTTGCCAAACAAAAGGAAAGGATAATGGATTTCATGGAAATAACTAATCTGAGGTAGGGTACAAATACATTTTATTTAGTAAAACATCCATTTATAAATACAATTGATTTAGCTTTTAAGTTTAGGAATGTGAACTGCAATAATTATATGGGTTTAAATAATTTCAACTTCAAACAATATTTAAATGTAGGTAATTTACAATGTATCTTTTTGACATTAACAATACTTTTAATATATTTCTAAGACTCTACAACAGATCGAGAATTTTAAAAACTTTATGAATAATATAAGTGAGAACATTCAGTTCACTCTTGAGACCGAAACAAATAATAAATTAAACTTTTTAGACTTAACAGTCACTAAACACTTTGATAAACTGAAATTCAATATATATAGGAAACCGACCACCACCGATGTAACCATACCTGTCGACTCACATCACCCCTTTTCGCAAAAAATGGCAGCCTTCAATTACTTTATACACAGACTTTTAACAGTACCTCTTGACGAGGATTTTAATGATAAACTTAACACAATAAAATACATAGCTCAAGCCAATGGCTACAATAGTTCCTTGATTGATAACCTCCTTAGGAAACAAAAGCATAAACTATCTAAACCTCGCATAGAAATAGACACTAAAACCATTTTTATCTCAATGACATATACCCAAATAATGCCAAAAATTTTAACTACCGTAGTGTGTTAAATAATCATAATAGTACCGTAACATTTAAAACTAACAATAATCTTTTGAACACACTCCGCAATAAAATAACTATCCCTTTAGAAAAGAAAACGGGGGTGTACAAATTATCGTGCGACGACTGTAAATGCTTCTATATCACCCAGATGGGACGAGGTTTCCAAAAACGTTTTATTGAACATATACCTAAGCACAATCTGAAGGGTCAGACAACATCATCAAACATAAATTCCAACTATGCACGGCACTTGATAGACAAAAATCATAAATATACAAGCTTTGTTTACAACTTGAAAGCCCTGCATTTTTGTAATAAAGGCACTTATATGAACGCCTTGGAAGAATTTGAGATATATAGGGCGTACAATGACGTACACAGTCGTGACTTCGTGTTGAACGACCATTTAAATTTTAAATCAAACCCGCTTTATGATACCGCAATAAACCTGCCTACGCGGTAGCTACTGATAATCAGTGTCCGATCGGTCCGCATCGAGTGCGCACTCAAGTAAAGCGGGCATGTGTGTAATCGTTTTAAATATTTGTATTTTAACGTATAACGACCTCGTAAGAGTGAATTTTTATTTTATCTTCTAATGACGGGACACGTCTCGAAACGCGTAAAGTAAAAAAATGCACAATGAAGTCACACGACGGAATAAGGTAAATATTATACAGATTTTGTTAATATATTTCTACCCAAGTTTGTGTAAATTATCGAAATACAGTTTTCTTTTTAATAAAGAGCAAACAGTTCAATTTTACTGTTATTTAATGATAACTGCAATAATTTTGTTTCTGCTAGTGACTGATTACTTTTGTTACAAATGGATGAAGAAAAATTCTCTCTCCCCCAATCAAAGACATTACCGGTTGCCACTGTTTACTGTAATACACTTTTTTGTCTAATCTCTTAAAAACAGTTATTACTGCTCCAAATCTTGGCTGCATCAAGACAGAACTATTCATCTTGCTTGGTGAACAGCATGTGAGAAAGCAAAAGCTTTGACAGATTTTTACTTCTGAAAGTATTGTTGATCAAGGTGATGAGTGGGACTCTGGGAAGCATACTTCAGGCTTGGGAATGTGCTTCCTTCCTGAATAGTTGTCAAGCATGTTTTATCAGACATTTTCATCAATTTTTTCATACACAGAGTTTGGTATGTCTACAGTTACAAGAAGATTCATGATGTCACACATAAATCAGAGGGAGAAATGGAAATACTTTGAAATATTCTAAAAAAACTTTAAAGATAATCAACCACTGGTAGTCAAGAAGAAACAAAAAACAAAAGGGTCTGACTACTTACAGAGACACAATGTGACCCTTCACACATATTCTTTTTACGCGTGCTCTCAATTTTTCCAGAGATCTGTTGATTATTCTAACAATATCCAGGTCATTACACTACACAGGTGAAATATAAAACCACAGTTTCCAAAGCAGAAAGTTTTTTTTTTGGACGTGGGATATAGTGTGTTATCACAGTTGTTGTAACTGATGGTTCAGTGTACAGCAATTATTGTACATTACTTAGTGTGACACTGTTAATAAAGTGACATTTATTGTTTGTTACATTGCTGTGTTGGACAGTCTTTTGTTTAAAGCATTGTAAATGAGTGTCTTTGTTTATTTTTAGCTGTAATTAGTGACTGCATCCGGTGTCAGTTATTCTGTTACCACTGTACAACATGGCAATCTGTGTGACTGGTGTAACAATATTAATGCAGCTAACAGATTGATTTGGAGATCATACAAGACTAGAATTACGAAGTGTACTACACATGCAGATTTCTACACATCAAAACTTAGTTTCCTGAAGTGGCCTTTCCTTCTCTTTTCCACACTTATAGGAAACTTTTGATTCTGTTCAGCTGTAAAACCTCTATTCCAATCTGAACCAAGATATATAGGCCAAAAGTATAAACTAAGTTTTAAAATGCATACTTCAAGAAAACAGCACAGTGTTATGAAACTCAAAAATTGTAAGTATTGTATAAAGCTCATAATGACCATGAAAATGTTCAAAATTGGACTTTCATTTTCTACTCTGAAGAGGAAAAAACATAAACTAGGTCAACACAAGGTCATGACAGACTGATAGCAGTATCACTGCTTTCTATTGAAGAGGGACTTCTCCACAGATGTAGCACAGAAATTTACGGAGACAAATCAAAATTTTTTGTTAACAGACAAGGAGCAATTCATGTTGAAATTAAGTGCAGCAATTTATTTTGCTAAGTAGACCTTGAATACGTACTTTTTTTGCTTCATGTTCTAATTATTCTTCATGTGCTTCATTTCTACTTTTTGCAATGACTTACATGTTTCAATAATGCTATTTATAAATGTACCACATGTCTTTACTAATAATGAGAAATTAACAGCTTTTTTTGTCTGCTGGAAACCTATTACACTACACAACAGAACCTTTATATTTATAATATAACAGTGTACTAGTGGTACAAATTACAGACTCATTTCAAAAAAATAATAAATAATAAGTTTAAAAAATAATGTATACAAAACTGAAAAAAGTTTAATACAGAGTTGATACCAATATCAAAATTTCAGACCAACGTTTTTTAAGAAAAACTTAACTTACAAAAAACAGTGTGGCTTATTGGTTCAGAAGAACAAATTTAGTGTTGCTATTTATGCTTTTTTTATTTCATAAAAAATTACTATAAACAATTATGATAATCTATAATTACTATTGAAATGGCATTAAATACTAAAGACTAACAATACTGAATATCTTTTTGTATAGTAGGTACATGGTAAGATATTAACCTTTAATTGTGTCTCATGTTTGTCTGTCAGTTGAATTGTTTGAGTTGACTTTCAATAATAATTTCTTCACTATTATCTACATAGTTCATTTATTTAATTTTATAAGTATTTATGAACATCAATATCTGATTTATAAGTTTATGTTATACAATTATACACACTTGACCTTGGAGCACTGATTGAATTAAACATGAGATTAGTACTCAGAGGGGATTATGAAAAGGGTTACTGTCTGTAGTGACAATAACTATTAAATATCTGATAATAGATATTGAACAGTGACTTTGAGATGTGGAGTGGACAAACACCTCACTATGAGGCTAACAAAATTTTGTTCATTTCACACATGCACAGATCAGTCCTGTATAGTGTTTCACAGTGTGTACGTTTAACACGTCAGTTTATTTCTACTAAAACCAAATGTTTTGCCCACAATGAAAGTTTTAGTCAAGCCACTGAGGATACCTCATCATAGTATAGCCGAAATGATTGGTTTTAATAGAAATAAATTGATGTGTGCTAAACCAAAAAACAGTGTTGTTATATTTGGTCTTGACATGACCAACTTCTTCTTTTGGCATCTGATGGGGGAGTAATTCTACAGGCGAACTTGAATCTTTTTTTATTTGTTAATGATAAGATGTTTTAGGGCCTGGCACGTTTAACATCAAATAACTTCAGCCATAAACAAAAATGTATTAAAAGATACCTTTATTGAAATGGAGAGGGAAGTAAGCAAAATTGGTTTGGAAGTCAATGAGGCTAAAACAAAATACATGAAAGTGTCTGCGAAGGAAAATAGAGAACTGCTAGACCTTCACATAGGCCATTACTGTTTCCAAGGAGTTACAGAATTTAAGTACCTAGGTGTTATTCTGAATAATGAAAACCGAGTGAGCAGCGAAATAGTAAATAGAATCATAACTGGCAATAGAGCCTACTATGCAAACCAATCATTACTGAAGTCAAAGCTTCTAACTCCAAGAACCAAACTGATGTTATATAAAACACTGATCAGACCTGTTGTTGCTTATGCATCTGAGACATGGACTCTCGTAAATAAGGATATAAGCGCTCTAAGAATTTTTGAAAGAAGAATATTGAGACAGATTTTTGGACCGGTGAAGGAAGGGAATATGTATAGGATCCGAAATAACAGTGAAATAAATGAGTCCAGGTCCAGGTGGACAAGACCTGGTGAGGCACATAAAATCAGCTAGAATTAGATGGCTGGGACACGTATCCCGTATGAATGTTACGAGGATGCCCAAAACTATATTAAGTGGAACGATATTGGGCAAAAGAAGAAGAGGCAGGCCTCGACGAAGATGGCAGCAGGATGTGGAAGAAGGTCTGAGAAAGATGGGCATTAGGAACTGGAGACTGAGGGCAATGGACAGAGCTGAGTGGAGACGGGTCGTAGCGGAAGCCAGGGCTCACCATGGGCTGTAGTGCTGGAGAGTAGTAGTAACTTCAGCCATAAAATATTAAAAACAAAAAGTAAACAGTTTAATAAAACCTGTTACTTAAAAATACATGCAGTCAGCTATTGATAAGCAGACCGACCAGCAGACTGATAGCAGTACAGTTGCAGAGGTGGCTGTTAAGTACAGGTGGTTGAAGTTTTTATGAAGCTACGATAACTTAATGTTTTACATTTCTCATTATGTCTCTGCAGGTATGAGCATAAAACATAGATACAAATTAATATAAGCTGTACAATGTATAATTTTTATGAGATAAATTTCTAAAAACAGCACTGAATTTTTGGAATTACAACTAATTATGTTTTTTTTTCAAGCATTTCTTTTAAAAGATCTGTTCCATATGTGAAGTCATGAAGCAAGGTTTGTTTTTAGAACCCATCAGGTGCACTATAACTTAACTGAGCAACAGATATGCATAAGTTTATGACTAATGTTATTTGCAAAATGGGATTAAAAACAAATTATAGGCCAAAAATTGTTTCTTGAAAATACAGTAATTTGAAGCGTACTTAAATTCTGGAATCTATAAATATCAAATTAAGATGCCACCTTTTTCTGAAGGTTGTATAATCTTTCATTCTTATAATGAGTCGCCACCAGTACAGCACATACAACATAATGACTATCCATGTATTCGTACATATTCTAAAGAAACATTAGTGAACAAACACTAAATTTCACTTAAATTCAATTTCCTGAACACAAAACAACAACTTATTCATGAATCGATGTACTCATAAGAGAATTTTTATACAAAACAGTTATCATGAAAGCGTTTGCTTACACTATAATTTTAATGGGATAGTATTAAAAATCATCACTTAGATTCTATATCACTTCTGATTCACTTTCAGTTGTAGATTCACTTGACTCTGGGTGAAGCAAGGTAACAAGAAATTTATCAATCTCTACTTCCATTCCTTCATCGCTACGTATATACTCATTTTCTATTTTAATTATATCACTATAGAACCGCATCCAATCTTCAGGAGTTATTGAATTTATTGCCTCAACTGCTGTCATCTTAAGATCTAATGGGCGATCTGCTGTGAGATTTTTATGTCTAAGTTTACTTTCCACTTTTCCCCACACCAATTCAAGTGGATTAAGGTCACACATGTATGGAGGCAATCGTAAAACTGTGTGACCCCCAGCTTTTAACATTTTGTCAATACAATAAACCTTTTCATTGGCTTTGCATTTAGCTATTAAATTGTAAACTTCACCTTTAAAAATGTCAGGACTAACAGAGATTCCATTCTTTTCAAGCCATGAAATCATAGTAGCTTTTGTTGTATATTTTGAAGGTACTTTATTCATTTCAGCACAATTGTATGGAGAATTGTCTAATATAATTACACAGTTTCCTGGTACGTTTGGCAACAGCTTTTCTGATAACCACTTTTCATAAGTTTGGTAGTCCATGTGGCCATGATAACTTTCTGTTCCCTCATTGGCTCTGAGTATTAATTGTGTATTTTGTATAAAACCACTTTCTCTACAAGCACATAGTATAATTAATTTCTTTGAACGGTTTATACTTGCTTGTGTACGTGTACTGTCACCATTGTACCAACATTTTTTTAAAGTGAAATTACTGTCTATCCAAGTTTCGCTTAAATAAACAACATCCTTATTTCCTTCCCGAGCTTTTCTGACAGATTGTAAATATTTGAATCTCCATGCGATAAGATAAGGATTTTCTACTAGAAGTTGATATTTACTTTTTCTACATTTCTTCCACCTGAACCCCATATCCCTTAATAAATAACCTAAAACTCTTCGATCACCTGGAAAATCAATTTTTTCTTTTATAGCTTCTAGTAACTTTCTAGCAGTCAGCTCCCATTTTTGACAAATATAAAAATCATTAATGATATTTCTAATAACATGTACACCAAAGTAATCTAGCTGAACAATCCTTGACATCTTAGAAACATGATATTTACCTGGAGTAGTTAATTTAGAATTTCCAGCCTTTCTACATTCGTCTACTATTCTGCTTACTGTCCGAGCACTAACTGCTGTGTAATCAGATGCTCTTATCCGTTTTTTAGAAAGATCAACTCGCAGCTGACCTGTGCGAGCCTCTTCATCACATCTATCTATAACCCGAGAAACAATTTCTTTGGCTGCAGCATGTATTATCTTTTTTTTTGTTCTCTTTAAATCCATTTTGTTGTAATTTTAAGCCTGTAGGTTGAATTTATGATGGGAACATCACATTCCAGCAACCACTCTTTATAAAGTTGTATGAAGTTCGTTCATGTGTTAAGTGAAGTCTTGCAGATACATGAAGGCTTCTTTTAATGTAGTATGCCAACATAAATATCTGAACACAAAAAAGCAGCTAGTGGTGGCAACAAAAGTGACACTGGTAAGTTCATCCAGTACCTGTGCTCCTTACTATTGCATACGTGTGTTTTATCATACACGTCTGTAATCTGCAAATACAAAATAGTATTACAACTGTGTTACACTGATTTTTGAATTATATAATATAGTTGAATTAGATAGCACTTGGGATAACTTGAATTTCACACACACACACTCACTCTCTTAAAATATTTTCTGCACAAGAATATAATATTAAACTGAATTCATTTTCTATATTATTTACTGAAGTAAATTGTGCATAGTAACTTTTCACTTTATATTCTGTTGAAAGAATGGAGAGTACACAATTATTATGATTTCACAATTTTTGAGACTTAAATACAAAGTTAAAATCATTGTTTATTTCTCTTCTTGAGTGTGCCGTTTCATATTTTTTGGGTTTTCACTGATAAACGAAATGTGTCAGAAGTTTTATATATATAATCCAGTTTTATATTAATCAATTTTTTGGGTACTCGGAAGTATTCGGCTAAGAACGCAGCTTGATTGTGTGTGGGAGAACCTATAGCGCTAACTATTGGTCATAACTAGACATCCCACTTCAACCCATAGTTAGCGCTATAGGTTCTCCCATACAAAATCTAGCCACGTTCTTGGCCGAATATTTCTAACCATTACTTGAAAAAATGGATTCGTACATAAAAAACTCGTTTACTTTAAAAGAATGGCTCTCGGACTTCGCCATCTCTTCTTCAGACATCCTGGTCAGCTTTGATGTAGTCTCACTTTTCACCAACATACCGATCTTAGAAACACTCCAGACAATATAAACTACATACAAACCGCATCAACACATCATGGAACTAACAAAGCACTGTCTGACCTCCACCTACTTTACATACAACAATCACTTCTACAGGCAAATAGAAGGAGCACCAATGAGCTCACCGTTATCGCCAGTCATTGCTAATCTCTTCATGGACAATCTCGAGAAAAAAGCAATGAGTACAGCACAGCTAAAACCTTCCTTGTGGATTAGATACATTGTCGACTGCTTCATAATATGGCCATATGAAAAGGACACATTAACAGAGTTCTTGACGCATATAAACAGCATCCATGCAAAAATAGAGTTAACTACGTAAACGGAGACAGACAACGGCATTCCATTCCTTGACCTTTTCATACAGAAGAAAGACCTCAGTTTTTCTACATACAGAAAATGCACACACACAAACAGATACTTACACAGACTGTCCCATCACCGCCCAGCACAGTTAGTAGTGAAGACACTTACACACAGACCCCTACACCTAGCGGACGAGGAACACAGGAAACAGGACCTGAACACATTGAAGGAGATGCTGTTTTTCAATGGATACACCCCATCTGATTTAAACAACATCATCAAACAAAAGAAGACAAAGAAGACGCAACCGGAGAAAGAAACACAGGAGTACATCAGCACCTTAGCATTACCATACATAAAGGGCACAACAGACATAATAGGGAGAATATTCAAGAAATATAATATCAGGACAACATTCAACACGCACAAAAAAATCAACGCCTTTCTACAAAATCCAAACGACCCCATACACTTAGAGGGACAAGGTGTATATCAAATACCAATGAAAAACAACGACCAATCTTATATCGACCACTCTGGGAGAAATATCCATCAACGCGTCTGTGAACATGAACTGACAGTAGAAAAACAAGAAGACAACACATCCCTAACGAAACACCAAAGAAACAAGTCACAACTTCAATTTAAAAAACACAAAACTCTTGGCAAGAAGTAACTAGCAACCATGTGGAAATTCCTGACAGTTCACAAGTTAACAAGCAACATATGGCCACAACACACTTGTCCCCACGCTCTAACCCTCCCATGACAAAAATCACAAGGAAAACGATATATAAAACACGCACTGTAGTTAAATCAACATCAGTACGCCTTGAATATATTCTGGGATTACAGAAAGAAACGTCGGCATTATAAACATCACATACACGGATGTACCCAAAAACCTACTACAACAGATATTCACCATGAAAGCGTTCGCACGAGCATATTGTAACGCTCTAAATTTGGGTGGTACCTCCTTCTTCCTTAAAGCCCCGTGTTGGGTTCGTCAATATGTAACGCTCTAACGGGGTCGTACCTGTCAAAATGTATCACACTTGTTTATTTTGTGTATTAGTGTGAATGTAGTGTGTTTGCCTCACACTGGTCGTTACATAAATCGACGTCACTACTGGAGTCCGTAGCGTTGTCAATGTTACCAGTACAACCTACCTGTTAATTCATAGGGATTGCTATTCCCGGGTGGCGCCAAATTGTTTCTGTTAAAACAATTAAAATATTTAATTTCTAAGATAATACGTGATATTAGCATAGACAGCTGTGGCGTTCGAATTGTTCCCGCTGCTATACAGGTTGTCGACTCGGCCACTCGTGATGAGCGCTAGTTGGCTGTTGCTTAAAACTTCGCTAACACACATATATTCTACAAAATCCTATGAAATAACAAGATAGTAATGTTCTGTACTGTGTTTTTTAATACAAATTTGGTCATCAATAAATATGACAAATGAATTATAAATAATTTTATAACATTAGGCTCCGGCTTAGAGCTTGAAACATAAAATATCTCAGAGTTGGCAAAAATGATTTCAAAACATTATCGTTGCCGAGACGGCATTAAGTTACTTTTAATAAATTACTATGTTTAAAATCTGGAGTTCTTTTGGTCATGAAATAAGACATAAACGTTGGTTACATTAAAAAAGTACACTACCGTACCTTATACGTACTTAGAAATTATAATGTGTTTATACAATTTGTTCGGTAGTGTCGTATTTCTGTTACAAAAATTGTGCTCTCAAATAAGGTTATATTTAGTTTAATAAAATGTTTTTTAAGTAAGTAAGTTATGCATTTACCTTTGAAAGAAAATACTACTTTTTAAATAGTGAGAAATTTTATCATTTGAAAAATAATTTAAGTAATTTAGGGTTTTGGGATTAAGGAATTTATTCGGTACTTATCAGTTCATATCATGTTGAAATGTCGTCATCAGGATAGTCGTATATTCTTCGAATTTGGGCTGGTTTTAAACTTCTAACATCTTCTTCAATCTGGTCTTGGGTTTTTCTTTAATTAATTTAGTTAATTTGGTTCCTGGACCTCATGAATTCTTTATAGATCGACGTCTATTCATTTTGGGTCATCTTGGTTCACTGATTCGACTTTTTATAACTGTTTAAATTAAAATTTTAATCGTTCCAATTTTGCATGCCGCTTACCCACGCGTCGTTTTTCAGAGTCTATATAATTTAACGGAAAATAAGCCCTCAACGTCTCGTTGTCATAGTAACCATAATTCGATGATTGGTTAATTACTCCTTTAAGACATTGTTAAAATATTTGAATTTTTATTCAAATTTATTAAGTATTTTCCTAATGGTTTTATTCCTTTATAATTCCTTTGGGATAATAAATGACATCACTATTATTTTTCTTTCCTTTCAAAGTTTACAATGATACCTCATAAGGTCATATTCTGTTATACATTAACTATAGTCTAATTATTTGACATTTAATAAATAACATATCTTTCTTATATTAAACTATTACAATGATATTTCTGTGTAAAAATAACAGATATATAATTACTGTCCATTCACTGGTCTTAGATTAGTAAGATTTCTTGTGAAATTGATACAATTTACATTTGAATGTCTTTGGCAGTTAAATGTTTACATAATCAAAATCAGCCATGATTGTTTTTTAGTGTATTTCTTTTTAAATTTTTTTGAATTCAGCCTGATGGGCTTCACTTATTTGTTTGTGTTTTAACTACTATTCAACATACATTTTCATTACTCTTCTTTTGAAATATAATAATTAGGTTTATGGACTGTAGGTTCCTTTCAGCCATATTCCTCTTTTAACATTGAACCGACTATTCTTTACAAGTCATGAGTTATTATTAGTTCTAACATTGATTTCTTTCTTGTGTTACAAACTAAAGTGATAAACATTGTCACTTTTCATAAAATTATGAAGGTTAATTCCCCTTTCAACATGGGGTGTTGTATTCTTTGCAATCTTAATTTTAATAACAAAACTTTAATTCTATTCTATCATACCATGTTAACACAAGTTATTTGTCTGGGCTTTCTCCCTGAATAATATCACAAGCTTCCCTTATGTTAATTTGGACTACTATTTCTAATTACTTCTAGATATATTACTGTTTATAATATCACTCCAATCATTGGTTGTTTATCAATGTTTCACAGAGTGTCTGCTTACTTATCATTCTATTTTGAGTGTTTCACATACACTTTCACTATTTTTTAGGGTATTTACACTTCACTAAAGCACTTCACTTTGATTCACTGTTTTGTATTTAGTGTTATTTAATGGGTAATCCCTATACTTTCTCCTACCATTTCTCACTATTTTGTTTGAGTATGATATTTACTATTAACAATATGAGGTTAGTTGTTTTTTTGTTAAATCTAACCTTTCTGACTGTGTTAGTGTACTTTTTCTATATTACATTGCTTTACAATTGTATTGTCTTTAAAATGGGTACATAGGTTAATTTAATTATAACAATAATATTGGTTTCATTAATACATAATTATTCGAGGTTTATTGACCGTATTCTATTCTTGAGTATACTATCTTTCCCGTTTATATGTGTGTTAGTTTCCCCTTGGGTTTAACCTGTCTCCTCTTCATTCTTCCTCTTCTTCATCTTCAATAGTCTTCATCTTCATTTGGTTCTCCTCTTCTTCTCTTCTGGTTTAAATTCTGTTTAATTGTAGGGATCTGTTCTCTTCTTCTGGTTCTTCTTTAGTTCTGTGTTCATTATTGATTTGTCTATCATATTTTTCTTAAGTATGTTACGTGGTTCCCTTCTTTATATTTAGGTTGTTGGCTCAATCACTTGGGTTGGGTAATATCGTTGTACGTCGTGTCAAAGTATTTACATTTTAATCATTTTTTAAACATTTTATTTTATATGAAGTATTTTTATATCAAGAATTATCTTTTTTATCACTGGTACGGGATTTGGCTTAATTGTATCGTTACATAATGCCTCTCCTCTAAAATTGATCATTTTAATAAAACACTAGCATAGTTTTTTATGAAATTATCAGTTATAGATAAATTTTTTCCTCTTCTTCCTTGTTTGTTTCTCCATTCTTCATTTCTCTTCTTACTTAATTCATTCCATTTTATTTGGATCTGTTTTTATTTATTTCCATTGGTGCATTTTCCCTCATACACAAATTTTTCCCTAACTTTTATATAGTAGTTGGTTTCTCCCATTACTACTCATTTTTCTGAGACTAGAGGCACATCTTCTCTACTCAGTTCATTTGGATTGCTGGACCTTTCAACAGTCAATCTTAAATACCTTCTTTGTCAACTTGTGACTTAATAATAAAATAATATAATATAATATACTTTGGGATTGTCCACCTTGTGGTTGGTTTTTAGATCACTTTGTCATTACTACTCATTCTTCCTTCCGCTATACCTTAACTATACACTATCATCTACTTATACACTATAGTGAGAAATTTTATCTTTATTCATATGTTAATTTCATCATATCTCACTTTTCATTATTTTGTTTTCAATGCTCGTTGTGATCATTTTAATTGTCTTAGACATTTTTTTTTTTCTTAGTCATTTAGCAGGATTCTGCTTTAGCCATATTTGTATATTTGTTTTATACATAATCTCCCTCTCCTTGTACCAGGTATAATTTTATTTATTTTTTTTTCTTATAATACTTTTGTTCAGTATGATTTCAAGTATTTATCTCAGTAATTTGAGCTTGATTTTATTTTTGTTTATTTTATTCGGTATTCAACATCATTTTTGATAATTCTTTGGTAAGTTAATTGTCTTACCTTAAAGGAATGTTTGTAGCGTATTCCTTTTTAGCTATTTTTTTGTTTTAATTATAATTGTAAGTTTGTGCTTCTTACATTTTTATTATATAGGAATGTGTGTAACTTATTCCTTATTATCTCACTTTTTACTTCATACTTCATATATCAATCTTTTGTTATATTGTAAACTGATTTAAATTGAAAGGAATTTGTGTAACTGTTTCCTTTGTTTTTTTTTCATTATTATCCACTTATATTAATTCTTTTTATGGTTCCGCATATATCATCTAAATATGTTAGTAAGCTGCTCTTACAATCTCTGTTGGAATTTTGAAATATGTTTCATTTCACAATGGTTTTATTCTTCTTCGTAAAACTTTTTTATCGAAGTTTGGTTATAAACTCCCTTGATTTTCCTTGTACTGATATTACTGATCTGGTAAGTATTATTACCATTATCTTTTGTGATGATATATGGATTATTATGATATACATAATTGTTCTATTCATATTACTATATACCGGTCCTTGTTATTTATATTTTGTTAAGTTGACTTCTCCTTTTCTTTCCTTTATTATTTCCTTCTCTTGTTCGACTCTTTGTTATTATGCACCTCTACTCCTTCAAGTGCTTGGTAGACACACTTATTCTGGATGATATTTTATTCATGTCATCACCACCTTACCACATGTTGGGGCCATACCCTCTCTCCATAGCTTAAATCATCTTCTACATTACTTTCATTTCTGTGGTTATCAGGTGGTTCTTGGCTAGTTTCTGCCCTTATGTTGTTTACTTGAGCTGTCCGGTGTCCTTCGTCATTACTTGTCGTATCATGCCGTATTGAAAAACCCAGATTCTCATGGACTGTTACCCAATTCCCGCTATTATTTTGGTTGGTGTTGCGTTCCTGGCGGTGGTTATCTTCACTGCGAGGTGGTTCATCGCTCCTACTCTCTGCTGGTCTATTGTTAGTCTCGTCGGACGCGTGGTACCATGGTTCTGGGTGCCAATTTGGGCTGTATCTTCGGTGGTTATTCCGCCTTCTCCCACTAATAAAATTTACATGACGTCGATTGTCACTTCTATTTGGGTTACCCCCAGGTCCCCGGTTGTACTGGTAATTGGGATGATACCGGTTGCCGTAGTAATTATGGTCATTGGGGTGGCCGTTGGTACGTTGTTCAGGTTCCACTCCTCGGTAATTCTCATTTGGTCGGTTATTATTATTTGGGCTGTTTCTATTATTGTTTTGATTTCCTGAGTGATGGTTCTGTTGACCTCTGTTACCAGGCTGATTATTCGGAGGGTGATGCTGATTATTTCCATTGAATGTTTGTTCTGCATTATTATCATTGTTATTTCGGCCCCAGTTATTCCGATTATTGCTTTGTGGATGATTGTATGGTCCATGGAAATTAGTTGTATTGTTGTGTTCATTCCACTTATTGTATCTTTGGTTTGTGATCCTGTTTTTTCGATACTGGTTATCGTTCTCCAGGTCCTCCAATAGACTAACCATTCCTTGAATTGTTTTAATTTGCCCTTGTCGTCTGGCCTTCTGGATGGCTTCTTCGTAATGATAACCCAGTTGTATTACCAACGACTCCTCGGGTATCTTGGGTTCCAAATTTCTGGCTAAGCATACTTTTCCCAGAAAGTAAGAGGTTAACGTGTGTCCTCCTTGTGTCTCGCACCTTCCGTTACTGATGTCATTGCGGACCACATTCTGCATTGATTCGGACCAATACTTCTCCCTGAACTGTTTCTTGAACTCTTGGGTATCATTTATCTCAGGTCGTGTGGCCGTCCACCAATTGTCATGGGTGTCACGGAACATCTCATCGATCATACTTCTTACACTGGACCATCTGGTTTCTCTGTTCTTCTCTATCAGTTCTTCTACCCGTTTGAGGAATTCTATCGGGTTTCTCCGGTAGCTACGAAAATTGATTATTTCTCGATTTTCACTGGTTATGAACTGTGTGTGATTATATGGTTTTTCTCTTAATGCATCTAATTCTTCCTGCATCTGTTTCTCTCGTATATTGATTCCCTGGATTTTTTCTCTGTTTTCTCGGGTCAGTCCGTCTATTTTATCTATGACGGTGTACACCTTCTCCACCCGATTGTTTACATCCAGTTGTAGCTCTTGGTGCCTCTCCTCCATTTCCTTGACCACCTCCTGTTTGTTCTTCTTGCACCCTTCAGTAAGGACTTGGTAGAATTCCGTCGCTCTCAATTTACCTTCCTCCTCAACGTTATTAATTTTATTATTTAATTCTTCTCTGATTTGTACCACTGTTTCGTTGGTTTCCGTTACCGTTTGTCTGATCTCTTCTCGACATTCGACCAGTTGTTGCTTCCATTCCTCCTTGGTTTTCTTACTTTCTTCCTCGATTTTCCATTGGAGAATATCATGATTAATTTCCATCTTTTTATTTACTATCTCCAGATCCTTTTTGATCTGTTTCTTCAGCTCTTCGCTCTTCTTTTCCAATGCCTCCTGACTTCTCTTCAAGTCTTCATGGTTGCTCTCTATTTTGTCATTCAGAAATTCTATGCTCTCCTCCATTTGCTTCTTCAATTCTTCACTGTTTTGGTCCAGTTTTTCCAGTTTTTTATTCAATTCTTCCTTGTCTTGTCTTCTCTCTTCCTTATCTTGTCTTCTCTCTTTATTCATTTGTCCGAATTGTTCCATCATGAACTTCATCATGCTATCTAAATTCGTTTCTTCTGTTGGTTTGACTGGTTGGTCATTTACCATGACTTCTGCTTCTATTTCCGGTTCAGGTGGATTGGGATTTTCCATTTGGTCCTCCTGTGGGTTTTCTTCTGACAATTCTCCAGTTGTTTCCTCCACTTCTACTTCCTCAATTTCCTCCATTTCTTCGGGGTTTCCTTCTTGGTTTGGTGCTTCCTTCCCTTTGCGCCTCGTAACCATACCGTGTCTATTCATGATCGCCGCTAGTTATTCTTTCTAGCCCCACGTTGGGCGCCAATATGTAACGCTCTAAATTTGGGTGGTACCTCCTTCTTCCTTAAAGCCCCGCGTTGGGTTCGTCAATATGTAACGCTCTAACGGGGTCGTACCTGTCAAAACGTATCACACTTATTTATTTTGTGTATTAGTGTGAATGTAGTGTGTTTGCCTCACACTGGTCGTTACATAAATCGACGTCACTACTGGAGTCCGTAGCGTTGTCAATGTTACCAGTACAACCTACCTGTTAATTCATAGGGATTGCTATTCCCGGGTGGCGCCAAATTGTTTCTGTTAAAACAATTAAAATATTTAATTTCTAAGATAATACGTGATATTAGCATAGACAGCTGTGGCGTTCGAATTGTTCCCGCTGCTATACAGGTTGTCGACTCGGCCACTCGTGATGAGCGCTAGTTGGCTGTTGCTTAAAACTTCGCTAACACACATATATTCTACAAAATCCTATGAAATAACAAGATAGTAATGGTTCTGTACTGTGTTTTTTAATACAAATTTGGTCATCAATAAATATGACAAATGAATTATAAATAATTTTATAACATTAGGCTCCGGCTTAGAGCTTGAAACATAAAATATCTCAGAGTTGGCAAAAATGATTTCAAAACATTATCGTTGCCGAGACGGCATTAAGTTACTTTTAATAAATTACTATGTTTAAAATCTGGAGTTCTTTTGGTCATGAAATAAGACATAAACGTTGGTTACATTAAAAAAGTACACTACCGTACCTTATACGTACTTAGAAATTATAATGTGTTTATACAATTTGTTCGGTAGTGTCGTATTTCTGTTACAAAAATTGTGCTCTCAAATAAGGTTATATTTAGTTTAATAAAATGTTTTTTAAGTAAGCAAGTTATGCATTTACCTTTGAAAGAAAATACTACTTTTTAAATAGTGAGAAATTTTATCATTTGAAAAATAATTTAAGTAATTTAGGGTTTTGGGATTAAGGAATTTATTCGGTACTTATCAGTTCATATCATGTTGAAATGTCGTCATCAGGATAGTCGTATATTCTTCGAATTTGGGCTGGTTTTAAACTTCTAACATCTTCTTCAATCTGGTCTTGGGTTTTTCTTTAATTAATTTAGTTAATTTGGTTCCTGGACCTCATGAATTCTTTATAGATCGACGTCTATTCATTTTGGGTCATCTTGGTTCACTGATTCGACTTTTTATAACTGTTTAAATTAAAATTTTAATCGTTCCAATTTTGCATGCCGCTTACCCACGCGTCGTTTTTCAGAGTCTATATAATTTAACGGAAAATAAGCCCTCAACGTCTCGTTGTCATAGTAACCATAATTCGATGATTGGTTAATTACTCCTTTAAGACATTGTTAAAATATTTGAATTTTTATTCAAATTTATTAAGTATTTTCCTAATGGTTTTATTCCTTTATAATTCCTTTGGGATAATAAATGACATCACTATTATTTTTCTTTCCTTTCAAAGTTTACAATGATACCTCATAAGGTCATATTCTGTTATACATTAACTATAGTCTAATTATTTGACATTTAATAAATAACATATCTTTCTTATATTAAACTATTACAATGATATTTCTGTGTAAAAATAACAGATATATAATTACTGTCCATTCACTGGTCTTAGATTAGTAAGATTTCTTGTGAAATTGATACAATTTACATTTGAATGTCTTTGGCAGTTAAATGTTTACATAATCAAAATCAGCCATGATTGTTTTTTAGTGTATTTCTTTTTAAATTTTTTTGAATTCAGCCTGATGGGCTTCACTTATTTGTTTGTGTTTTAACTACTATTCAACATACATTTTCATTACTCTTCTTTTGAAATATAATAATTAGGTTTATGGACTGTAGGTTCCTTTCAGCCATATTCCTCTTTTAACATTGAACCGACTATTCTTTACAAGTCATGAGTTATTATTAGTTCTAACATTGATTTCTTTCTTGTGTTACAAACTAAAGTGATAAACATTGTCACTTTTCATAAAATTATGAAGGTTAATTCCCCTTTCAACATGGGGTGTTGTGTTCTTTGCAATCTTAATTTTAATAACAAAACTTTAATTCTATTCTATCATACCATGTTAACACAAGTTATTTGTCTGGGCTTTCTTCCTGAATAATATCACAAGCTTCCCTTATGTTAATTTGGACTACTATTTCTAATTACTTCTAGATATATTACTGTTTATAATATCACTCCAATCATTGGTTGTTTATCAATGTTTCACAGAGTGTCTGCTTACTTATCATTCTATTTTGAGTGTTTCACATACACTTTCACTATTTTTTAGGGTATTTACACTTCACTAAAGCACTTCACTTTGATTCACTGTTTTGTATTTAGTGTTATTTAATGGGTAATCCCTATACTTTCTCCTACCATTTCTCACTATTTTGTTTGAGTATGATATTTACTATTAACAATATGAGGTTAGTTGTTTTTTTGTTAAATCTAACCTTTCTGACTGTGTTAGTGTACTTTTTCTATATTACATTGCTTTACAATTGTATTGTCTTTAAAATGGGTACATAGGTTAATTTAATTATAACAATAATATTGGTTTCATTAATACATAATTATTCGAGGTTTATTGACCGTATTCTATTCTTGAGTATACTATCTTTCCCGTTTATATGTGTGTTAGTTTCCCCTTGGGTTTAACCTGTCTCCTCTTCATTCTTCCTCTTCTTCATCTTCAATAGTCTTCATCTTCATTTGGTTCTCCTCTTCTTCTCTTCTGGTTTAAATTCTGTTTAATTGTAGGGATCTGTTCTCTTCTTCTGGTTCTTCTTTAGTTCTGTGTTCATTATTGATTTGTCTATCATATTTTTCTTAAGTATGTTACGTGGTTCCCTTCTTTATATTTAGGTTGTTGGCTCAATCACTTGGGTTGGGTAATATCATTGTACGTCGTGTCAAAGTATTTACATTTTAATCATTTTTTATATCAAGAATTATCTTTTTTATCACTGGTACGGGATTTGGCTTAATTGTATCGTTACAATATATATTTTCCACTGTAAGCATCGACTTTGTCTAACTGTTGTGAAAAAAGTAGATGCAAGGAAACATTTTCCTGTGAAGGACTTGTTTATAACTGTGACCTATGAATTATGATAAAAGTTTTTTTTTTGTATTTAAATTGTTTGTTATTAAATTTTTTGTACATGTCTGCTAATTCTTAGCAGCTATATTTTAAGTTGTACTTTTGTACTACAACTGGCAAAAAATTGGTCTAATGTCTATTATTATGTTAAAAAGGTAGGCATATCTACCTAACTTACGAGGGGGATTTGAAAAGTTTGCAGCCTACCATAGAAACGAATGTGTGGCGTTTCTGGTTTTTACCACATCGTGTCGTCATGTTCGCCCCACGAACAGCTGTGAAGCGTCAAGTCGGGTCAAGTCATTGTTGCGGAGTATAAATAAGGTTCTCACAGCAGTGCTGAAAATGGAGAAAACTGAACATGCAAATTTTTTGTTAAGAATGGTTTAACGCCAACAGAAAGTTTTAATGAGATGAAGAATGTATTGGGTAATGCTGAACCTTCATTTACTACAGTGAAAAAATGGGCTACCGAATTTAAACGTGGTCGTTCAAGTTTGGAAGATGACCGGCATACTGGACGTCAATAAAGTGCATGATATTATTTTGGAAGATCGCTGTTTGAAGATGTCTGAAATTGTTAAGCCTGTGGGCATCTCAGATAAAAGGGTACATCACATTCTTACTGAAGAATTAGGTATGAAAAAGTGTCTGGAAGATGGGTGCCGCGTTTGTTGACAAGTGACCAAAAATGCATGTGAATGCAAGCTTCTCAGGAATGTTTGGAGTGTTTTAAGAAAAATCAGAAAGATTTTATTCATAGATTTGTAACAACTGATGGAACTTGGGTCCATTACGTCACTCTAGAAACAAAACAGCAGTCGAAACAATTGATCCATAGTGAATCACCGCCTCCAAAATAGGTATAATCAATTTTGTCGGTTGGAAAGTGTATGGATCCATTTTCTGGGATTCTAAGGGGATATTGTTACTAGACTGCAGTGAAATGGTCAAATGATAAATTGAGAGTATTGGCCCTTTTGGGCCAATTAAATGTAAAAATTCAAGAAAAAAGACCAGGTTTAGCAAAGATCATTTTTCATCAGGAGCATGCCCTCACATATGCGGTGTCTATGGCAACAATCGCCAAGTTGAAGTACGATCTGCCTTATTTGTCGTATTTAGCGCCATGTGACTTACATCTACTCTCAAACCTCAAAACATTTGGGGGGGGTAAGCGATTTTCCTCAGATGACAAGCTGAAAGTGGCAGTAAACGGTAATTTTGAGGACCTATAAGAATCGGACTTCCTCAACGGGGTAATGAGTTGACTCTTCGCTGCTGTTCATGGGGCGAACGTGGCGCCATGATTGCGGTAAAAAATAGGAACCCCACACATTCGTTTCTATGGTAGGCCGCGAACTTTTCAAATCACCCTCATATACAAACTAATACTTGAACTATTATTTAGCAGAAACTTGAAGGGATGATAACGTTCTCTTCTACAGTCAATTTCTTATTGGGACCATTTCTCTTCATATCAATGTGTTGCACAACGCTGACATTTGGGAAAAGGGTTGCCCACAAGGTGGACTATGGTGCAAGTTGTGCCATCACCATTTGGGGGGGGGGGGATTTTGCAGATATGTTAGTTTTTGAGGGGAATTTTAGATCCAACAAAAGTTCAAAAAGAATAAAATTGTATTTAAAAACACTTGAAAACATATTTATCCCACTTAAAGCCTAGATTCTGTTAGATCATATGTCATGTTACCAGCTTTGCTTTTAAACAACAAGCAAGCATTCAGCTGCAATACGTGAAGTTGAATCTGGAGGATATATGTGTATCTGTATATTAATAATACATCAAATTAATATTACATTAATACAGTAAATCAAAATCTGGATACACAGAGATGAAGAAGAAATCAAAGAAGGCTCACACCATGAGAAAAATAAAATAACTGACCAGTGGGTGAAAAGAGGCTTCACCAGATCATACAGATCAGTGATTTGGAACTGGTTGGCTGTGGGCCGCATGTGGCATGTAACAACTTTCTATGTGGCCCACGGCCTTACATTTACTCTACTTACTTTATGTAAATACATACAAAATATTGTTTTAACTAAGAATTACCATACAGGAGAAACCTATGAAAAAACTTTTCACTGATTCACTAATAAACATGGAGTAGATTTCATATTATTACTTTAATGAAATGTGTACTTGCTCTTGTCATCTTTTATTTTCATCATATTACAAGGGTCAGGCTATTTCCTTTCATCTCACAGACAGACAAAACAGACAGACATCAATTGTCTGTACGCAATCAATCACATCTGTTAATCAAAGTTACTTAATGTGTTTTCAAACTACAACACAACACACAGATACGACCTTCTTACAGATACTGAGTTCTTAGAATTACACTGGAGATATAGGAGGTGAGCAATCTGTCATAATACAATTGTGCTGGTAACTTCAAGGAACCAATAGTGAGAAATTTCTAACAGACACTACCAATCATCTCAACTGACTCAATCTGGCATCTTAATAGGAAATGTAAATGGAGTTTACAATAAACTGAAAATCTACAAATGTTCTTTGGAAAAAATAAACAAAAATTGGCTCATTTTCCAAGATATTGGCAAATAGCAGAAAAGTTTAAAATTTATGAAATACTTGACTTTGTACTTCTGTACCACTAAAGATATGTAGTAAAATATGTTAAATATGTAAATTACCTGCTTTTACTTTTTTAGAAATAATTACGGCCTTTTTTGATTTTATGTTCCATGTTAAAAATTTATCATTTATGATGAGGCCTGAGTTTAACTGTGGCACTTAAGTGCTTTTAAGTTGGAAACCACTAATACAGATGTATACTGAACATCTCTGGATTCCTTCATCACTCACTAACGTATAGGATCCTGTTATCTCTTCCCACAAGTTGTTCTGTAAAGAGAACAACGAGCTGTATAAGACTGATCAAGAACCATTTGAGAAGCAGGATGGGTGATGACTAACTCCTCAGTTTACTTATTCTTTCCTACTGACATCCTCAAGCAAAGGCCAAAATGAGGATATCATTAACAAGTTTCCAGTGTACAAAGAAAAAACCGTTATACTTTAAATCCTTTCAACATCCATATGATTCTTA
The DNA here is from genome assembly GCA_034769895.1 of Magicicada septendecula. Taxonomy (NCBI): domain Eukaryota; kingdom Metazoa; phylum Arthropoda; class Insecta; order Hemiptera; family Cicadidae; genus Magicicada; species Magicicada septendecula. The sequence goes on from CM068375.1 coordinate 188,365,686, forward strand.
GCTACATTTTGTTTTGTCCCATATTTAAACACAAAGTCAAAAAGCTTCAATCAGCACAAGTATATTCATTACCAGTAATACTATTAAATTTCACATAATCGTAGCAAAAAGAAAAATAATGTTCATTTTTATTTCTTATTTACCTTAAACCTAATTAAAAGATTTATAATAATATATATTAAAAAATCAAAGTCTTTTGTAATAGAATGTGAAAGGCCGGAAAAGAAAAATATTAAATTTAGCAATGAAAGCTGAAACAAAGTGGTCAGAGTTCAAAATTATTATTTTCAAATTTCACTGAATTGTTTTATATAGCTTTTACTAAATTCTAATACAGTACTAATTGTAGTTTAAGTTTAATGATTTTGATTAAAATATAATGCAAATTTTTAATGAATAAAAATAATTACCTTAAGATTGTTATGATTTACAATGTTATTATGAATTACATATGAGGGATAGGTTGAAGCTGAAACTTGGGTGGGTTAGTGACAAATTTGGGGGGGGACTGAGACGTTGGCCTTCGGGTCGATGGGGACCACTGTTTGGGATAGCAACACTCTATATACAACTTTACTTTGTTATTGCATAAGAAATAAATTGAATACCATGCACGCTAAGTACAGGTGTACATAACAACATTTAGATTCACTTATACAGTTTTATAATAATTTAAATGTCTGGTTCACATTTAAAAGTATAATATTCACACAGATTTAAATTGTTATAGATTTGTAATATTTTTTTATAAGTTAATAGTTAAAACTTTTAGACAAAAATACATTACTTAAACATAAATTACTTAATGAGAAAAGATCTTGACAGAAGATCCACAAGTAAAAGTAAAAACATTACTCAATGTGCGCCCACAATAGCACGAATGCACATGCACACACATATACATACACATGCACACATGTGCATTAATTGTTTAGGGCTAATAAATAATAGAAAATTATTGTACATCATTAGTAAATGTTTCTGAAAATACAAGAGGATGTTCAACAAACTAACAGAGTACTGCATTTGATTAGTTAAAAAAAATGTTAACAGAAATAACACTGTTGCGCACCACTACAGAAAAATTCCCAATTAGCAATTTCAAACTTCATAGCTCTTCATCAGATCAGAAAAAGTTGTAGTAGATATTTCCGATCTGATGACGATCTGTGAAGCCTGAAAGCAGTAATTGGGATTTTTTCTATAGTGGTGTGCAACAGTGTTATTTCCGTTTGTGATTATAACTAACACAACTTTATTAATTATAAAAAAAACTGTTTATGAATTGTCAGTTAATTAGCTTCACATGTAAAATGAAAATGCTATATACTTGACAAATGAGTTTGTTCATGTTGTTTAGAAATCCCAAATACTGTTGATAATGAAACTACACTCAATGTTCTCAATGGTGTATTTTGCATTTATCTCTATTTAATTCTTTCTGAAGTAATGAATCCAACCTGATTTGTAGCTGTATAACAGTTGGAATTCCAACTGGTTACTTCTTGTGTTTCTCTGTGAATTTTTGTGCTTGACATGTTTCCCTGAGTGTGTTCATAGTGTGTTGTAATGAACTTTCATAAAGAGTGAACTAATCGCTTTTAAAATAATCTGTTTAAGTTCAAAAAATATCGGTATGGAGAACATGACTTCCATGTTCTCAGATTTATATTTAAAATCATTTTCTACTTCTTCTTTCTTCAGCCTTAACCACAGTACTGTGGTCACTAACGTATATCATCTCATGTTAGCCCACTCGATTTTCAATGATGATGGCAGTTGCTAGCACTGCCGAAACATCTGGTTTCATAGAAAACATTGGACCACGCCAAACAGTCCAGGAAGGAATTTCAACAACAAACTACTTCTGTGTTGCCGACAACGTAGTACACATGACATATAAATAAAAATTATCCCCCCCCCTTCAACTATCATTTTCATGTATAGAAAATTAAGCCCATCCCCTTCAACTAGCCTTCAGTTATCGTTTGTAATAGAAAAAATTACCCTTGTTAAAACATAAAACGTTGCAGGTAAATTACCACTTTCCCTTAACCGATCTTCACCAAAATAACAGGCATTGAGTCCTCTACAATTCAGGGACGTATGCAAACAATTATTTGATTGTTTGAATTTGTGGCTGTTATCGTTTGCCATAAACAAATTTTACACACAGACAGGCAGACAGACACACAGACACTTTTTGAAAAATTACTTTTCTTCATGTTTTGAGGGTAGTACAATCAGAATCAGCCGTTATCTCGAACATGATTTTTTTCACCATGACCATACTTCCATTTCCTTATGGAACATTGGAAGTAAAAATGATGGTGAACACTTGACATTTTTTTAAAGTGAAAACAAAAATCTTAAAAAACAACTGTTGAGTCTCGTATGTATTACAGTAAAGTAGTGGAATGCACAGTGCAAGCTTTACACTTAAATAAATCAACAGTAAAGAGAGTTTGTATATACTTCTATGCAGTACTTCTATATAGTACACTAGTTCATAAATTTATAACTAATATGCTTGCTTAGTATTTAGTTACAATATGTGTGAAGCAACATTGTCTGAAGTGCTGATAGACATAAGAACAGAAGAGATCTATTTCGCAGCATTGGTGAATCTACTTTTCCTGTCATGGCATAATTTTCATGTTTCAAATAAAAAATTACCAACAATTACATATTTCTAAAATTATTTGAATTTACTTATAATAAATATTTTGCTTAAAATGAATTACAATTTAGATATATATTATTTTCATGTAACACAAATAAAAATGTCAGGTGTAATACAGACATATTATGTAGAAATTATACTCTAACAGGAATTTTTTCTGATGCTTGCTTTATTCACAGTATACTGACTAAAGTTGATGCTCGTGTCAGAAGGGAGAAAAAAATTTGGATTCCACTGCAATATAAAATAACAAAAAGACCCCCAAAACATTAAATTACACAGTCCAGTTGAGAAATTAATAAGGATTACAATTATGCGTTTAACACTGTTGCACACCTCTAGAAAAATTATTCCGATTAGCGCTTTCAAGCTTCTCAGCTCATCGTCAGATCGAAAATATTTCTAAAATTATTTGAATTTACTTATAATAAATATTTTGCTTAAAATGAATTACAATTTAGATCTGTATTATTTATAAGGTTATTTCCGATCTGACGATGAGTTGAGAACCTTGAAAGTACTAGGCCTAATCGGAATAATTTTTCTATAGTGATGTGCAACAGTGATAATTCTGTTTGTGATTATAACCACTAACACAACTTTCTTAATTAAAATTATGCTTTTACTTCTTTTTATCTCAGATGAAAATACATTTACAACAGATAAAGTTACAAAGTTCTAAATCATGGCTCTTCTTTTATGAACCAGACAGTCTATATACACTTCCAGACGTTTTGTCCAAACCCATGACGGAAGTCTTCAGTGGCACATTGAGCGCAGATCACAAACACCCATATACGAATATGAACAAAGACTGTTCTATCCCGTTGGGACATTTTTATGAGAAAGAGAGAGAAAGGGGGAGGGGGATTATCTTAACCATTCTTTAAATAATGCTAGTGTAAATATTGCTCTGAGTTCTTACAGCAACATTTTTTTAGTGTTTAGAGCTCGTGACACACACACACACACACACACACATATATATATATAATATTTAAAATTTGTATTTAATTACCTAAAGATGTTATTTTTCCCTTATTTGGAACATGTTTCGAGAGCTATTGGGCTATCATCCTCAGCCTTCGCAATTCTGCGTCTAGTGAAGTACCTGTGTGTTGGTCTGTTGCCATTGTGGTCTCCTGTTGGTCTCTGGTATCTCAAAGTGGAATTTTTGTGTGCGATTGTGGTGTATGTATTAGTATTTTGTATATTTTCGATGTTGAGTGCTTTGAAAATTGTGTCGTGTTTTGTATTGATTTGTATTTGTTCGGGTATTAGTTTGTTTTGTGTTTTATGTTTGTATATTTGTAAATTTTCCCAAATGTTCATTATGGTCCCTTTGTGTGGTATGTGTTTTATTAGTGTCACATTGGTTAGGCCTATGTCTGGGAATTCATGTTTATTGTCTGTCCCGTGTTTATTGCATGTGTGGCCAAATTGGATTTATATATTTCTGGCTTTTTGTATGCATTTAGATGTTCAAAATAACGTTTTTTCAGCTGTTTTTTGTTTGTCCACAATAGCTCTCGAAACATGTTCCAAATAAGGGAAAAATAACATCTTGAGGTAAAAATAAATACAAATTTTAAATATTTTATATACATCAGGAAACGAAATGTAGCAGAAAGTTACTGCAAATTATATTGTTACAACACAAAAAGCCACCCCAATACCAGGGAAAAAACTACAATGAATCAACTATATTAAATGAATGAAAATAAAATGACTATGACGAGACAAATGACTATGACCCAACCCAAGTGATTGACCCAATAAAAGAAAATAAAATGAGAAGGTATATGAAAAAGACACAAACAAATAATAAATGTAAAGGACCAGTATTAAAATAAAATAAAATAATCCCAATTAAAGTACACTAACCAAAGAAATAGATATTAAATGTATTCAATAACTCTATAAAGATAAGTGAATCAGAACATGAAATTTGTTAAAATACTAACTAATAATTGTGAATAAAACAATAAAAAACCCAGAAGTGAGAGATAGGTAGGAAGTGAAGGTGATTAAGTGAGTAAAGAGAAATCAATATTAGGGAATTACCACAAGTAACACTCAAGTACAATAAAAAAGTGCAAAGTGCCAGTGTAAACCCAAAATACATAGAAAACCCAACATATAGGTATAGGCACCTAAAACCAGTGAATAACACTACAGTTTAATGGTGAAAAATACCAAAAAATAAGAATGTTATTGTTATTATAATTAAAAGTGATAGTAGATTAGGAATACAGTGGTATTCAGGGTAAAAACCCCATAATGATTAAGAACGTTATTGTTACAATGGTTAAGTAGTAAAAAATACAGAGTTAATGTTAAAAGAAAAATATACTAAATAATATAAGTGCAAAATAAGTAAAACATTCTTGTATCTTAAAATGTTCAAAGGGATAATTAGCAAGATAAAATAAATGGTGTTATAATGTTCTTCACCAAGATAGTTATTTGTTCAAATAAGTTTATAAGAAGGAATATGGCTGAAAAAAGTAAATAGACCATAAACCTAATTTTTGTGTTATGTTTTATAAGTAATATTAAATGATAGACAAGTTATAAAAAATGGCAATATAGATAAATACGGAGATAAAATTTTACAAACAATAATAATAATCTTCAGAGTAAAGACAGGAAAAGAAATTAGAGAATAATAGACAGGCCATGATTTTGTAAAGTAATAAGAACATACAATTATTAAAAAAACAGCCCAAATTAATTCAAAAAGTAAACAAGTCATAAGTGACACCAAGCAAAACATATGTAAATGTAGAGTAATCTTTAATTTATGTAAAATAAGAAGATATAGTCAATTACTACTTAGGCCTATGAAATGCCTAACTGTATAAATCCAAAATAAACAAATTGTAAGAAATTAACTACTGTATTAGAAAATCCAGGACAAGTAACTAGTTAAGCACAATTAGTGAATCGTATTAAGATGTCAAAGTTAAATTAAAAACATAAAATAAGAAAGAAATGTAATTACATAATATTAACATTATTGTCAAAACTTTAATACATAAACAAACCCAGCTTTGTGGGATGTCAAAATGATCTTTAAAAGAAAATATAAACAGTTGTGATAATATCTCATACATAGATAAGAAGACAGAAGAATAATAGTATTCAGAAGATATTTAGTCATTTTGAATTAAAATTCAAATATTATAACAATAGACATAAAATATGATCAGCCAATGAAAGTACAGACAGTTGCCATAACAACGGAACGTTATTTATTATTATTTCATTAAAAAGAATTAGTTCATTATTGATGCTCAAGACATATAGAAGCCAAACCATAGTCGACTCAATTTTAATTTAAAACAGTCAAAATTAAATCAAAATTTAATAAAATGAAGAAACAAGAAGTCTGATGAAGAACTAGTCAATTCAACAGAGACCACAGACCAGATTTTCAATAAATTAATTATTTAATCCACATTATCCGAAAAAGAAGCCAGGCGTACTCCAAATCATAAACGATGGAAGATTGATGATCAAAAGGACCCAACCTAACTAGAACTGAGTAACTCTTCACCCGAATTCAACAGATTTGATAAGTATATCTGAAATACCCGAATTTATGGAATAAATTCTTATTAACTTTTTCTCACTACACAAATAACTCTCACTACGAACTGATAATCAAATTTCTTTCAAGGATTAATTGAAAATAAAAAACTAAACTTGTATGAAACCAGAAAATAACCTGTGTACAAATTACGAACTATTAACACACACTTTTTAACACTTCATGAACGAATTGTAATTAAATCTAATAGTATATAAGTACTATCAATGTAAGGTAGTGTACTTTATTATCATCTTATTAATATTTTTTCGTAACCAAAAGAACTCAGATTAAACGAACCTTAAGAAAATAAACATCAAATGACAGCATGTCGATCTAGTAACGTTTAATCTACTTTAGCCAACCTGAGAGAAATTGTCTATTTATTGCCGGAGCAACTTTGTTTAATAACCATATATAATTTTGTATTTAATTGAATAACTGATAATTTCACGTTAATAAACTAGTACTGAGTTGTAATAACCGTCCTTTATTTCATTGTAAATTGCATTATAAAGTTTGTGTACAGTAGCGACGAGCGAGATTGACAGCCAGCGTTAGACGTCAGCAGCACGGCGAACTACTACCAAGATTCATACGCCTGCCAAATGCGAGGGTAATTTGAAACAGTCAACTCTGACTAGAACGACCGCTCGATTACATTTTGTAATTGTTTTCATAAACAATTTGGCGCCACCCGGGAATTAAAATTACACATTAAGGGACGGGTAAGGTTTACACTCGCGGGATGTTGTACTCGTAGTTCATGAGATTGCGACGGACATCGTCAGCATAACAAAAAGTGAGTAAGTAAACATAAAGTAACAACTACAACGTGTGAGGCTAACGCACGTAAAAACACTCATTTTTAAAGAGACGACAGAGTTCTCTCGTTACAAATTGGCGCCCAACATGGGGCTAGAATAAAAGACTAGCGGCGGTTACGAGAAATAATGCAACACTCCATGATCACCAGGGGAAAATCAAGGAAGAGGGCTGAAGACACCGACAAGGAAGAACAGGAAACACTCCATGATCACCAGGGGAAAATCAAGGAAGAGGGCTGAAGACACCGACAAGGAAGAACAGGAAACACTCCATGATCACCAGGGGAAAATCAAGGAAGAGGGCTGAAGACACCGACAAGGAAGAACAGGAAACAACAACAGGCGAAGAAATGGAAATGACCGAGAAATTGATCGAAGAGGATGCCCAAGGGGACCAAGGTTTACACTCGTGGGAAATTGTACTGGTAGTTCGTGAGATCATGACGGACATCGTCAGCGTAACAAAAAGTAAGTAAGTAAACATAAAGTAATGACTACAATGTGTGAGGCTAACGCACGTAAAAACACTCATTTTTAAAGAGATGACAGAGTTCTCTCGTTACAAATTGGCGCCCAACGTGGGGCTAGAATAAAAGACTAGCGGCAGTTATGAGAAATAATGCAACACTCCATGATCACCAGCGGAAAATCAAGGAAGAGGGCTGAAGACACCGACAAGGAAGAACAGGGAACACTCCATGATCACCAGGGGAAAATCAAGGAAGAGGGCTGAAGACACCGACAAGGAAGAACATGAAACAACACCAGCCGAAGAAATGGAAATGATCGAGGAGGATGCCCAAGGGGACCAACCAGAAAACCCAATTCAAGACAGGGAAAAGGAACAACAGGAGGGTGACAAGGAAGAAGTTAGAGGAGACCCTAACATACTAAAATTAATGGAATTAATGAATAGTATGAATGACAAATTTAAGAAGCAAAAGGAAGAAACTATTTGAAAAATAGACAAAATGGAGGAGAAAATAAACGAAAAATTCGATGAAAAAATAGACCAAATGGAGGAAAAAATTAATGAAAATTCAAGGAGACAAAATGAGATTTTAAGTGAAGACTTAAAGAAACAACTAACGGAAGATATTGAGACGCTGAACAATAAAATTGAAAGCAATAATGAGACATTAAAGCAACAGATAAACAAGAAAATGAAGGAACATAGTGATACTTTACAGAAGAATCAAGAAACCCTACAACAGCGATTAACGGAGGAGATCCAAAAAAAGTAATGAAGAACTGAAGGAAGAATTGAGGGGACAATTGAAGGAGGACCATGAGAAGAGTAAAGAAGAATTGAAGCAACAATTAGAACAACAGTTAGAGGGATACTGCGAAGATATTAAGAGAAATGTATCAGAAACTAATGAAAAAATAAAAATAACCAGTGAAACGGTAGCGAAGGCCCAGGAGGAAATACTAAGCAAAATTAAGCAGTCGAGGATGACGGTAAGCATAGGATCGAGGAACTTCAACAAATAACGACAATTGAATGCACCAGAAACAAACAGGAAGTGCTCAAAAGGTTGGAAGAAAAACATAAGGAAATACAAACTGATGTCAGTGAAAGGGTAGAGCGAGTATATAGCAACTTCAACCAAGTAGACGGACAAACCAAGGAAAACAAAGAGAAGATCCAGGGACTCAACCAACGAGAAAGACAAATGCAGGAAGAGCTAGATGCGCTGAGAGACAAACCCTGTAACAACAACCACATAATAACCAGCGAGAACCGGGAGCTGATAAATTTCCGAAGCTACCGGCACAACCCGACGGAATTCCTAAAAAGAGTCGAGGAAATGATAGAAAAGAACAGGGAAACTCGATGGACAACGGTGCGCAGCCTGATTGATGAGATGTTCCGAGACACCCATGACAATTGGTGGATGGCGACAAGACCGGAAATAAATAACACAGAGGATTTTAAAACGCTGTTCCGTGACAAGTATTGGTCGGAGTCGACCCAGAATGTGGTGCGGAACGATATCAGTAATGGAAAGTATGAACCACAAGCAGGACACACCCTAACGTCATACTTTCTGGATAAGGTGTGTTTAGCTCGAAATCTGGAACCAAGAATACCGGAGGAATCATTGGTCATACAATTGGGGTACCACTATGAGGATGCCGTTCAAAAGGCTAGAAGACAAGGCCAAATTAAAACAATCCAAGGTATGGCAAGCCTACTAGAAGATCATGAGAATGATGGTCAATATAGGCGCAACAGAATGGTCAATTTAAAATACAACCGTTGGGATGAGAACCAAAACCCACCAAATTACAATCCGTCAAATAACAAACCCCAAAATAACAACCAAAATAACCCATAACCAAAATTAATAACAACAATCAATATAGGGGTAACCGCCCAAATTACAATCAGGGTAATCCACCATATAACGGAACCAATCAAAATAATAATAATTACGGGGGAAATGGACCAAACCAGCGTCCGAATGGTCACCCCAACAACAGTAATTACCACGGGAACAATTACAACACGAATTACCAGTATAATAACAGAGGAAACGGAGATAACCGAAATCAAAGTAATCAACCCAAAGTACACTTTATGCGTGGGAGCTCCCAAAATAACCAGGGGAGCCGCTACCCAAGACTGCAATCCAACGACCGAAGTAATAATAATGCACAGAGCGATAACCAGCACCCAAGAGAGGAGGACAGTGGAAATGTGCAACGAATTAATAACACTGAAGGATCCAGATCCGGAAACGATAACCAAAGAAGGGACGCACCATCCGGAAGTAACCAACAAGAGAATGATAATTATGACTGGATACCTTTCAGTGACAATCCCGCTGAGCATTTCCGGATAGCATACAATAAATTAAATCCACCAGAACTCTGAATTCCCTCAAGAAATAATGGAAACCAATCCAACACACCTCAGGGAGAGAGACAAGAAACTGATGAAGAAGAAACCACGGCCGACAGGTGGAATGCATAAAAATAAAAAAATAAACTACAAAATTCAAAAAATATTATAACATTGCCAAACCCTGATCACATTTGATATTAAAAAGTATGTAAAAAATGCCAAGAAACAATATATTTTGATAGATAAATGATAACGAGAATGAAAGTAGTAAATATAATCAATAGTAAAGGAGGAAGAATACAACCAAAGGTGGTCACAAAACAAGAAAATACGAACTAGACTGACAGACAACTGACATTGACCCAACCCCAGAGATTGGCCAGATATCAACCAAAGTAAAGCGAGACAAGAAGACAGTGAAGAAAAAAGAAGAAAATAAAGAATTACATGGCCATAACAAGTAACTAACAAGATTGTTTTAAAAGAGCATAATTTTTTATTATTGTTAATAATTTATGTTTAAATTTTTATTAGTGGTAACTTGTAAATGACAGTATATCAGCAATTGTTATACATAAAAAACCATGTGTAGATATGATTGTATGTATATCCTTATCTATAGGTGATGTGTCAGCTGTTATGTTTAAAATTACACTCATACAGACAGGGAATAGAAATGTGTGCGTGGTTCAATCAGAGAACAAATTGTATAGTCTACTATATACTTTGGAACTTTTACTAAGATTATTTCAGCAGTATGTATATTATTTCAGCATTATGTGTTTGAAAGTATAAGGTTTTGGAGAGTTTATTTATTCGCTAATATTATGGCTGTTGCTACAGATGTAGTATGTTTCAATTAACACAATATATTTTAACATTATTAAATTGTTGTTATTATTACTAATTATGACATTTCAGACCAATTTTTATCACTTTAATGACAATATATACAAAGTTATGTTTTGTTTGAAAGATGTATTTACAATACCATGTTGTTTGCATATTATAAAATGATATGTGACAGTCTGAAGTTAACAAAAGAGACATGAACTCATTAGATACAAAAACTTTGTAATAATAGTGAGATCGTGAGAAATATAAGGGTAATTAGAGATAGGTAGGGAGTGACAAAGTTGAACACTGAAGTGATAAGTGTAATAAAATAAACAGCATATAATCTTAAGAAAAAAGAGTGAAACAAGTGTGACAAACCCAAAATATAAGCACATGTTAAATGAGCAATTAAGTTAAGTATATTAGACTGAAAGACACAGAATAAGTGTGAATGTAAAAAACAGAAAAAATATTATCTCAGTATAAAAATCACCAGGGTGATTACTGTTATAAAAGAGATGATGTAGATATAACACTCACCAAATTTGTTCATTTGTTAATTTAAAGAAAGAAGTTATTGGCTTAATGTTTAAGGCAATAAATACCAAAAGAAATAGTTTTACAGTAATATGTTAGTATGTTTTAAGTAAGTAAGGAATTTATAAAGAAAATAATAGCAATACCTTTATAAGAAATAATAGGCAAAATATAGTAATTAGGTGTAACGAAAGGGAACATGGCAGAATTATATTAAAACTTAGAAATAAGTAAATTATGTATTAGCATAGTATTATCCATTTTGGACTAAAACATTAATACATGGCTTAGACCAATCTTGTAAGATATCAAACTAATCTTTGAAAGAAAATAGGAACATCTATGTAAAGATTACGACCATTGAAATTATCGCCAAGTAAATATAGCCATTATAAAATATTTATTCAAATTAAACAAAAAATTCAAAGTTTGATAACAATGGGTTTATTTTGAGATCGACCAGGTAGAATAATTACGTTACCATGGAAACTGGGGAGTAACAAGCCAAAAATACCGTTAGATTTTTTTACTGAAGGTATGACGCTTTAATGGTATAGACGCTAATGTTCGAGTGACCAAAATTGTCCATTAAAACATAGCAAATATCAGAAAAAGTTATTACTAAGTGTATACCAAGACATAAGATAAAGACTGGAGCCATATTATTGAAGTTGAGGCCAAATTAACGAAAAAAGAAAATAAATTACTACCAGTTAAACTGAAAAAGATGCCTGATGTCCTGAACCCAGAAAATTAAAGAAGATTATAGTATAACCCATGAATAACAGATCGTATGAATTCGCCATAACTACGGAAGTGATAAGTACCTCTTAAATTACCCGAAATATATAAATAAACTCACGTTAATTATCTCACTAAAGGTCGAAATCTCACTGAACTGAAATTCATTACTTTCAAAGATTAAAAAGAAATTTAAGTCACTGACAATTTATAAACTAACCAATATAAACTGTTGTTAATGATCCATAACTTGTAAACACTTTTACGACACTGCGCTAAACAAATTACACCTACACAATATGTTAGTTAAGTTTACTTGATGTAAAGGTGTGTATTTTCATTGTTTTTAAAATATTTGTAATCCTTTGAACGTAACCTCAAGAACCTATGACAAATCGACATTAATAACTTGTATACAATTTTCAACAGACGCCATCATTAAACGTCTGGTATCAATTCAAATATCGATTGTCAAACCCTGTAATTGTCTCATATAAATAACCGGAGCATTTGTATTAGAATAATTTGTATTAAATGAATAATAATCACTAATAAAAAATGTGTAAGTATTGAGTGTAACCACGGTGTTATAATTTCATTAGGAGGTGCACAATATTTTATGTACATTTTAGCAGATGACTAACGATTTACACAGCCCACGCATCGAACTGCTGTGTGCTACAGTGGGCCTAGCTGGCGGAAATATTTGAATTATTCAAACCGCCTGAGCTGCGCTGGTCATACGCCTTTGAATTTTATTTTAATTGTTTTAAGAAAACAATTTGGCGCCACCGGGACTTTCTCACCCCTAATGAACATCAAGACCTGGTTATTCGTACGTTCGCAACGAACGAAATATACAGAAGTTGCACGCATTTGAACTACGGATCGAGAAGACACGTACACTCATTACACACAAATTGTACATTTTACACATTTTGCAGAGTAAAACGGTAGACGTACACAAGATTAGTTACAAATTGACGCATCCAACGTGTGGCAGAATAACACGACAGAGGCCACAAACAGTAAGAATTTATACAATATGTAAGCTCATCTTACGCTATTATTTAGAAAACGTATGAGGTAAAATAAAAAATAAATTACAAAATCAAAAAGAATAAGCAAGATCAACTTACACTACCATTGAGAAAGCATATGAGATAAAAGATAAAATAAAGGAATAAACTACAAAATTCCTAAATAGTAAGTACAACCAACTTACACTAATATTTAGAAAATAGAAAAGAGACCAATTAAAATAAACAAATATAGAACCAAGCAAAAAAAAAAACTGGTACAAGAAAAATATAAAGCAAATACACAGCAAGTGGCTAAAATAAGGGTAATCAACAAAGAACAAGAAAAGAAAAACAAACTAATTAAAAGTTATAAATAGTGAAGTTAACAACTAAATAAATAAAAACAATCAACTGTGTGAGTATATAACAGAATATAGCAAAGGTACAGCGGAAGGAAGAATGAGTAGAAAGAAGTTAAAATGATCTAAAGAACCATGAAGTGGACAATCCCCAAAATATTAAGGTCACAAGATGACAAAAAAAGTATTTAAGATTGACTGAGAATAGGTCCAGCAATCAATTAACTGAGCAGAGATGATGTTCCTCTGTCTCAGAAAAAAAGGTAGTAATGGAAGAAACCAGCTACTAAAAGTTAGGGAAATTATATAACAGGGAGAACGCACTAATGGAAATAAGTAAAAAACAGATCTAAAAGATAACTAAATAAAAAGGAGTGGAACAAGTAAGAAGAGAAACAAGAAAGAAGAAATAAACAAGAAGAAAAGGAAAAAATTATAGTATAACTGATAATTTCATAAAAAACTATGCTAGTGTTTTACCAAAATGATCAATTTTGATGGAGAGGCATTATGTTACAACACAAAAAGCCACCCCAATACCAGGGAAAAACTACAATGAATCAACTATATTAAATGAATGAAAATAAAATGACTATGACGAGACAAATGACTATGACCCAACCCAAGTGACTGACCCAATAAAAGAAAATAAAATGAGAAGGTATATGAAAAAGACACAAACAAATAATAAATGTAAAGGAACAGTATTAAAATAAAATAAAATAATCCCAATTAAAGTACACTAACCAAAGAAATAGATATTAAATGTATTGAATAACTCTATAATGATAAGTGAATCAGAACATGAAATTTGTTAAAATACTAACTAATAATTGTGAATAAAACAATAAAAACCCCAGAAGTGAGAGATAGGTAGGAAGTGAAGGTGATTAAGTGAGTAAAGAGAAATCAATATTAGGGAATTACCACTAGTAACACTCAAGTACAATAAAAAAGTGCAAAGTGCCAGTGTAAACCCAAAATAAATAGAAAACCCAACATATAGGTATAGACACCTAAAACCAGTGAATAACACTACAGTTTAATGGTGAAAAATACCAAAAAATAAGAATGTTATTGTTATTATAATTAAAAGTGATAGTAGATTAGGAATACAGTGGTATTCAGGGTAAAACCCCCATAATGATTAAGAATGTTATTGTTACAATGGTTAAGTAGTAAAGAATATAGAGTAAATGTTAAAAGAAAAATATACTAAATAAGTAACAAAATAAGTTGTTAAGTAAGTTTGTTAAGTGCAAAATAAGTAAAACATTCTTGGATCTTAAAATGTTCAAAGGGATAATTAGCAAGATAAAATAAATGGTGTTATAATGTTCTTCACCAAGACAGTTATTTGTTCAAATAAGTTTATAAGAAGGAATATGGCTGAAAAAAGTAAACAGACCATAAACCTAATTTTTGTGTTATGTTTTATAATTAATATTAAATGATAGACAAGTTATAAAAAATGGCAATATAGATAAGTAAGGAGATAAAATTTTACAAACAATAATAATAATCTTCAGAGTAAAGACAGGAAAAGAAATTAGAGAATAATAGACACGCCATAATTTGTAAAGTAATAAGAACATACAATTAGGCCTATCCTAAAACAGGTGAAGTGTCCTCCAATATCATGAAAATTCTTATCCTAAAAAAAATTATAGGCCTAACTAAAAGTCAAAAAAAGGAGTGCTTCAGAGTAGTTCTCAAAAAAGTACACCAGTCTTCAGACCTATGACAAATTAAAAGATATACCAAGTCACTTCCCCATGAAGCTATAAAAATAAGGATTACAACAAAAATCACTGTTTTATCTTGAACAGAAAGTGGTCATTTTGACGTTTTACAGGAGATCCTGTAGTGCACCAGTGGTGATTCTGACTCCCTTAAGACCATGATAACTTGAAGGACGAGTTTTAGGGTGTAGGGGTACAACCCAGAAATCACAGCTCAGAAGTCACCATCATCCCCAAGTATGAAGAGTGCAAGACAAGTGAAGAGCAAAGTGAAAGTAATACTGTTTTTGTCAATTACTACGAAATTGTCGATCGCATACAGACACCAGAATATCAACCTGTTAGCAAATAGGACTATCAGGAATAATGTCTTGCTATCTGTCTGTAATATCTCTGGGAATCACACAAGTAGCAACTACATCATGATAATGCCTCTGACCATTTGTCACACCTAATCCAGCCATTTCTTGGTCAACCATGGAATTTCTCAGGTTCACTGTGCATGGCTTTCTTATTCACCAGACATGCTTCTTGTAATAATATTAATGTGACATTAGCAAAAACGAAATAACAGGAATCTTCTGCCAACAAGAGAAGCCAGATTAAGTTAACATGGGGACTCTTTATCACCCACTCTCACATAAACATGTGTGGTAATAATCTTTGGTGAAAGTCTCCGATTTCTTCTAACCTTCTTATCATCCAATCACAAACTAATATGTAAATGGAGGAGTAAAAGCCAAAAACTAAATAGCTGTTAAATTTGAAGTTCAGAAGAATTTTTGAAAAATGTTTTTCATGAGAATGTGTTTCAACAAATGTAATCTTTCCTGTAGTGTTTAGATGAGACACTTTTTAAAATGTTACCAAGCCATTTACATGGTAAATAAGTATGTGTACATACTTGCAAATGAAAGCACACATTTAAATGGGTTATTAGTTTGTTTTTTACTAAACCACACATTTATGGCATTGTCAGAAAATGTGGTATCATCCATTTATTTATAGGTACTGTTACTGATATGTTACTTCTGAGAGTTTCTTTAAGTAATAACATAGCAGAATTACTTAATGATATTGTGGGATTATATGGCAAACAACTACTGTACATAGTAGATATTAGATATTACTAAACCATGCTATGTCATATATAAATAAATGTATAAAGCATAACCAAAATTTATAAAAATAACCATAATAAAAACTGAATTGAATTTGAACACATTTTGACATACTCAGCTGAAAAGGCAATTACTGAACATAACTGGAATGATGAAGTAAATTTTGCTCATATGGTTTTTGTGGTTTTCATTAATTACAACCCTTTTTTTATTAACAAGAAACATTCCCCACAAACAAACACACAATTTAAAACCAAGTGACCCCTGCTAAAACAACCCATAAAATTTGCAATCAAATCACCGAGTATGCCTAATTATAGCATGGGTGAAACATTGATAAAACATGTCTTACAAAAAATTGCTATTAATGATATGCTACATCTACAAACGTTAGTAGAATTCCATGTGCACAACATTTAAGCATAAGTACACAACTATTTTACTTTCAACTGCAGATGCATTATGGTAGCCTATTACTTAACACGTTTTTTAAAATGTGTAATGTGTCTACTGGCAGAGCACAAGTCATCATCACGTACATCTAGGCAATTTAAATTCGAATATCTAGACAAACAATTTTTAATTTCATTGTGATACACTGTAACACTGTTCGTCAGCGCAAAGTAAACGCGAATTTATTGAAACTTCTAAAGACGTGTTGAACGATTACAGTTATTTATAAAATTCTGCAACATCCTGTAAGTTAACTACTTTTCTTACGTATCCTTTCAAGAGTTCATCTCCAAAACTGACAAAACATATAGGTTATCCGAAACCATTCTGGATGGCATATAAACTCTAGAAAATAATGGAATAAACTTTGAGTATCCTCAGAATTTAAACTGATTAAAGTTCCGTTTCAACTATTATTTTGATACAAAATCTGATACACGATGTACAATACATGCATGCTAAGTTAACCTAACCCTGATACCGACAACTTGCAGAACAAATAATTTATTATGACAATAGCAGCCAACCTTACTAAATTCTAAATGTACATGTAATTTAAACTTCTGATACAATAAGAACTCACAGTGCCATTCTATTCACTATATATTTACATATTTTTTAAGAACAAACAAAACAAAAACAACAGACTTCGAAATTCAAACGCCGCTTTTGGTCGTGAAAAAGTAACACAAAATATTCAGCTAGTATTCATCATGGAAATTACAAATTGCAGAAATTCATTTAAAAAATTAATGTGAAAATATTAATATAATTTCAAAGTAAAAACTCTGTAATAATATAAAATACAAAGTAATAACAATACAGAAAATAGGTATATGTATTCTTGGATTCTGTTGTCCATGACGTGCCGTTGATTAACTAATTATAACACTTCCGACTCGGAACAAACAGTTTTTTATTGGTAAAAATTTTACATTTTACCTTATAGCCTGAACCAGTTTTCACTTATTGTACGCTTCAGAGCTTCATCAGTGGCTGCCACTAGGAGGGCTGTCCGTCTTGTTCTTCGTGGCGGCGCCGTCGTTTAAAGATCGATGTGTGTGTGTGGATATGTTCGAATAATACGTGTGATTTGAATTGTGTCTGTTCGTTTAGGATGTCGTTTTTATGTGTTTGTATATTTCTAGTTGTTCAAGAGTGTCTAGTTTTCGGCCTTTTGTGTGTAGCCTACGTGTAGAATGTCCATGTTGGAGTTTATGTTTGTGTATGTGTGGTTTGCTTCAGTGAGATGGTTTGCAAAGGTGGATTCGGTAGTGGACTGTAGTACCTTTGTTTGTTCAATGTATCTCTGTTTGAAGCAACGTCCTGTCTGGGCTATGTAGAATTTGTTACAGTCTGAACAGTTTAGTTTGTAAACACCAGGTAAATCAAATTTGTTTTGTTCTTTGTTTTTTGATAGTGTGTTCTGTTTTGTTTGTGATTCTGTATCCTGCTTTTTTAAATTTGTGGGCTATTTTTTCAGTGAGGTTATTGATACAAGTATATACAAGGTTTTCAAAATGTTGATCCCTTTTTTGAGCCCTGGTGTCTTAAAATTTTGATAAAAATTTGTTGTAAAAATCTCTTTAATTTGATATCCTATGTGATTTTTATCAAAATTTTTATTCATTTTTCGGGTCTTGATTTCCAAAAATGTTGTCATATTGGTAATTGTTACCTTTCTTGACAATCGGTGAATAGCGCCATATTAACTGTGTAGACGGTGACAAATGGCATTTAATCTATCTTGCTTACACAGTCGTTGATATGCGATAACGGCTTCACTGATATCACTGTATACTAATTTCGAATTGTTTCACTATAGTTTTGGATCACGAAAATCACAATTCACAATAGCACCACTAACCTTTTACTTTTGAACATATTTTACTGTAATTCACGTGTTGTGTAGTCTGACGCCCATTTATGAAGAAGTCGGTGATAAGGCTGACGCCTGATTGGTCGAAACAAAAAAATAGCACGTTAATAAACCTTTAAGTTCAAACAGTATTTATTCGCGTGGTTTCGCACGAGGAGTAAGGTAATGCTTTCAGTGTATTGTCGTGTAGCGGTACTATTTATTTTGTGAATTTCAGTGTTTCGTTTGTGTTATTGTGTGGTGTTATTATTAATTATTTCTGTTGTTTAGGAAACTTTGAAAAGAGTTTGAAAACTTTGAAAAGAGTTTGAAAACTTTGAAAAGAGTTTGAAAACTTTGAACAAATTTAAACAAAACTGTGCAATGGCCTGCCAAGACATTCAGTGCGGTAGGAAACCGGACGACTGCATTCGAATGAATGAGTCGGATATTATCGACTTTTTAATTTCCCACGGGGTAATTAAAGAGTCGATAAATTGTCCTTCGTGTGGGTCCCTATTAGCACTGAATAGAGAGAGAGACATTATATTTTCGGTGTCACAATTTGCGAGAAGTGGTGGCTAAAAAAAAGAGGAGATGCGACATCAAGCGGTTAGCATGAGAAGGTAGTTTCCTTTATAAGACCCACCATCCTCTCACAACCTACTTTTACCTGGTTTGCTACTCCTTCATAAACCTCCGCCTCGTCAACACCTTCTAATGCTGAATTATGATGTGAGCTCCCGCTTCGTCGTCTTCTACTGGTACAGTTTGTGCCGTGTTTTAAGAAAAACGCGGCGGTGTTCTTTTTATATAGTTGAACTATTAATTTACGTATTTATTGACGTGAGGGTTTATGTAGGGATCTAAGTACGTATTATTGGACTTTGCTGTCGTATGAATTATCTTCCTCCCGGCCGATCCGCGCGCGCTGTATGCCCGATGCTTCGTACCGTTTTTTCAGTAGCTGGTTTCGTCAGTTCAATTTTGTCATTCAGCATAGCCGTGTCTACATCCGGCTGACAGAGTCAATGTAAAGGTTTTCGTCTTCTAGCTGCTCCTATGGATAAGTAGAAGTCTACGCGACCTACTGGGTTTCCGATGTAGACGGGAATCTGTCTCGCTCCAGAGGATGGCCGAACACCTGCTTTCCATGATATAGATTCGAACACTTCCGTCAGCTGTCAGCCAGGATGGACAGACACACACTCAACCGGACCCTCTACCCATATCCTGCTAACCAGGTGACATTTAAGCTTTTGAAACAAAATGTTTGTGGCCGATAAACTCTTTTGAGACACTTGTGCAGACGCTCCAGTTTGGAGACTTAGTTCGGACAATTGGGGTTATATGTTACTTTGTAATTTTCCTTAGTAAGGCTTACGCCTCATTAATATATTAATGTCTGTCTCATTCTGAGAATTGTAACTCGGCCAGGGTCATGCAACACCCGGGTTGAGCTGAGTTTTCTGTAAAGGGGGTCGGCACTAAATTGTTTCTGTGTTGAGCAGGCATGTGCAGATGTATCTGTGCCAGTTGGGAATTTGACGGTTATTTATCTTTTGTTAATTGGCTTGGAGTTTTTTTTACCTATTAATTAAAATCGGGGAGGGGTTCTAACAGGTGGACGACACCCGCAGGTGCCGTTTACTACAGGGATGTATCATGTCATATTTTGCTGGATCTCGTCCGGACGCATGACCATGCCTGAGGTCAAGTTTTTTATGAACACTTTAAGCATGTTTCAGTACATTCATTACATAGATTCTGAGTTGCGAAATTCAATTCTACTGTTCAGCTGATTTTGTAACCATTAAATTTTGCCATAGCCAGTTTAAATATTGTCACAGTTTATATTTTGCCATAGTTTAAATTTTGTAACTGTTAACCTTTTATTGCTCACAATACCAGTTAATTAATGTTAAAGAATACAAGACTAATCAGTATCAGTTATGAGTATTTATGGGTGGTTATGTTCCACTATTTTATTAAATTTTGTCAGGAAAATAAAAGAAATGAGAAATGCAGTTAGGCAACCGGGCATCCATGTTGACCTCGTGATGGCACTTATTATCATTATCATTATTGAGATCCGAAATTGATAATTAACTTTTGCGGGCATTCGTGCACCGTTCGGGCGATTTAGCCAAATTGACTTTGGCTGTGCATAGCCTACACTTATCATTTTGGGGCATGTCTACTCTACTCTTTGGGGATGTATTAATTGAAGTTTTGGGGTTTAGTTTTTTAATTGGAAGTTAAGGTGGGCCGGATACTTGGTCAGAATAAGGGGGGTTGAGGGTGTATGATGACAAAATATAC
The DNA here is from genome assembly GCA_034769895.1 of Magicicada septendecula. Lineage (NCBI taxonomy): Eukaryota > Metazoa > Arthropoda > Insecta > Hemiptera > Cicadidae > Magicicada > Magicicada septendecula. Next base: position 188,386,631 of record CM068375.1, read on the forward strand.
GCTGCTAACCAGGTGAACATGTGATGTGCTATTTATATGTAAATGTGTTTCTATGTCAATTATATGTTGTGTGTTATGCCTTATGTGATTGTTACATTATTATACGTGATTATGCATATATATATATATATATATATATCGTGTTATGATTTGTGTAATTACTGGGAGGGTCGAGACTGTGCGCCATTTCACATTATTATTATTATTTAGGCGCCATTAGTACTCAAGCTCAACTATTTGGCGATGCATGTGTTAATGGACTTAGAATAACGATTGGGGGTTTTGGAAGTGAGCTATTTTGAGTGTAAAATACTTGTAATTATCTTGCTTTTCAAGGGGTACATATATTGTACAAAAGCCGAACACAATAAATACTGTTATGGTTATCTTAGATCAGAGTTTCATTTGCAAGTCCCATCATACTGGACCCAGCACAATTTTGGCTTCTCTAGGCTCTTGCCTAGTCCTAAATAACTAGTGGCCTCTCTTTCAAAAAAAAATAAATATAAATTAAAAAAAAAAGGAAGTTGTTTTTTATAGATAAAAGCATAAAAGGAAAGAGGGGTTACAAATGGTAGCAGAGAGCGTGGTTCATTCTAGGGTTGAACCCTTGGGTCCTTTGGTGTGATGGGGCTTGCAAACTCGGAAATAGTTTGGCAAATACAATAACATTAGAAAATAATAATAGATAGATGCAATGGCAGGGTTGACATACCATGTAGGCGTATATATGTACTATGTAGGAATTATTGTTAGGTGTTTTGAATTGTAAACCTGATGCCGCCACGGGCATGTGTTGTAGTTGGGTTTTTTGTTGTTGTTTGTTTTGGAGATTGGACCTTACCGGAGATCGCGTGGGGGATGGGCTCCCTTATTTATTCGATGAAAGTAATAGCGCGTGTGGTTAGCGGGATGCGGTATGGCCCGACTGGAAGTCGGTACCGTCCGACTGCAATGGTGATAATGTTTTAGTCGAAATGTCGTTGTTGTGGTTAGTGTTGATGGTGTGTGGATTGTATGTTGGTGTTAGTGTCTGATGTTGTTTCTTCTTCGAGTCTGGTGACTGACGGAGAGTTAGTTCTGGAGCGGGTCAGGTTTTCGCAGCGCTAGGAGACCCGGGGGTCCACTTGATGGAAGAGAGAGTACGCAAGTTTTTCTTTTTGTAGGTCATGTTTGTGTTAGGTGTTTAGTGGGGATTTGTTTTATTATTGTTTGTTTTGAATTGTGCAATTCTGGCGGCGGTATGCTACCAGAAATTGCCCCACCCTCTTTCAGGAGTTCTCCAGAAATTTCCGGTGGTGAATAGATTTGATGAGGACCAGCTGCTGGTTTTCTTGGACCTGGTCCTGCAGGTGGCAGATTTCCCGGGGGTGTCCGATGGGGAGGTCTTGTCTCTTATATACCCGTATTGCCGGGGTACGTTGGCTGAGCTGGTCACCAACACTCTGCGTCGGGGTGACAGTGTTGATGCTTTCCATGGGGAGGTGTTGAACTTCTTCCTACCCATTCGACGACGTGCCCAGCTTAAGTTTGAAAAATTCTATCGCCTACAGGCCAACGGAGAGGCGTTAGGGGACTTCGTGCACGATATACGGAAAGCTGCCCGGGTGTTAAGGTTGGGGTTGCCCGAGACAGAAGTTATACAAGCGATTCTTGAAGGACTGAATCCCCAAGAGAGATCTCGTCTGGTATTTGCGGACCGTCCACGTTGTTTTGCGGACCTTGAACGGCTGTGTGTGGTTTCAAGAACGGTCCAGGAGGTTGACGAGTCCCGGGGAAGAGATGCCGCAGATGTCCAATACTCCAGTGGTTTGTTAGGAAGATCTAAAAAGGACAAACATGGTGGTTGGAGGAGAACCCAAGAGACGCTTAGAAAGCCTGAATATTCCGGAAGTAATGGAGGCTACAAGGGGGTGGCAAGTGTGAAGACGGTAACAACAGCTACAGCACGGAAAACAAAGAAATACGAAATTAACAGGGGAAGAAGAAATTATATTAGGGAACAAACATCGGCAAGTAGGGAGCCTGTAGTTAGGCATTATTCTTATTTGCAGAAAAGTGAGAGTTTAAAACTTCCAGATGAAGCGCAAGTGCCTAAGAGAGTAGTAGATGAAGAAGGTGAAGCAGAAGAAGAATAGCGGAATAGCTACTGTGGATCGATACAGCACGACAAGAAAACGTCTGTGGATATTGAGTTACAGGACTCGAAGAGGACATCATGGTTGAATCCAGATGCCGCAGAATTTGTCCCGGTATGTTCGTGAGGGATCCAGATCCGGTAACATCATCATCGCCTACGCAGGGATGTGAGAAGTCACTTGAGAGTGTAGCTTTGCCATTGCCAATAGAAATTAATTTAGTCATTGCACATGAACCTGGACAGCTGGATTCCAGGGTGGAAAATGTGGAGGATGTTGTAGTTGCTGAAAGTGGTGAAGGCATGGAATCGACAGAAGAGTCAGAAGAGCGGTCTGCGGATGCTGCACAGGAAGGTATAGTTGTAGGTGTTAGGGAGACTGTAGAGTCTGAAGTTGCAGATGGACACAAGGATGTCCAGGCTGCAAGTGTTTCTGGGGTTGTGGATGGACCAGGGGATGTTCATGCCGCAAGTGTGGTAGAAGTAGATGAGGTCGAAGTTGAGGGGAAATTTGGTGGCAGCGTCGTGGAGTGTGTGAGTGAGAATGATGTAGTGTGTGAAGATGTGCAGACGCCTTCTGTAAGTGGTGTTGAGGATTCCGAGGAACGAAAAGAAGTTTCAGGTGAGCAACTAGAGGAGGACGAGGACGTGCAGTGTTATGATGGTGGTAGTGGACGTGATGGCGATGATGTTGATGATGAACGTGTTGAGGAAAATGAGATTGGAGAAGAGGTAGGTGAAGAAGTTTGTGAAGCGGCTGGTGACGAGTGTGATGAAGAAATTGGTGAGGAGCTGAGGGAAGATGCGGTTGAAGATGGATCAGAGGAGCAACTTGAAGATGGTGAGGAGCTGCAGTGTCATGAGGTTGATTTGGATTATGGGGATGAAAAAGGGGAAATTGTAGAAGAGCCGGAAGAGAAGGAAGGATTGGAAGAAAGACAAATAGAGGAGTTAGGTGATGAGCATAATCCAAAGCGGAGTGAAAGTAGTGAGGTAAGTTGCCTTGATTCTGATTCAGAAGAAACAAATCCGTACTGCTCAACACGAAATAATTTCTCTGAGAGTGGTGTGCGAAAGGAACGAATACCTAAAGTGCGTCACAGAAAGGTAAGAAGAAGAGGTTAACGGGTAGCAGGTAGATGTTCCCCACAGTCCCAGTGGTGTTCGTCTACTTCAGGGTTGCGCCCCTGCCCACGCGAGCCTTGGTTTTCTCCAGTCATTCTCCTTTTCGGAGGGAACCATGTCCTTACCCTTACTCCTAGCTATTGACCCTTTAATGATCCTTGCCCCGTTTCATCTTCCCGATTTTCCTACCTGTCCCCCTAGTAAAAAAAAAAAACTATCAAAAGGAGTTAGAGAGACTTGCCGGAAGTGATTGGATTGTGGTCCTCGAGATTGTCGGTTTCCCCTGTGCTGGAAGGTTATCATGGAGAAAGTTAGAGAGTTGGAGAGTGCCCTTAGATAGTAGTGGTCTTGGAGATCATCAGTTTCCCCTGTTTTAAAAGTAGGATGGAGAGGGATAGCGTGCTGTTGTTTCCTTGTTCGTAGTGGTTGATTTCGAATTTTGGTAAGTGTAGGGTCGGTCCATGCCGCATTCCCCGGTTGTTTACCATGGTGTTTAATTTGAGTTAAAACTAGGTGGTGTATATATATATATATATATGGGGTATCGATGGTGCTGTGGTGAAGTAAACCCCCCCTGCTAGTTATGGTGTAATCAAATGTGAAGTAAGAGTTAGGATTAATGTTCGCGTGCCCTTGGTGCGGTCCTCTCTGTCTGGCTAAGCGGGGCCGTTCGCCCTTGTGTAGGGATGTGGGCCAGCCATATGGCAAGGATGGAGATGCCTTGTGGGTGCATGTGGCTGGTCGGTCCAAGAGATGGACGAGGAGTAGTGCGGTCACTCACATACCAAGGTGGGAGATACCTTGTTTGGTCTTAGGACGAGTATGTGAGTGGGACCGGTGGAAGGAGGTGATGGTCACCGGAGAGGGTGACGTGTTGGGGCGGTCCCGTGGGGTTGGCATAGCGGAGAGGGTGGCATGGGGATGTCTGTTCTCCTGAGAGCAAGTACTGCTGGGCCGACATAATCACGAAGACCACTAGCTTGAATTGGGAGAGGGTACACTGCAGGGTACCCTCCCTGCGTTTAACTGTGAGGCAACCAGGTTGCCCTTTTGGGGTGGGGGTGTGCCGTGTTTTAAGAAAAACGCGGCGGTGTTCTTTTTATATAGTTGAACTATTAATTTACGTATTTATTGACGTGGGGGTTTATGTAGGGATCTAAGTACGTATTATTGGACTTTGCTGTCGTATGAATTATCTTCCTCCCGGCCGATCCGCGCGCGCCCTATGCCCGATGCTTCGTACCGTTTTTTTCAGTAGCTGATTTCGTCAGTTCAATTTTGTCATTCAGCATAGCCGTGTCTACATCCGGCTGACAGAGTCAATGTAAAGGTTTTCGTCTTCTAGCTGCTCCTATGGATAAGTAGAAGTCTACGCGACCTACTGGGTTTCCGATGTAGACGGGAATCTGTCTCGCTCCAGAGGATGGCCGAACACCTGCTTTCCATGATATAGATTCGAACACTTCCGTCAGCTGTCAGCCAGGATGGACAGACACACACTCAACCGGACCCTCTACCCATATCTTGCTAACCAGGTGACATTTAAGCTTTTGAAACAAAATGTTTGTGGCCGATAAACTCTTTTGAGACACTTGTGCAGACGCTCCAGTTTGGAGACTTAGTTCGGACAATTGGGGTTATATGTTACTTTGTAATTTTCCTTAGTAAGGCTTACGCCTCATTAATATATTAATGTCTGTCTCATTCTGAGAATTGTAACTCGGCCAGGGTCATTCAGCACCCGGGTTGAGCTGAGTTTTCTGTAAAGGGGGTCGGCACTAAATTGTTTCTGTGTTGAGCAGGCATGTGCAGATGTATCTGTGCCAGTTGGGAATTTGACGGTTATTTATCTTTTGTTAATTGGCTTGGAGTTTTTTTTTACCTATTAATTAAAATCGGGGAGGGGTTCTAACAGGTGGACGACACCCGCAGGTGCCGTTTACTACAGGGATGTATCATGTCATATTTTGCTGGATCTCGTCCGGACGCATGACCATGCCTGAGGTCAAGTTTTTTATGAACACTTTAAGCATGTTTCAGTACATTCATTACATAGATTCTGAGTTGCGAAATTCAATTCTACTGTTCAGCTGATTTTGTAACCATTAAATTTTGCCATAGCCAGTTTAAATATTGTCACAGTTTATATTTTGCCATAGTTTAAATTTTGTAACTGTTAACCTTTTATTGCTCACAATACCAGTTAATTAATGTTAAAGAATACAAGACTAATCAGTATCAGTTATGAGTATTTATGGGTGGTTACGTTCCACTATTTTATTAAATTTTGTCAGGAAAATAAAAGAAATGAGAAATGCAGTTAGGCAACCGGGCATCCATGTTGACCTCGTGATGGCACTTATTATCATTTTTTTTTTTTTTTAGCGAATTGACCACTTAGGATCACGCTACAACTTTATTTCTTTTTCTTTGCCTGGAGTTTCCTCTGTCTCCAATACTCCTTCATACGCTCACTGGCTTGTTTCCTTTGATCCTTTGATCTGTCCAAGTTTGTCCACTTTTATTAGGTCTTCCTGCATCTTGAAACAATTCCAGATTTTTCACTGTACTCCTAAATTCACTTCTTTCTAACATTTGGGACTCTGTGATATTCGGCTTTTCTAAATCTTTTCTAACTTCCTTAATCCACGTTGTAGTGGTCTTCTTCTTCCAGAGGTAGTCGAATATTTGTTTGGTTAATCGATTTTTGTCCATTCTGTATAGATGTCCGAGAAATGTCAGCCTCCTCCTCCGCATAGTCTCCGAGATTCTTTCCACGTTCTGGTAGACTTCTCTATTGCTTCACAGCTTCCATCCATCTTCAGTCCGAACTTCACCCATGATTTTTCTTAGAATTCTCCTTTCCAAGACTTCTAGTTTGTCGAGGTTATAGTTCATCGAGAGGCATTCACTGGCGTAGAGACATTCCGTTTTTACGACGGTGTTGTAATGCCTTATTTTGGCATTCCAGGAGATTCATTTCTTGTTGTAGATATTTTTTGTTAATCCTTATGCTCTTTCCATTTTTAGAATTCGATCTTCAACAGCTGCTTTTTCCAACCCATTCTCCTGTATAGTCTCAACTAGGTACTTGAACTTTTTGACTCTTTCAATTCGTCCTATCTCCGTTTCAAGGAATTTTGGTCCATGTTTGTCATTTGTCATAAATTTGGTCTTTTCAACTGAGATCCTTAGTCCTGTTTGGCTGGCTATCTTTTCCAAGATTTGTACGGTTGCTTCTTCTGGGTTTTCTGATAGTACCGCAAAGTCATCTGCAAACGCCAGGCAGTTGACTTTAATTCCTCCCGACTTTCTTCCAAGGCATATTGGGTTTATTCCTCGACTCTCCAGTTCCAAGTTCCAAATTCTCATGATCTTCTCTAGGACACAGTTGAATAGGAGTGGCGATAAGCCATCGCCCTGTCTCACTCCTGTCTTAATTTCGAATGGACGAGAGAGCTCTCCCATGAACTTCACCCTGGATGTTGTGTTTGTTAGGGTCTCTTTGACTATATTTGCTAGTTTTGTTTTGATTCCAAATTCTCTTATGATCCTTTCCAAGGTCTCTCTATCCACTGAATCAAATGCCTTTTTGAAGTCTATAAAGGACACCACAATTTTCTTGCTGCTCAGCATTCTATGACGGATTATTGATTTTAAGTTGAAGATCTGCTCAACACAGGAACGTCATCATTATCATTATTGAGATCCGAAATTGATAATTAACTTTTGCGGGCATTCGTGCGCCGTTCGGGCGATTTAGCCAAATTGACTTTGGCTGTGCATAGCCTACACTTATCATTTTGGGGCATGTCTACTCTACTCTTTGGGGATGTATTAATTGAAGTTTTGGGGTTTAGTTTTTTAATTGGAAGTTAAGGTGGGCCGGATACTTGGTCAGAATAAGGGGGGTTGAGGGTGTATGATGACAAAATATACGCTGCTAACCAGGTGAACATTGTAACGATACAATTAAGCCAAATCTCGTACCAGTGATAAAAAAGATAATTCTTAATATAAAAATTACTTCATATGAAATAAAATGTGTAAAAAATGATTAAAATGTAAATACTTTGACAAGACGTACAACGATATTACCCAACCCAAGTGACTGAGCCAAAAAACATAAACATAAAGAAGGGAACCACGTAACATACTTATTAAAATGTAAATATTTTGACATGATTGAGCCGACAACCCAAACATACTTAAGAAAATGTGATTGACAAAACAATGATGGACATAGAACTAAAGGAGAACCAAACCAAGATGAAGAATGAAGATGAAGATTATTGAAGAAAAAGAAGAGGAAGAATGAAGAGGAGACAGATAAAACCCAAGGGGAAACTAACACACATATATAAAAGGGAGAGATTGTATGTTAAAGATAGAATACGGTCAATAAACCTTAAATAATTATATATTAATAAAACCAATGTTATTATTATTATTAATTTAACATATGTATCCAATTTTTAAGACAATACAATTGTAAAACAATGTAGTATAGGAAAGGTACACTAACCCTGTCAGAAAGGTTAGATTCAACCCAAAACACAACTAGCCTAATATTGTTTATAGTAAAAATAATACTAAAACAAAAATAGTGAGAAATGGTAGGAGAAGGTATAGGGGTTACCCATTAAATAACACTAATTACAAAACAGTGAACCAAAGTGAAGTGCTTTAGTGAAGTGTTAATGCCCTAAAAAATAGTGAAGGTGAATGTGAAACATTCAAATTAGAATGCTAAGGAAATAGACACTCTTTAAAACATTGATAAACCACCAATGATTGGAGTGGAACTATAATTAGTTGTACACCTAGAAGTAATTAAAAATAGTATTTAAAATTAATATAAGGGAAGCATGTGACATATCAGGGAGAAAGCCCAGTACCATAACTTGTGTTAACATGGCATGATAGGATAGAAGTAAAGTTTGTTATTAAAGATTAAAATTATAAAGAATACAACACCCCATGTTGAAAGGGGAATTAACCTTCATAATATTAGAGAAAGTGACAATGTTTATCACCCTAGTTTATAAGACAAGAAAGAAATCAATGTTAGTACTAAGAATAATTTATGACTTATAAAGAATAGTTGATTCAATGTTAAAGAAGGAATATGACTGAAAGGGGACTTACAGTCCATAAACCTAACTATTATATTTTAAATGAAAAGTAATGAAAATGTATGTTGAATAATAATTAAAACACAAACAAATAAGTGAAGCCCATCAGGCTGAATTCAGAATTTAATTTAAAAAGGAAATACACTAGAAAACAATCATGGCTGTTTGTAACTAGGAAAACAGTTAACTGCCAAGAACATTCAAATGCAAATTGTATCAATTTCACAAAAAATCTTACTAATCTAAGAACAGTGAATGGACAGTAATTATATATCAGTTATTTCAACACAGAAATATTATTGTAATAATTTAATTCAAGAAAGACATGTTATTTATTAAATGTCAACTAATTAGACTATAGTTAAAGTGTAACAGAATATGACCGTATGAGGTATCATTGTAAACTTTGAAAGGAAAGAAAAATAATAGTGATGTCATTTATTATCCCAAAGGAATTATAAGGGAATAAAATCATTAGGAAAATACTTAATAAATTTGAATAAAAATTCAAATATCTCTAACAATGTAAGTAAGGAGTAATTAAACCAGCATTGAGTTATTAGTTACTATGACAACGAGTCGTTTGAGGCTTATTTTTCCGTTAAATTATATAGACGCTGAAGAAACGAAGCGTGGGTACGCCACACAAGAAATTGGACAAACTAAAACTTTAATTTAAACAGTTACAACAAGTCAACTAGTGAACCAAAATGATCCAATATGAAGAGACGTCGATCTATACAGAATTAATGATGACCAGGAGCGAAATTAAATAAACTAATTAAAGAAAAACCCAGACCAGTTTGAAGAAGATGCTGGAAGCCTACAACCAGCCCAAATTCGAAAAATACACGCCTACCCTGATGATGACCCTTCAACGTGAGACGAACTGATAAGTACTGAATAATTTCTTACTCCCAAAAAACCCTAAATTACTTGAATTATTTTCAAATGATAAAATTTCTCACTATTTAAAAAATAGTATTTTCTTTCAAAAGTAAAGGCACAATTTACTTACATTAAAAAACATTTGACTAACTTATAGAGATAACCTTATTTGTGAACATAACTACTGTAACAGAAGTACGACACTACTGAACAAATTGTACAAACACAGTATAAATCCTAAGTACGTATAAGGTATAATAGTGTACTTTCTTTTCATGTAATCAACGTTTATGTCTATTTTCATGATCAAAAGAACTCCAGGTTTTTAAAAACATAGTAATTTTGTTAAAAGTAAATGAACGATAGTGTTTTGAAACCAATTTTGCCAACCTGAGATATTTGGTGTTTCAAGCTCTAAGCCGGAGCATAATATTATAAATTTGTTTATGATTCAATTGTCATGTTTATTAATAATTAAATGTGTATTAAAAAACGCAGTACAGTACATTACTATCTTGTTATTTCATAGGATTTTTTGTAAATAAATGTGTGTTAGCGAAGTTTTAAGTCATAGCCAACTAGCGCTTGTCACGAGTGGCCGAGTCGACAACCTGTGTAGCAGCGGGAATAATTCGAACGCCACAGCTGTCCATGCTAATACCACATATTACTTTAAAAATTAAATGTTTAATGAAGAAATTTGTGTTAGTGGTTGAAATCACAATCAGAATGATCACAGTTGCACACCACTATATAAAAATTATCCCGATTAGCGCTTTCAAGCCTCACAGCCCATCGTCAGATCGGAATAGGCAGAAATTATTTTAAAAACAAACCCTTCACCCCTCTCCCCCACCCTGCTCACACACAACAAGCTATAATATAAATGACCCTTCCCCACCCCCTAAACCCTGTCCCACACCATCTGTACAGTTACATATTTTTCTAGCAAATTCCTTGTGTTTCAGTGTGTGTGTGTGTGTGTGTGTGTGTGCGCGCACGTGCGTGCGTGTGTGTGTGTGTGTGTGTGTGTGTGTGTGTGTGTGTGTGTGTGTGTGTGTGTGTGTGTGTGTGCATCCTTTTAAACTTACCCTACTTCCTCTCCACACACATGGGTCAGTCACACACCCTTATTTTAACCATCCGATTAGTACTATGCAAATAATTCTTAATCTTATCTATCTGTCCTCTATCATTTACTTCTTAATCATGTTATAAAATATTTCTTCATTATCAAATTTAATTTTAATATTAATTAAATTGTCTAACCCTTTTTCTCTTTCTTTTAATATTTCTAACTCCTCTCTAAGCTTCCTTTCAACTGTGTTATTTACTACTTTTACAATTTCGTATTCTTCCAAAGGATTAACAAACTTATGGTTGTCTTCTATGAAATGTCTTGCATATAACGAATTGGTTGTTCTATTACCTTCTCCACGTTTGTGGTCAGACAACCTGCATACGAATTTTTGTCCTGTCTCACCTAGGTACACTTTGTTGCAGTCTTTACATTTTAATTTATAAATTCCGCTTTTCTGTAATACTGGAATTTTTTCTATATTCTTATTCCTTAATATCACTATAATATTGACGACTCTGAACACAAAGTTTTTTATAAGTAAAAACGTAAAGTTTTACCTTACAGCCTAAACCGGTTTTCACCTATAGAAGGCTTCATCAGAGGCTGTCGTTAGTAGCGCTGCTCGTCTTGTTGTTGGCGACGAGAAAGTGTTTCGAAAGATTGAAGCTGTGTGTGTGTGGTGAGATGTGTTCGAATAATGCGTGCGATTTGAATTGTGTCTGTTCGTTTAGGATGTCGTTTTTATTTGTTTTTGTGTGTTTGTAGTTCTCGTCGCCAACAACAAGACGAGCAGCGCTACTAACGACAGCCTCTGATGAAGCCTTCTATAGGTGAAAGCCGGTTTAGGCTGTAAGGTAAAACTTTACGTTTTTACTTATAAAAAACTTTGTGTTCCGAGTCGTCAATATTATAGTGATATTTAGTTAAGTAACGGACACGTCATGGACAACGAAATCCAAGAATCTTATTCCTTATCTTATCAAATACCGTTTCACATTTTTTAATAGCTATATCTACTCCATATTTATTAAAACATTTTATAATTTTTCTAGTATGTGAACCTATGTATGTCAATGACCCTGCATAATTCTTTTGTTCTGGTTCTATTTTAGCTTTTTGTATGTTAACCCTTTTCATAACTTTATCCACTATGTTGGTGTTATAATTATTATTCCTTACAATTCCCTTTATCGTTTTTAACTCCCTAACTTTTGATTCGGTCTCTTTTAAACACTTCTGAGCTCTGTAACAAAATGTATTGATTGCCGCCATTTTATATCTATATGGGTGGTAAGACTCTCTTGGTATAATTATATCAGAATACGACTCTTTCCTAAATATCCCAAACTGTAGTTTCTCATTATCCTTAATTTCTATGTTCAAATCTAAGTAATTTATTTTCTTACCTCCTATCTCTTCTTTAAATTGTAAGTTTTTATCCTTATTATTTACCTCATTTATAAACTCATGCACTTCTTCTATGCTTCCTTCCCAAATTACTAATACATCATCAACGTATCTAGACCATAATTTTATATTGTCTTTATACTTAGTGGAAGTTATTAATTGCTTTTCAAAATCATTCATGTATATTTCAGCAAGAATAGGGGATAATGAAGACCCCATAGGTAAACCTTTTTTCTGTATATAAAACTTGTTATTGAACCTAAAATAGTTCTGATTTACACATTCTTTAATTACTTTCATCAACTGCTTTTTATACCTGTATTCTCCCATATTATTATCATTTATTAACTTAATAACTTTATTTACTTTGATATTGGTAAACATGTCCTTAACATCCAGTGATATCAATTTTGTATTTACATTAATCCTAATATTTTCTAATTTTTCTATCAATTTTACATTATTCTCTATGTTGTATTTTGTCCCAAATTCATATTTCTCTCTCAGTACTCTGCTAACTTCCTTTGATAATTTATAAATAGGTGCATTAATAAAAGAAACAATCGGTCTAATTGGTTTTCCTTCTTTATGTATCTTAACCTGACTTTTAAAAGTTGGTGCTGTTGGATTACTTTCCAATAAATACTTTTTCTTATTTTCTTCTATAAATGTTATCTGTTTCATCATTTGTTTTATCCTTGACTGGTACTTACTTGTATAATCATACTTTATTTCCTCGTATGGTCCTTCCCTTATAAATTCTTCCGTTTTCTTTATGTATTCGTCCTTTCTCAGTAGTACCATTGTATTTCCTTTGTCCGCCTTCGTAACTATAATATCATTTTTCTTTATTTTATTCTTTAGTTTAGTTACAGTTGATTTGATTTTTTGTTCATTTTTTGAATTATACAAACTTTTCTTAAATATTTTATCTACTACATTCCCTTCTTCCCACCTTATTCTTTTTTTATCATTTTCATTTCCTAGTTTTTGTATTATGCTTTCGCATTCAATAATCGTTTTTTCTTGATTTAATTCTGGTGGCGGTGCGTATTTTAAGCCTTTTGCTAACATTTCTTTTTCTTCTGTATTGAAATTCACCTCTGTAAGGTTTATTACTCTTTTTTCATAGTTATTCTTAGAGAGGTGTTCCTTTTTTACTTCGTTCTTTCTTATTAATTTATTTAACTTATCTACCATTTTTTTATTTTTATTTTCCAATTTCTTTTCTACGTACCCCAAACCAAAATTATATAATATTTCTTCTAACTCTACATACGAGTATATTCCTAACAATTCTATGTGTCTGTCATATAATTCCCTATTATATCTATTGATTAAGCCGTAGAGTGACCTTATTTCCAGTTTTATCCACAACTTCTCGCTTTGTTCTTTTACTTTTTTGGCTACACTGTTCTTATTTTTAATTTTAACTTGAGTGTACTTTGGGATGACATTATTATCCAGACATTGTTTATTAAACCATATTTTACTTAAAACCCTCTTCAATTTAACTTTTAACTTAAGATATTTAAAAACTTTACTTACCTTATTGTTGTCGTTTATTACCTCATTGTTGTTGCCCATTACCTGTAGTCGATTGCACATCTTAACAGACGTTTAAAAGGATGCACACACACACACACACACACACACACACACACACACACACACACACACACACACACACACACACACACACACACACTGAAACACAAGGAATTTGCTAGAAAAATATGTAACTGTACAGATGGTGTGGGACAGGGTTTAGGGGGTGGGGAAGGGTCATTTATATTATAGCTTGTTGTGTGTGAGCAGGGTGGGGGAGAGGGGTGAAGGGTTTGTTTTTAAAATAATTTCTGCCTATTCCGATCTGACGATGGGCTGTTAGGCTTGAAAGCGCTAATCGGGATAATTTTTATATAGTGGTGTGCAACTGTGATCATTCTGATTGTAAAAATTAAATGTTTTAATTGTTTTAACAAAAACAATTTGGCGCCACCCGGGAATCGTAATCCATATGAATTGACAGGTAGGTTGTACTGGTGACATTGACAACGCTACGGACTCCAGTAGTGACTTCGATTTATGTAATAACCAGTGTGAGGCAAACACACTACATTCACACTAATACACCATATAAACAAGTGTGAGACATTTTAACAGGTACGACCCCTATTTATTGTTACATATTGGCGACCAGCAACGTGTGGCTGGTAAGAATAACTAGCGGCGATCATGAATAGACACGGGATGGTTACGAGACGCAAAGGGAAGGAAACACCAAACCAAGAAGGAAACCCAGAAGAAATGGAGGAAGTTGAGGAAGTAGAAGTGGAGGAAACGACTGGAGAATTGTCAGAAGAAAACCCACAGGAGGACCAAGTGGAAAATCCAAATCCACCTGAACCTGAACCGGAAATAGAAGCAGCAGTCATGGTAAATAACCAACCAATAAAACCAACAGAAGAAACGAAACTAGATAGTTTGATGAAAATGATGACGGAACATTTAGGACATTTGAATAAAAAATTGGAAAAACTGGACATAAACAGCGAAGATTTGAAGAAGCAAATGAAGGAGAGTATTGAATTCCTGAATGATAAAATAGAAAGCAACCATGAAGACTTGAAAAGAAGTCAGGAGGCATTGGAGAAGAAGAGTGAAGAGTTGAAGAAACAGATCAAGAAGGATCTAGAGATAGTAAATCAAAAGATGGAAAATAATCAGGATATTCTCCAACGGAAGATAGAGGAAGCAAGTGAGAAAACCAAGGAGGAATGGAAGCAACAATTGGTCGAATGTCGAGAGGAGACCAGGCAATTGGTAGCGGAGACAAATGAAGCCTTGTTACAAGTACGAGAAGAAATGAATTATAAAATCATCGATGTCGAAGAAGAAAATAAGTTGAGAGTGACCGAATTCTACCAAGCCCTTAACGAAAGATGCCAGAAGAAGAAACAGGAGGTGGTCAAGGAACTGGAGGAGAGGCACCAAGAGCTACAACTGGATGTAAACAATCGGGTGGAGAAGGTGTATACCGTCATAGACAAAATCGACGGACTGACCCGAGAAAACCGAGAAAAAATCCAGGGAATCAGCATGCGAGAGAAACAGATGCAGGAAGAATTAGATGCATTAAGAGAAAAACCATATAATCACACACAATTCATAACCAATGAACCTCGAGAAATGATTAATTTTCGTAGCTACCGGAGAAACCCGATAGAATTCCTCAAACGGGTAGAAGAGCTGATAGAGAAGAACAAAGAAACCAGATGGTCCAATGTAAGAAGCATGATCGACGAGATGTTTCGTGACACCCATGACAATTGGTGGACGGCCACAAGACCTGAGATAAATGATACTCAAGAGTTCAAGAAACAGTTCAGGGAGAAGTATTGGTCCGAATCAACACAGAATGTGGTCCGCAATGACATTAGTAACGGAAGGTATGAGACACAAGGAGGTCACACGTTAACATCGTACTTTCTGGGAAAGGTATGTTTAGCCAGAAATTTGGAACCCAGGATACCGGAAGAGTCGTTGGTGATACAACTGGGTTATCATTACGAAGAGGCCATCAAGAAGGCCAGGCGACAAGGCCAAATTAAAACAATCCAAGGAATGGTTAGTTTACTGGAGGACATGGAGAATGATAACCAATATCGAAGAAACAGGATCACTAACCAAAGGTACAATAAGTGGAATGAAAATAACAATACAACTAATTTCCACGGACCATACAATTATCCACAAAACAATAACAGAAATAACTGGGCCGCAATAATAATGATAATAATGCAGAACAAACGTTCAATAGAAATACCCAACAACACCCTCCAAACGATCAGCCTGGTAACCGAGGACAACAGAACCATCACCCAGGAAGTCCAAACAATAATAGAAACAGCCCAAATAATAATTACCGACAGAATGATAATTACTGAGGAAATGGACCTGAACGACGTACCAACGGTCACCCCAATGACCATAATTACTACGGCAACCGGTATCATCCCAATGACCAGTACAGCCGGGGACCCGGGGGTAATCAGTATAGAAATGACGACAGACGTTGAGTAAACTTCATCCGTGGACAAAAACAGAATAACCAAAGGAGATATGGCCAGAACTATCGTCCTAACTGGTATTATCAAGTCTCAAATAATAATAATAGCCCACCAGCAGAGGATAGGAATGATGAACCACCTCGCAATGAAGATAACCACCGCCAGGAACCCAATACCAACCAAAATAATAGCGGAAATTGGGTAACAGTTCATGAGAATCCGGGTTTTTCAATACGGCATGATACAACAAGTAATGACGAAGGACCCCGGATAGCTCAAGTAAACACCATAAGGGCCAAACCCAGCCAAGAACCACCTGATAACCACAGGAATGGAGGTAATAGAGAAGATGATTTAAGTTTTGGAGAGAGGGTATGGCCCCAACATGTGGTAAGGTGGTGATGACATGAACGAAATATCATCCAGAATAAGTGTGTCTATCAAGCACTTGAAGGAGTAGAGGTGCATAACAACAAAGAGTCGAACAAGAGAAGGAAATAATAAAGGAAAGAAAAGGAGAAGTCAACTTACAAGAATATAAATAACAAGGACCTGTGTATAGCGATATGAATAGAACAATTATGTATATCATAATAATCCGTATATCATCACAAGAGACAATGGTAATAATACTTACCAAATCAGTAATATCAATACAAGGAAAATCAAAGGAGTTTACAACCAAACTTCAATAAAAAAGTTTTACGAAGAAGAATGAAACCATTGTGAAATGAAACCAATTTCAAAATTCTAAAAGAGATTGTAAGAGCAGCTTACTCAAATATTTAGATGATGTATGCGGAACAATAAAAAAGTTTTAATGAAAAAAAAAAAGAGAAAAACAAAGGAAACAGTTACACAAATTCCTTTCAATTTAAATCAGTTTAAAATATAACAAAAGATTGAAATATGAAGTATGAAGTAAAAAGTGAGATAATCAGGAATAAGTTACACACATTCCTATGTAATAAAAATGTAAGAAGCACAAACTTACAATTATAATTAAAAACAAAAAATAGCTAAAAAGGAATACGCTACAAACATTCCTTTAAGGTAAGACCATTAACTTACCAAAGAATTATCAAAAATGATGTTGAATACAGAGTAAAATAAACAAAAATAAAATCAAGTTCAAATTACTGAGATAAATACTTGAAATTATACTGAATCAAAAGTATTATCAGAAAAAATAAATAAAAAACTTTACCTGGTACAAGGAGAGAGAGAAATTGTATATAAAACCAATATACAGATATGGCTAAAGCAGAATCATGCTAAATGTCTAAAACAATTAAGATGATCACAACGAGCATTGAAAACAAAATAATGAAAAGTGAGATATGATGAAATTAAAATATGAATAAAGATAAAAATAATTAAGTGCATAAGTAGATGATAGTGTATAGTTAAGGTATAGCGGAAGGAAGAATGAGTAGTAATGATAAAGTGATCTAAAAACAAACCACAAGGTGGACAATCCCAATTATATTATTATATTATTATTATTATTACGTCACAAGTTGACAAAGATTTAAGATTGACTGTTGAAAAGTCCAGCAATCTATATGAACTGAGTAGAGAAGATGTGCCTCTAGTCTCAGAAAAATGAGTAGTAATGGGAGAAACCAGCTACTATATAAAGTTAGGGAAAAAATTTGTGTATGAGGGAATATGCACCAATGGAAATAAATAAAAACAGATCCAAACAAAATGGAGTGAATTAAGTAAGAAGAGAAATGGAGAATGGAGAAACAAACAAGGAAGAGAAGGAAAAAAGTTATCTATAACTGATAATTTCATAAAAAACTATGCTAGTATTTTATTAAAATGATCAATTTTAGAGGAGAGGCATTAGGCCTCGTCCACACTAGTAGACTTGTTGCGCAACCGAGGTCTCAGAGACGTGTCTAAGTTGTCTCAGGATGTCTCGGTAGACTGCCTAAATAGACCAACTTGGTCTACGGGGGCCGTTGCGAGACCAAAAATCGCCGGTCTAAAGTCTCCCGATCGGAATGGGAGACCTGATGCAACGGTTAGACATGTTGCGCAACATATCGATGGTGTGGACGTTTGTCTAGAGACGAGACGAGACCTGCCCCACTCCTTCCCCCGCGCCGTTTACCCCCCTACTTTAGTTTGTTTACATCACGTGCAACATGTGGTTAAATGAAAACGTATTAAAATTAATCGAAGATTACCATAATGAAAAATGTTTGTGGGATGTGACAAGTCCCGATTACAAAAACCGGGCTAAAAGAAGAGCAGCTATGGAACTCCTGGCTGCAAACCACCAAGTTTCCGTGGAGGAAATAGAGAAAAAAATTCATAATCTGAAAACTTCATTCAACAGGGAGCGGAAAAAAATCACTCCGTCAAGTGGGTCGTCTCCGAAGAAGTCTTCATGGTTCGCTTACGACTATTTATTATTTTTACTACCGGCAAACGAATCAAAGGGCAGCCGCAACACAGATAACACGGACAGTGGGAACAACGAAATTGAAGTAAGTACAAATAACTCTATGAAACTCTTTATTAAAATACATTTATCCTTTATTAATTTGATTTAAATCAACCTTAATTCTTTAGTTTTAATTAAATTGGTTCTACTAACAAAAAGTGATCAAGTAAATTACTTTATTGAATCGTATTGCCAAGATACCACTCCCTCTTGTGAAACAAAGTAATCTCGAAATTCATCACGAATTTTATGCAAGTTAGATGAACATTTTCGAGGAGCGTTGCGCAGATCAACCAAACGATTCTCTTCGTTGATTTCTCTTCTCCAAAATCCTTCAATTACATTTCCATCGCCATCGTACGAGTCCAAACTTCCTGGTGGGGTGTAGGCATATCTTGACGCTGAATTCCTACGTAAAAAATTGTGTAGGTAGGCACAAGCCAACACGACAGACTCCACTTTATCTGGCTGTAAAGCTATCGGTTTAAGAAACACCCGAAATTTGGACGACATAATACCGAAAACATTTTCAATTATTCTTCGAGCCCTGCTTAGCCTATAGTTGTAGACTCTCTTCGGAATGTCCAATATACGACCAGGGTACGGCTTCATCAAATAATTAGACATAGCAAAAGCATCATCTGCCACAAAAACATATGGTACAGGTTCTGTTCTTCCTGGTAATGCCTCACTTACAGGTACGTGTGCGGTATTGTTTTCTAAATCCTTGTATAGTGAAGTGAACTTGAAAACGCCCCCATCAGAAATACGCCCTTGGCATCCAACATCGGCGTACAATAAGTTGTAGTTGGCGTCTGCAACGCCAAGGAACACAATGCTGAAAGTACCTTTATAGTTAAAATACAAGCTCCCGCTGTGTTCTGGGGCCACCATCTGAACGTGTTTACCATCAATGCTGCCTATGCAGTGTGGAAAATTCCATCTACTCAGAAACTCCTGAGAAATAGCTTTCCATTCAGCTTCGGAAGTCGGTCTCTGAAACGAAGAAATAGGTAATCACAAATTATGAATATATATGTGTGTGTATAAATAAAGTAAAAATATTAAATCGGTAATGCGATCAATATTTTAAAAAATTTTGTGCTAGTTAAAATTATTTGTTTAGATGTTGACCTTATGTTAGGCTTTTACTGCCAATGAAATAGGAAAGCTATATAACTAAAGCTGGAGACGATGTTCGTGTTCCTTGAATATTTTTGAAAAACTCCACTTTAATTATTCATTTCAAGCGAAATGAAGTCGATCTGAGTGGTGCATTATCTTTTGGTGAAATCTGAGAAAACGATAAAGATAATAATAGTAATTTTTATTAAAGAAACAATTCTGTTAACGTCTTGAAGACATATTTTTAAAGAGTTTCTTTGTGTTTCAGGATAGTTTGCTAGATACAGGCGATCACGAGGAAGAGAATGAAACCATGCATGTGGAATGTGAGGACAACAGCCCACCATTCAAACCCCCAGGACGCGCTCCTAAACGCGTCCGCAAGAACGAGGACTCCGCTGCCCAACAAGCAGTCAACTGCTTGAAATCCTTAACTCAAGTGGTGAGTTCCAGAGATGAGTACGCAGTATTCGGGGAATATGTAGCGAATAAATTGAGGAACTGTAACAAAAGTAGAATGGAAATTGCTTTGGCACAGCGTAACATAAACGACGTCTTATTTAAATTGGACATGGGTTTCTTAGCTTCGGAAATCCCGCCCATTCAGATGCCACGTCCACCATCCACTTCTTCCGTCGCATCAACATCTCACGTTTCGGAAGAAAGTTATAGCTCAAATCCCTCTGCACCTACTGGTATTTATGAAATCGGAGAGGTTCAAATACAACAATTTGAGTCAGGGGATGACGCATTTGTAATTTTGTAAAAAAAAATCATACCAATTTATCAATTTCATTTGTTAAATAAATTTATAAAGTCTCATTTGTTTCTTATTGTAAAAAATAAATTGCACAAAAAATTGTAAAAAATTGTAAAAAAATTTAGTTTTGTAAAAAATGTTAAATATAAAATTGTTTATTAAAAATAATATTAATTTTTTATACATACCTTTATCTGTTGTTTCAATGAAGAGATAATTGCTTCACAAACTTCTGGTACTATTTTCGATATTGCCTGTTTGGATATTCTGAAGGTGTACATGAGGCTCGTGAATGAGTCTCCACTTGCTAGAAAACGCAGTGTGACTGCCAGTCGAAGAGAAGCTGTAATGGTTTCCCTAAATTTTGTATCTTGCTTCGAAATTTTCCCTCCAACCATCAGAAGTAATTCTTCGAAATCAGTAGGCGTCAGGCGGGTGAAATTCCGAAATCCCATGGCGTCTTCCATTTTTAATTTATTTAATAATGTGGTACCGAACCTTGGTCCTTCTGTGAGTACTTCGCGCGTCCACCAACGTTTACGTTTTCGCGATCTTTCATTCGTAATAATAGCCAAACAGGCACTCATTCCACACAAAGCAATGTCCTCCATGGTGGTGTGCTTAGACGAGACTAACAAAATTCACATAGTAGTGTGGACGCTAGACGAGACCAAGATTGTCGTCTATAGACCATGTCTATGTCTAAAGTTTAGACCGTCTCGAGACCGTTGCGCAACACGTTGCGCAACGTGGTCTACTGGTGTGGACTAGGCCTTATGTAACGATACAATTAAGCCAAATCTCGTACCAGTGATAAAAAAGATAATTCTTAATATATATGAAATAAAATGTGTAAAAAATGATTAAAATGTAAATACTTTGACAAGACGTACAACGATATTACCCAACCCAAGTGATTGAGCCAAAAAACATAAACATAAAGAAGGGGACCACGTAACGTACTTATTAAAATGTAAATATTTTGACATGATTGAGCCGACAACCCAAACATACTTAAGAAAATGTGATTGACAAAAC
Source organism: Magicicada septendecula (assembly GCA_034769895.1). Taxonomy (NCBI): domain Eukaryota; kingdom Metazoa; phylum Arthropoda; class Insecta; order Hemiptera; family Cicadidae; genus Magicicada; species Magicicada septendecula. The sequence goes on from CM068375.1 coordinate 188,407,858, forward strand.
AATGATGGACATAGAACTAAAGGAGAACCAAACCAAGATGAAGAATGAAGATGAAGATTATTGAAGAAAAAGAAGAGGAAGAATGAAGAGGAGACAGATAAAACCCAAGGGGAAACTAACACACATATATAAAAGGGAGAGATTGTATGTTAAAGATAGAATACGGTCAATAAACCTTAAATAATTATATATTAATAAAACCAATATTATTATTATTATTAATTTAACATATGTATCCAATTTTTAAGACAATACAATTGTAAAACAATGTAGTATAGGAAAGGTACACTAACCCTGTCAGAAAGGTTAGATTCAACCCAAAACACAACTAGCCTAATATTGTTTATAGTAAAAATAATACTAAAACAAAAATAGTGAGAAATGGTAGGAGAAGGTATAGGGGTTACCCATTAAATAACACTAATTACAAAACAGTGAACCAAAGTGAAGTGCTTTAGTGAAGTGTTAATGCCCTAAAAAATAGTGAAGGTGAATGTGAAACATTCAAATTAGAATGCTAAGGAAATAGACACTCTTTAAAACATTGATAAACCACCAATGATTGGAGTGGAACTATAATTAGTTGTACACCTAGAAGTAATTAAAAATAGTATTTAAAATTAATATAAGGGAAGCATGTGACATATCAGGGAGAAAGCCCAGTACCATAACTTGTGTTAACATGGCATGATAGGATAGAAGTAAAGTTTGTTATTAAAGATTAAAATTATAAAGAATACAACACCCCATGTTGAAAGGGGAATTAACCTTCATAATATTAGAGAAAGTGACAATGTTTATCACCCTAGTTTATAAGACAAGAAAGAAATCAATGTTAGTACTAAGAATAATTTATGACTTATAAAGAATAGTTGATTCAATGTTAAAGAAGGAATATGACTGAAAGGGGACTTACAGTCCATAAACCTAACTATTATATTTTAAATGAAAAGTAATGAAAATGTATGTTGAATAATAATTAAAACACAAACAAATAAGTGAAGCCCATCAGGCTGAATTCAGAATTTAATTTAAAAAGGAAATACACTAGAAAACAATCATGGCTGTTTGTAACTAGGAAAACAGTTAACTGCCAAGAACATTCAAATGCAAATTGTATCAATTTCACAAAAAATCTTACTAATCTAAGAACAGTGAATGGACAGTAATTATATATCAGTTATTTCAACACAGAAATATTATTGTAATAATTTAATTCAAGAAAGACATGTTATTTATTAAATGTCAACTAATTAGACTATAGTTAAAGTGTAACAGAATATGACCGTATGAGGTATCATTGTAAACTTTGAAAGGAAAGAAAAATAATAGTGATGTCATTTATTATCCCAAAGGAATTATAAGGTAATAAAATCATTAGGAAAATACTTAATAAATTTGAATAAAAATTCAAATATCTCTAACAATGTAAGTAAGGAGTAATTAAACCAGCATTGAGTTATTAGTTACTATGACAACGAGTCGTTTGAGGCTTATTTTTCCGTTAAATTATATAGACGCTGAAGAAACGAAGCGTGGGTACGCCACACAAGAAATTGGACAAACTAAAACTTTAATTTAAACAGTTACAACAAGTCAACTAGTGAACCAAAATGATCCAATATGAAGAGACGTCGATCTATACAGAATTAATGATGACCAGGAGCGAAATTAAATAAACTAATTAAAGAAAAAACCCAGACCAGTTTGAAGAAGATGCTGGAAGCCTACAACCAGCCCAAATTCGAAAAATACACGCCTACCCTGATGATGACCCTTCAACATGAGACGAACTGATAAGTACTGAATAATTTCTTACTCCCAAAAAACCCTAAATTACTTGAATTATTTTCAAATAATAAAATTTCTCACTATTTAAAAAATAGTATTTTCTTTCAAAGGTAAAGGCACAATTTACTTACATTAAAAAACATTTGACTAACTTATAGAGATAACCTTATTTGTGAACATAACTACTGTAACAGAAGTACGACACTACTGAACAAATTGTACAAACACAGTATAAATCCTAAGTACGTATAAGGTATAATAGTGTACTTTCTTTTCATGTAATCAACGTTTATGTCTATTTTCATGATCAAAAGAACTCCAGGTTTTTAAAAACATAGTAATTTTGTTAAAAGTAAATGAACGATAGTGTTTTGAAACCAATTTTGCCAACCTGAGATATTTGGTGTTTCAAGCTCTAAGCCGGAGCATAATATTATAAATTTGTTTATGATTCAATTGTCATGTTTATTAATAATTAAAGGTGTATTAAAAAACGCAGTACAGTACATTACTATCTTGTTATTTCATAGGATTTTTTGTAAATAAATGTGTGTTAGCGAAGTTTTAAGTCATAGCCAACTAGTGCTTGTCACGAGTGGCCGAGTCGACAACCTGTGTAGCAGCGGGAATAATTCGAACGCCACAGCTGTCCATGCTAATACCACATATTACTTTAAAAATTAAATGTTTTAATTGTTTTAACAAAAACAATTTGGCGCCACCCGGGAATCGTAATCCATATGAATTGACAGGTAGGTTGTACTGGTGACATTGACAACGCTACGGACTCCAGTAGTGACGTCGATTTATGTAACAACCAGTGTGAGGCAAACACACTACATTCACACTAATACACCATATAAACAAGTGTGAGACATTTTAACAGGTAGGACCCCTATTTATTGTTACAACATGTGATGTGCTATTTATATGTAAATGTGTTTCTATGTCATAATATGTTTATATGTATATTATATGTTGTGTGTTATGCCTTATGTGATTGTTACATTATTATACGTGATTATGCATATATATATATTTATATCGTGTTATGATTTGTGTAATTACTGGGAGGGTCGAGACTGTGCGCCATTTCACATTATTATTATTATTTAGGCGCCATTAGTACTCAAGCTCAACTATTTGGCGATGCATGTGTTAATGGACTTAGAATAACGATTGGGGGTTTTGGAAGTGAGCTATTTTGAGTGTAAAATACTTGTAATTATCTTGCTTTTCAAGGGGTACATATATTGTACAAAAGCCGAACACAATAAATACTGTTATGGTTATCTTAGATCAGAGTTTCATTTGCAAGTCCCATCATACTGGACCCAGCACAATTGTGGCTTCTCTAGGCTCTTGCCTAGTCCTAAATAACTAGTGGCCTCTCTTTCAAAAAAAATAAATATAAATAAAAAAAAGGAAGTTTTTTATAGATAAAAGCATAAAAGGAAAGAGGGGTTACAAGTTTTTGTCGAGAAGTTTTTATTTTTGACACCCAGCACACTTCATCTAAGCTGGGGGCCCTAGAAAGACTGTAGAAGTCGATGAAGCCAAATTTGGTCGCCGCAAATATAATCGGGGCAGGGCCATTGAAGGACAGTGGCTGTTCGGGGGAGTGGAACGCGGTTCTGGGAAGTGTTTTTTAATACCGGTTGAGCGCCGGGATTCCATTACTCTCCTCAACATAATTGAGGAGTAGATTCTTCCAGGCACAACTATAATCAGTGACTGCTGGAAAGCATATGAGTGCCTGGAAGAAGCGGGATTCGTTCAACAACGTGTGAAACATCATCAAAACTTCGTGGACCCCGCTACCGGCACTCACACAAACACGGTTGAGTGGGCATGGAGAGAAGTGCGAAATGGTATCCCACGATTCGGGCGCAGAAAACATTTCGTGGGATACCTGGCGGAATTCATGTTTAAGAGGCGCCACCCGCTAAAGTTCCGCCTCCATGCCTTCTTCAGAGCTGCAGCCGAGTTGTATCCCCTTACACAATAAGGTAAGAGTTTCATTATTATATGCGCGCATTTCATGTGCGCGCGCTTGCTTGTGTGTGATATATTTTTTTTCTATTGTTGTATGTCATATAAACATTGGAAAAATAATTTTAAACGGCGGTCGAACCTATTTACGAAGGAAAAATATAAAATAATTACTCCCATAAGCACGCATGTAAAGGTGAATGAGCGCCATATTAACTGTGGCAAATGACATTTAACCCCTCTCTCTCTCTCTCTCTCTCTCTCTCTAGCACAGGTATGCCTTCATTTGCTAGTGCGCAGAGATTAGATGTTAGACAAATGATATATGTAATGTATGAATATACCCGAATATACTGTAGATATATATACTACTTGGAGTCGTAGAGTTATTAATGACTTGATAATCGTGTAATAAGTTCTGAGGGGCGAAGCCCCGAAGACGACTTGCGTCTCTGTATGAGCCATAGGTTTTGCGGAGCCTGTATCTGGCGGCATGGTGGGGCGATGACCGAGCCTGACCAAGCCGCGAATCTGGCATGGTGGGGAGCTTAGCTGATTATGGTACGAATTTTAACGAAGACATCCGAACATTTTACCGCGCTTATTATACTTGTCGTGCTTATTATAGTCTAAACTACTGTGCGAAAGGTAGCCTAAAACACTTTAGGCGCGTAAAGGTACGAATTGTTTTATTTTATTAGCACAAAATAAGTGATATTCAAACGTAGGTAGACTTTCTAAATTTCTGTAGGTAAAAAACGGATCATGAGTGTTTTACGTCAGCCAATACAATTCCGTATTTTTACTTCTTTCATATCAGGCGAAGCGATCCTTACAAAAAATCCAAAAAATCGATTTTGAAATTCCAGTAGAAATAATTGTTTTGACGTATTGATATTATAGTTTTGTTTTAGCATATGTACAGGTGTGTAGCAAACGCGCGTTCGCCTCTCTCTATCTCTCTCTCGCACGCGCACGCGCGCTCTCACACACATTCTTTCATACGCGCGCACGCGCACTATAATAAATGTAATTTAGTAAGTGCTTAGCAGTATAGTAAAAATTAGTGAATTAAACATTAAATGTAATATAAAAATAAAAAACAAAAGCAATTAAAAGTAACAAAACAATTTAAAGTTATAAAAATAATTTGTTCATAAAAACTTTAAAAGTTAGTTAAGTCAGATCAGAGGTAAGGTTTATATACATGATTGTGTGTGTGTGTGTGTGTGTTAGTTAGTTAAAAAATATAGCGAATGAAATATATGAAATGAGTTAGGCTAAGTAAATAAAATTTTATAAGCACTGTTTATTTTACTCAGCTGTCATTACAACTGGTATTAATTTTTAAATCTGTCTGAGTACTTTACAAGTAAAATGTAAATTTTACTTTTTCCATGTGTCTTTGATAAATGTAGCATAGCACATCAGGTATAAAAAGTACCCTCTCACATCAACAATTAATTAATTATCTTATTTATCTAAGGGTCTACAAGTGAAATTGGTGCAAATGCTGCTGTTCACAACTGGCAGAACAGTGTACTGTGTGTGTGTGTTGTAACGGTACGAGATTGTAGGGCCAAGATAACATTTTTTAAAATTACATTCTCTATACAGTCATTGTTCCCCCTTGTAGAACCCCAAGTTAGTCAACCAGATAGGCTGTGTTTATTGCAGAAAAAACGTCTATGTTTTGTCTCCGCACTCATGCAACGCAGACCGATGGTGAAATAACATCAACCTGCGCCTCAGCCGTGAATTACGAAAGAGAGTATGTAACTGCACATTGCGCCAGGCGGCAAAAACATTGCTCACCTTCCCGCCTCTGCTAAGGCGCTCTTTCAATAGCACCAATGGGAGCACATATGCACGATCACGTGACCAAAAAACACTGTATGCAATTTAGCAAACTAACGCGAGTGCCAGTTGTGACACCGGGCCGCCCGGCCAACCTAAGCGAGCTAAGTGTTCGAAAATATATGTCGGCCGACAAAACAACACTAAATGCTATTTAAAAGTGAACTAGAGTAATAGTGGCGCATCAACTTAATTTGAAATAAGCAATAACAGTACCGCGGTTAAACAGTGTCTTAACTAAATTATGGTGTGTTAAACAGTGCATTCACAGCGGAGTTCTTCAGACGTTAAGTATTGACTGAGTTTTAACCAAGATTATTTTACCTTTTTCCCCAGAGTATAATTCAACATAAATAAATTATAAATCTAAAATGTAAATCAGAGATCTCGAAGTGGGGTTTAAATAGAACGATAAAATCAAAGAACGAATGTGTGTGAGTGTGTAGCTAAAGCACGTATTGGTTCATGGCAGATAATAAATAGTGGAGGTATATCGTAGTGTCATAAGCTAGTTAATTAAGAAATAGTTGTGACTATATTTGATTTCACAAATTGTTGCTCCTTCTACAAGTATTTAGTTTAAATGTCATGAAAGGGAGATGAAGTAGTTATTTGACATAATAAACCAGAGGCAATTTGTTTTAGCAAACGGTGTATTTGATCTTTGCCTATATCAAATCCAAATAATCCCTTTTTGCAGCAGTTTCGTCTGAACGACCCTTGGAGTAAAAAACCCGAAGGTAAGAGATAAATATAATTATAATTTTGTCCGTAAATAATCGTAGAGTTACATTTGGCGCCCGAACAGGGACGCGAGTATAGGTTACAACCTATATTCGCCAGACCTAATTAAGCTGCAGAACGGGTTATTTGGAAGTGAGGGCGTGGTTAAATAAATTAATTTCATAATGGAGAAAATAAATGAAATTGATGTAGTTGTCGGCAGTGAGGCCGAAAATAAATCAATGTATGAAAACACGTCAACTGAGTCGGCCAATAAAGGCGATTCAGGTATTCAAACAGAGTCACTGTTAACGAGTGAAAGTAATGTAGACGAATCGAAAATCATGAATGAAGTTGCAATTCATTCAACACCTATTGTAGTAAATCAAAATAAGAAGTCCGATGAGGACAATATGTTAACACGATTGTATAATATGATGTATAGTAATTTCAGTGAACTAAGAGGGGATATTAATATTAAATTCGATATACAGAATGTTAAGTTCCATGAGTTAAAGGGCGATATAAATAATATTGACCAAAAATTTGATAAGCGTTTATGCGAAATGAATACAAAATTTGATGAGCGTTTATATGATATGAAACAACAGAGTGTTAAGTTAGAAGACAATATTCAGAAACGTTTAAATGAGACGAATGAATGTTTCAATACATTTAAAGAACAAGTGATAGGCTCAGTAAATGAACAGTTAAATATGCATATCATTAATGTAAACAAACAAGTGTCAGAGACAGTCAAAATACAAGTGCATGAGCAAATTCAAGAGTTGAAAGATAATTTGGAAAGTAGTATAAATAAGTATAATGTTGATAATGAGTGTAAATTTAATTGTGTAGTAGAGAAAATAGTAGAAGTTAGAGATAACATGGAGACATATGAAACTAATGTTAATTTCAAAATAAATGAAATAGAAAGCAATTGCGATAGCAAAATAAGTGAATGTCAATTGAGTTTTGCGAACAAAATCTTAGAAATCAATGACAATGTTGATAGTAAGATCAGTGAAACAGAAAGTAGTTATCAGTCAGAAATACAGTTATTAAAAGGTGCTGTAGAAATGGTAAATAATGCCAGTATTCAATCTGAACGTGTAACTAGCAACAAGTTTAATTTAATGGAACAAAAAATAATCAATGTTAAAGATGACTTGAAAACGGTAATAAACAAAACATTAGACAGTGTCCATGAACAAGTAGTAATCACCCGTAATGTAGATAGCGAAATAGAGTTAGAGTCATTTACTGGTGATAGGAGGGGGGTACACCCTATGCAATTCCTAAATAGAGTAAGAGACTTTAATAGATTTTGTAACAATAATTGGGAGATGAAATTATTGAAAGTTATGAAATGTTTTAAGGGAAGCCCCTCAATTTGGGCGGAGGTACATAAGGGAGATTGGTTAGATTTCGAAAGTTTTGAAGGGGATTTTAGAAGTAAATATTGGTCTGAAGAGGACCAAGAAGTACTTAGAAGCAAGATAATGGGGTCGGGTAATTTTGGGACTAATGGTAATAATGTCACCATTTATGTAATGAAAATGTACACTGAGGCAAAATACCTTGAACCACCATTACCGTTTAGATCATTTGTACGTCACATAAGTAAACACTTACCCAGGGAGGTGCAAATTAACCTGATGACGCGGGAAGTGGAAGGTATAAACGATCTGGAACAAATATTAGATATTTTCCAAAATATCAGGGACCGGGAAATTGGTAGGCGCCCAAACCCGTCAGGGGTACATAACGAGAATCATAATCATAATCAAGCTAGTGGGACACCAAACATGTATAGAGGGACAAGGGGAGGCTACAATAATAACCATAGACGTGAGGACTGGCGATGTGGAGAGTGTCATTGTGAGAACTATGGTAGTAGAACAACTTGTTACAGGTGTCATAAAGAGAGGAGTTGCCAACGCAGCAATACTGAACATAACCAAAATAGTCAACCACAGATAGGAGGGAGCAGCAACCGAGGAGCACCGGGAAGCAGTGGAACTTCCAATAGAGGTCGTGGTGGACACACTCCAGGCCGTGCAAACACCCAGACGGAAAACTAACAAGGACAGTGAGTGAAGGGACCCCACCATTGTCGACAAATGACTGTGAGGCCCAAGGTAACGAATATACAAATAACGCCATCTGTACGGATATGTCCAAGGAACTAATGGAGGAAGAGGACTTGGAGACAGCCAGACCAGAAACCGGACTGACAGAGGTAAGAATTCAAATTGAAGGTAAGGAAGTAAAAACTTTAGTCGATACAGGTAGTGAAATTTCTGTCATTTCTGAACACGTATTAGAGAGTTTGCAAGAAATAAATAAAAATATCCCAATTTTGCCAGTAGCGGGGGTGACCATTGTAGGTATTACCGGGGTTAGGAGTAAACGTGTAACTAAACAAGTACATTTGAACATGGTAATTAAGGGAGTAGAATATGACAACACATTTTTAGTAGTAAGGGGACTAAATTTGGAGGTTATTCTGGGGAATGATTTTTTGATAAAACATAAGGCGGTAATTGATTTCCAGAAGCGGTTGTTAGTATTAAATAATGAAGGTAGACCAGTTGAGATTAACTTTGAGCGGGTAGTAGATAAAGTCAGAATTTCGGGAGTTAAGATGATACTAAATCGGGCCAGTAAAGTAGATACGGTAGTTAATACGTACGCATGTAGAGAGGGAGAGTTAGGGGATAATGCAAATAAACGAATTTGGGAGGATAGAGCGGTAAAATTTCGTAGTGAGGGGCGTGATGTAGGGAGTTCTCAACGCAAAGCGTTGTGGCAGGTAATAGAGTGTTTTCGAGAAGTGTTTGCCGATGTACCAGGGAGGGCAAGGGATTATGAGTGTGAATTAAAAGTAAGGGAACACGCACCCTATGTACAAAGAAGCTATCCGGTACCTTATTCAAAGAGGAGGGCGGTTCAGGCGGAATTAGATAAAATGTTGGAAGGGGACATAATAGAAAGATCAGTATCACCGTACTCTAACCCGTTAGTAGTAGTCATTAAGAAAGATGGCCGCGTTAGATTATGTTTAGACGCCCGCAAGATTAATCAGATAATTATCCCGGACCGGGAGTCACCCGAAGCAATAAATGAAATCTTCCAAAAATTCAGTGGAGTTAAATACATGACCTCATTAGATTTAACCGCGGGGTACTGGCAAGTCCCGTTAGCATGTGAAAGTCGGAAATACACAGCATTCCTGTTCAATGGAAAGAATTACCAATTTAAACGATTACCTTTTGGGCTGAATACCAGTGTAGCCAGCTTTATAAAATGTTTAGATGAAATACTCCAGCCACAGAATTTAGATTTTTTAACCATTTATGTAGACGATATATTGATAGCATCACGAACATTTTCCGAACATGTGGAACATTTAGAATATGTATTAGATAGACTGCGTACAGGGGGGTTGACTGTCAATTGGGAGAAGTCTAAATTCCTACAGAAAGAAATACATTTTCTAGGGTTCATAATTACACCAGAGGGGATAAGAGCTAACCCAGAGAAAGTAGAATCAATTTTAAAATTTCCCGAACCCCGAAATATTAAGCAGTTACAAAGTTTTTTAGGGCTATGTAATTTTTATAGAAAATTCCAGAAAAACTATGCCCATATAACTTCTAAGTTGAGTGCAGTGTTACAAAAGAACAAACAATGGAGATGGGGGGAAAGAGAACGAGAGGTGTTTACTGAAATAAAGGACCACTTTAGTAATATGATCATGATGAATCACCCTAATTTTGAACGCACATTTTATTTACAGACCGATGCTAGTAACATCGCATTGGGTGCAGAACTGTACCAGGAGGACGACGAAAAGGAGCATCACACCATCGCTTTCGCCAGTCGTACCCTATTAGCTGCTGAAAGAAACTACACAACAACGGAGAAGGAACTATTAAGCATTGTTTTTGCGGTGAAGAAGTTTCGAACATATCTACTGGGAAATTCCACTATCATCCGGACGGACCACAAGGCATTATCTTTTTTAAACACCTGTAAGTTGACACACAGCAGGATAACCAGGTGGGTGCTAGCTTTACAAGAGTACAATTTTAGTTGGGAGTATATAAAAGGGGTAGAAAACAAAATACCTGACACTTTATCCAGGGTAGATACAGAGGGAATGAGAACAGGGAGGGACTTAAAAGAAATAGAAATTTTCAGACTTAGCAGGGAAGATAGATTATTTGGGGAAGAATTGAGAGACATTAATAGTATGCAAAGAATAGATCTTAAATTGAACAAAATAATAACTAGCTTAGAGTCCGACTTAGATGAGTCAGGGTATAGCCGTCATTTCCAGATTTATCAAGGGAGTTTGTTTAAGAAAGTAGAGGGGGGAGAGCGTGATTGGAGGTTAGTTATACCGGAAGGGTTGGTAGATAAGATAATATGGGACTGTCATTTTCGGTATGGGCATTTCGGTGCTAGGAAATGTGTAAATGTATTAAAAGAATCATGCTTATTTAAGAATATGGAACGGAGGGTTAGAATTTTACTCCGAGGGTGCGATTTATGCCAAAAGTCAAAAGTAGTTAATTACCGCTTAGAGGGAGAGATGAGGTGTGTTAAAGTAGAAAAGCCTTTTGATCTAGTTGCGGTAGACTTGTTTGGCCCTCTACCGAAGGGAAGGGGAGGCGTCATGTATATTTTTGTAGTATTAGATACATTTACGAAATTTGTAAGATTATACAGTGTAAAGCGGGCCACTAGTAAAGTACTAAGTGAGAAAATAACGAAGGATTATATGATTAAAACCGGGAAACCGAAAATAATATTATCTGACCATGGGCCCCAGTTTATTAGCGGAATATGGCGACAAACTTTGGGCTGGGAAGGTATTATACCTAAACACACGGCGGTATATCATCCTCAATCGAACCAAGCCGAAAGAGTCATGAGAGAATTGGGGAGAATTTTCCGGGCATACTGCCATGCTAAACATAGTGAATGGCCAGCCTATGTGGGAAGAATTGAAGAATGGTTAAACTGTACAACTCATGAATCAACGGGGTTCACACCATACGAGCTAGTCAAGGGAAAACGTCCACCTAGGATCCTGGAACAGCTGTTCAATTTTCCACCGGAAAGCAATCCACGAGATCTGGAAGTAAAACTTCAACTCGCCAATGAAAACTTATTAACGAAGGGAGAAAGAAGAAAACGGCTTCATGATGCCAAAGGTAAGTGGATCAAGTACGAAATAGGTCAGCTGGTATTAGTAAGAAGACACGATTTATCAAGTGCACAAGATAAAGAGATTAAAAAATTCTTTTTGTTGTATGAAGGACCATATGAAGTTGTTGACATTAAAATGGATAATGCTTATGTTTTACGAAATCAAATGACTGGGGAAATAGTGGGTACCCATAACGCCACCAATTTAAAACAGTATTGGTCAAAATGATAATAATAAACAAAAAATAATACAGCAAATCCTGTAATTGAACATAAATTAAATAATTAAAAAAAAAAAACTATAACTAAGTAATTATAAATAACTATAAATAACATAAAACAGTAAGTGGTAGCGGATAGATTTTCCCCACTTGTCCCAGTGGGGTTCGTCTATTTCAGGGACGCGCCCCTGCCTACGCGAGCCTTGGTTTTCTCCATGTACCCTTATTTCCGGAGGAAGCTTTGTCCCTACCTTTAGTCCCAGTTCTTGACCTTTTAAGGATCCTTATCCCTTTTATCTTCCCGATTTCCCTACCCTCCCCCTAGAGTAAATACCTAAATAATAGTTACATAATCTGGCACACTTTTTGTAACCATTTGATTGCCTTAATTCCAAATACTACATTAGGGTAATCCTCAAAATTAAATAAACTGGCGTTATTTATGAATTGTAAACTCATCCCTTAATTAGGTCGGTAGTGGAGAAGTTTTGTGGCTGAGCAGACAAACTAGATAATAAATTTCTGTATAATTTTACATGAACATTGTGGATTGAGATGGGGTTGTAGATTAGTGGTTGTGGTTTGTTTCTATGGGAAAGGAGGCAGGCAAGGAATTCAGCGGCTGCCAACAGGTTTTGTTCACATTTACTCATGTAGGGGTTCTGTTCGTCTTCCATCGCATCTTGATTCATATTGTACATGTACATGTAACATATAACCTATTTACAGGTAGTTAAGAAAAAATAATAATAATAATTTTGGGAAATATTTCACCATAAAAGTTGTAACCAAAGGGTTTAATTATTATTTTGTGGTACCTGCTATGTTAGGTTATGAGTACGGTATATTGGTATTAAGAATGTGATTGTGGAGGAATTTAAAGAGAGATTAGAACCAATGATGTAAGGTTTGTAAAACTTACTGAAATATTAAGAAAAAACTGAAACATTTAAACATCAAACCATGTGGAATCATTTTGAAAATCGTAATTAAAATAATTGAAATTGTTTTGAACAAACAAAGAGATTAAACATAATTGTAGGGGGCCCTGGGAGTAACTTAATAATATGAAGGTTAGTGATGTGGGTAATTTCCTTTTTATTCAAATTGCAACTGTATATAATTGTAATCAAAGCTAAACTGTCTGAGTGGAGATTATTAAAGTCAATTTTGTTAATGAAGCCCATTTGATGTTGTGTATTTATATTCAAAGTGTTAAATAATGTAATTATAGTTAAAATGTTTTTAGTAAAATGTTATTAAAGCAATTGAAAGGTGAATTAAAATTATATTTGGTTCGAGTTGCAACAAATAGATTTTGATAGATATGTTAATAAAAAGATTTATAGAAGGAAAATTTTTGCAGGAAGCATATATGCCAGTACATGATGTAACCAGAATGTTTATACTATGTGAGTCTTGCAGACTAGTGTTTATATAAACAGGTGTGGTATGTTGAGACTAATGTCTGGAGTCACGCTTGGTGACAATAACAAAAAATGTAGTCTGCTGAATCAGTATCTTATTGTGATAGAAGAGAATTGAAATTAAATTTTTTTTTACAGACCAAATAATAATGAGGCCATTACTGTAACTTTTGAGATTAATTGAATTAATTAAAGTAAATTAAATACAATTAAACTAATTTAGTAATAAAATTAATAGAAACGATTTTTAACAATGAACTTAACTTTATTTTCATTTAAATTCAAATTGGAATTATAAATTAAATGCTAATTGATGCCAATAATGATTAAAACATTTATTTAACACTGACAACTGATGGAAAATGTTCAGGATGAGATAGTGTCTGGAAAATAAGATGTATATACTGCTGTCCAAGTAACTTGTATCAAGGCTAATCTATATTTTATGTTTAACTGTAGATTCCCCACCTAAGTGCGGTCATGACCTCACCGGACCATGACCGTGAAAGTAGTTAATTGTGGCAAATCATAAATTTTACTTGATATAACCGGCTTGTGGTTTGTTTTATTTTGTCAACCCGGTGGTTTGTTAGATTTAGTAGGGGGGTTATTTTTTTGGGGAATCTACCAAATTTTGGAACAGGTCTATTTTCACCCAGATAGGGGTGGTAGTCCATTAGGGGTGTATAAATAAAAAATAGTAGGTTATATGTATACCGAATTTTATTGTAACGCCGAAGCAAGGATGGGGGTGGAATAAAAGAAAAAAATGTCCACCCCTTCCGCATCAGTCCTTGTGAAAGCAACTAGACGCCACAGTCTAGGGGGGGGTAATAGTGAGTGTGGATGGGCGGTGACCCAGTTACAGGTCACGAGGGAGATGTGGGTTACGGCGAGGATGAGGCTGAAAAAGGCCAAGAAGCCTCGTGCAGACCACATTCAAATGTAACGGGTATCAGGGGTTAAGGGATTGAAAGGGGGGTATATAGGTATATATATATAAAAAAAAAAAAAAAAAAAAAATTTTATAGTAACTAAGTATAAATGGAGTTAATGTCATTTTGTGTAATTAAGGTGTTATTTTGGATGGGCAACATTGTATGGGGAATATTATTCAATTTAACTGGAATTTATGTGTATCATTGTAAACCAATATTGTTTATTATATTATTAATATTATTAATATATATATATTATTAATATTATATTTTTGTTGGGTCTATAATATAAAATGAGCCAGTACGTTGTCAATGAACCAGTACGGCTAAGAGGAAACAAATCAGATGTGGGACATGGAGTGATGGAAGGCCGTTTGTCAATGTTTAATTACATGTTTTAAAGTCAGGCGATACTGGGGCGGGTATCTGTCCGAGCTTATGGTGGTGGGATCTTGAGTAGAGAAGTCCCGTAAGATCGGATGGGTGCTGTCGCAGTCGCCAGACTAGGGGGGTAAGAACCCATGATGTAGTAGAGTGTTCAGGGGGGTTGCGGCGCCATATCCGCACTGATCCTCTTAGATCTAGGCAATAAGAGTTTGAACGCTCCGGCCTTCAATCTCTTATTGGGGGGGTATTGTAACGGTACGAGATTGTAGGGCCAAGATAACATTTTTTAAAATTACATTCTCTATACAGTCATTGTTCCCCCTTGTAGAACCCCAAGTTAGTCAACCAGATAGGCTGTGTTTATTGCAGAAAAAACGTCTATGTTTTGTCTCCGCACTCATGCAACGCAGACCGATGGTGAAATAACATCAACCTGCGCCTCAGCCGTGAATTACGAAAGAGAGTATGTAACTGCACATTGCGCCAGGCGGCAAAAACATTGCTCACCTTCCCGCCTCTGCTAAGGCGCTCTTTCAATAGCACCAATGGGAGCACATATGCACGATCACGTGACCAAAAAACACTGTATGCAATTTAGCAAACTAACGCGAGTGCCAGTTGTGACACCGGGCCGCCCGGCCAACCTAAGCGAGCTAAGTGTTCGAAAATATATGTCGGCCGACAAAACAACACTAAATGCTATTTAAAAGTGAACTAGAGTAATAGTGGCGCATCAACTTAATTTGAAATAAGCAATAACAGTACCGCGGTTAAACAGTGTCTTAACTAAATTATGGTGTGTTAAACAGTGCATTCACAGCGGAGTTCTTCAGACGTTAAGTATTGACTGAGTTTTAACCAAGATTATTTTACCTTTTTCCCCAGAGTATAATTCAACATAAATAAATTATAAATCTAAAATGTAAATCAGAGATCTCGAAGTGGGGTTTAAATAGAACGATAAAATCAAAGAACGAATGTGTGTGAGTGTGTAGCTAAAGCACGTATTGGTTCATGGCAGATAATAAATAGTGGAGGTATATCGTAGTGTCATAAGCTAGTTAATTAAGAAATAGTTGTGACTATATTTGATTTCACAAATTGTTGCTCCTTCTACAAGTATTTAGTTTAAATGTCATGAAAGGGAGATGAAGTAGTTATTTGACATAATAAACCAGAGGCAATTTGTTTTAGCAAACGGTGTATTTGATCTTTGCCTATATCAAATCCAAATAATCCCTTTTTGCAGCAGTTTCGTCTGAACGACCCTTGGAGTAAAAAACCCGAAGGTAAGAGATAAATATAATTATAATTTTGTCCGTAAATAATCGTAGAGTTACAGTGTGTGTGTGTGCATGCGTGCGCCTGCTCGCTCACATGACATTTAAGCAAGAAATGGGATATGTGTAAGTTACATTTGAGAAAGATTTTGCCAGCCTCCTAGTACTACTTATTATAGTGTACTATTTACTATCATTTATGCATTGATACCAGTACCCTATTATACACATTTCACAATTACTCTCGTCAAACACTGTCACTATTCTAAGATCTTTCAAGCAAAGATACACATGTCCATCCAAGTTGTGAATAACTCATTAACCAGTAAACAACTGACAAAATGTTCTGAGTAATTATGTTTTAAATTAAAATCAACAGACACAAACTGATAATTTAATTCGGCTTGAGTTAGCCCTTAGTCACTTAAAAGTAAATTAAATGCCTGGCATCTAGAAACAGTAAAACTGTTTGGATACGTAAGCTAAGCCAGATAGTAAAAATCTATTGCAAAGTTTCTGAGATTGCCTCTTACAAACTCATAAAGTAAGAAAACTTACAAACTTTCTCCATTTACAATACTATTAGAGATATTAACAGGAAAACAAAATGAGCACAGAAGAAAAGTACAAATCAGTATTTGCAGTATGCCTTTATACAGTATAAAATATAGGTCTATGTATATGCCATGTTACTTTATATGGAATATAAATTGTGATTGTTAAATAAAGTTTAGTTGTTACCATTTCATCTGAAATTTGCTTATTAAATTTAAGTTCTATGAAAACAATGCTATGTTTATTTTCAGATGAGTACTACTGCTGTAAAATGTGATTTTTGCAGCAAAGAGTTCAGTAAGAGTTCTTATTTTAAAGGCCATATTAGAATTGTTCACAAAAGAAATGCCAAAGGTGAGCAAATTGAAACAACTAAATTTACTTGCACTTTGTGTAACAAACAGTATTCCCAAAAAAAGAATTTGCAGCGACACATCAAATCAACCCATTCTTCTGAGCCAAAACAAATTTATAAATGTGATATGTGCACTTATACAACAATTGACCAGAGTACTTTAAAACGTCACATATTAAGTTTAAAAATACATCAAAGTGGCTAGAAATCCTTAGCACGATCTTTCATGTGTACTCTATGTAGTGCAAAATACGAGCATAAACAGGACCTCATAAAGCATGAAAGAAAATATCATAACATTGGAAAACCTTCACTTTTGGTTCAAAAAAATGTCCTATTTGTAAATTCACAACAAGGAGACCAAAGCGACATAATGAAGAGAATATTTACAGTCATTTTGAAAATGTTCATGGCATTTTTATGAAGTTTGAACATCACAGTTTTGATTCTGTCGATGAATTTAATGCGTGGAAACAAGAAATTGAAAAAAAAACTTCTTTTGTTAAACAAAAGTAAAATGGAAATGTATCTTTTTACCAATGCCACAGAAGTGGTTTTTACAGGGAACGAGGTGTTAACAAACGTCACATAAAAATTATGGGCACATGTAAAATAAATGCCTTTTGTCCAGCAATGATCAAGATGAAAAATTAAAAAATGATTCTTTGAATGTGTCATATCTTTCTACACATGTTGGCCATAAAAATGAGTTAAAACATATTCACTTGACGAAGAAAGAGAGAAACCAAATTGCAACTCACTTAGCAAGTAAAATACCCCATGAGGAAATTTTAAAAGATATCAGGTGTTCAATATCAAATTGTGATCTTCAAAGAATTCACTTAGTGAACAAAAAAAATATCATAAATATTGAGAAAAGCTTTAATCTAAATGATGAAGCCACAAAACATCCATTTGACCCTGTAAGCATCGAGGGTTGGGTTGAAGATCTTAAAACATCAAATGACACTGCCTTAGTGGTTTATAAACCACAAGGTGTAAATAGTTTTGAGTTTCCTCAACTGAAAAAAGAAGTTTTTTTTGTTATTGTTTATGACCAACCACAAAAAACTATTCTACAAAAGTATAGTAGTGACGTTGTATGTATTGATGGCACCCATGGCCTTAATAACTACAACTTTCAGTTATACACACTTCTAACAATGGACGAAACCAGAGAGGGGTTTCCTTGCACTTTCATGTTCACGAACAGAGGGGATGAAACCGTTATAATGATTTTTTTTGATCAAATAAAGTCTGTATTAGGATGTATTACAACCCATACATTTATGTCTGACATGGAAGACACATTCTATTCCACATGGTGTAAAACAATGGGGACTTCAAATAATCGTATTTATTGTACATGGCATGTATTAAGGGCATGGAAGACCAATGTAAATACAAAAATTAAAATAAAAGAAAAGCGAGACAGTGTGTTTAAAATGTTACAGGCTCTGTTATATGAACTTGATGAAGACACTTTTAACAAAATGCTCCATGAAGTTTTAAGGGGACTTCGTGATGATGAAGAAACACATTCATTTTATGAATATTTTATAAAACAATATATTAATAAGAAACAATACAGATCATGGGCCTACTGTTATCGGATTCATTTAGGCATAAACACTAACATGTCTATAGAAAATATTAATAAAATATTGTTATCTAAAAGAAAAACGGATTAAATGACTGGATAAAACAATCTGTGCCATATTAAATTTGCTCAGAGATAAAATTTTTGATATGATAATTAAAATGAAAAAAGGAAAACTTGTGAAAAAATTGCAAGTATTAAGAAATCATCACAAAGCTAGTATGTTGTTGGACGCAGAGAAAGTTTTGACAAATTTAGATGACAAGTGGCAGGTCCTGTCATCCACACAAACAGAATTTTATACTGTTAAACGGATTAAACACTGCAAATCATGTCATTTACAGTGCATACACTGTAACTCTTGCTTTCATGAGTTTGTGTGTTCATGTATGGACAGTGCCATACGAAACATAGTCACCTTGTTTGTAGAACACTTAACAATAGGATCCCTGAGGAAAGGGAGAATGAAGAAGATATGCTTGTTATAGATCTTCCAAAGGATGGAGATATTATGTTAGAAGAAACATTTTTAAATGAAATAAGTGAAAGTAAAGACACAGAAAAGAGCATATCTTTAAATAATGAAAGAATACAACTGTTTGAACAATTTCAAGAGATTCAGAAAAACCTACAAACTGTTGAACAGTTTCAATACGCAAAAAAGCAGATGGGACACTTACTACTGACAATAAAAGCTATGAAGTCAGCTGCTGAAAGGAGCTTAAAGGTATGTATAATTTCCAGTCAGATTATCCATTTTATTTTGTAGTACAGTCTAATCCAAACTACCTACTCATCAACTTATCTGTCTTCTCGCCCACCTACACAAACTATCCACCCACCCATCTATCCAAATTTTAGCCTATAGCTTTACTTAGGACATCTATCCACCTACTCTCCTATTCAGATATACACTCACATACCTGTTTATCTAATCATCTACTCATGTAGCCTACTTACTGAATTATTTATCTATCTATCCATCTACCCATCCTTTAATTGCTAGTCAGTACTGATTTTGTGTGTGTTTACATTAGATTTATAATTATTAAGTTCACTGAAATAATTCTAAAATCTTATCGTATGTATTTTTTCCAAATTGTTCTTATAGCAGTAGATTAAAATAAATAAATAAATTTCTCTTAACACTATAACTACACGAGACCTTGCTCGTTATAATACTTACAACTGGAGAGTGTCTATCATCCGTTCAGATGTTCTAATTCGTATTTTCTGCCTCAAACTAGGGTTTGCCAACTCTTCTTGGTAAGCCAAAAATGCAAGGTTTATTTAATGATAAGTGAATATTCAAATTTTAAAAGAAAAGTTAAATAAAATCAAACATACATTTCAATGCTTCTATTATGTTTTATTAACAGTTATTAATTAGTTATCTTACTACAATTTCTTCCAAATTATATATTTTAATTTTGAGCCGGCATGTTTAATTATTAGTGGTTGGCTATTCTGACCAGCCGCTGCTTAGCAAAACTCGTGGATTGGTGTTGACATTTTCGGTTTATTTATATCTCAGGTCAGAGTTCTTGGGACTACAGAAAATGTTGTCAAATGGACTAATAAAAGTACAAAAATTTTACAAATACCATACAGATAACATATAAATTGTGATACACTTATAATTACAGTGGTAAACTATAGCTACTGGATTTAGCGTTTGGAGGTTATCTGAGTTTAGTAAGTTTTTACATTTAAAATATATTCACTTAAGGAATCAATGTTAGATTGAGATTATTCTTCAATTTGAGGTGTTCATTTTATCAAAGAAAGTTCAAGTGTCTGTTAAAAAAGTGATAAATGGTTTTGAAGTTGTATTTTCACTTATTGTTTTTGTTTTCTTTTGTGTTACTGTTAATGTCGTATTTTAAAATATACTTAGCAGTCCTCTGTCTCTTCTATCCGGGTAGTATTTCTCACGAATACTGCTGGTTGCCCTTTTTTCGTTAATCCTGTTCTATTTTCTTGGGTATTTAGTTTAGCTATTTATTTTTCATCAGTCATCCTTGTTATTGAAGATTCCGTCATTCATTTATCTGTTTTATCTATTTTCTTCCTTCCAATGGTTCGTAGTCAGTCAGTTGGGATTCCTCAGCAATTCCTCCTGGATTATTTAATTTCTTCTTGTGATTTTTAATTCATGTGAGTGTTAATATTATTTCTGTCATTTAGTTTATTATTTTCATCATTAACTTTTATAGATTTTATTTAGTTAATTCTTTTCTTTACTCATTGCGGTTTAATACGTCTGCACTCATCAAGAGCTAATCATGGAATAATGCAATTTATTTACTGGTTACCATAGTTGCTAGCTTCCAAACACTAATTCTCATTGGTTGATAATTTACAACATTGTTATATAAAACTAACATTTTTCTATACAAAATTACTAAAAATCTTTAAACTATTATAACTCCTTTATACAAGCTGTAATCCTAAATATAATAACACCATTAGTTTGCTTTTTGTTTACAAATTATTTTGATATCCCATAAGGCTACCTTTTTTCAAATTATAACAGACTCATACATTTTCCATTTGGTTTTCTTTTGTAAATTAACTTTAAACTAATTATTTTCTATCCAGTTTTGTGTCCTACACTATTATTATGAAACCTAACCAGATTATATACTTTATTTTATCAATTGTTATTGTTTTGTCTTAAATATTACAAATTTCTGGTTACCAGTTATAGGCCTAATTGCCTAGAGTTCATAATTCGCCTCCCCTATACTCATTACAACTGTTCATGTCAATTTTGTTAATTTTAAGTGCTTCTGACATAATTACTGTAATAACCTAGACTAAATTATAACATTTGATTATTTTTAATCATTGAAACTTTACAAAATTTATGCAAATAATAAAGTTATACAAATTTTATAAAATTTTACGTCTTTTTCTTACCTTCAGGGTTCACCTCCAGAGTCCTATAGACGAAAACAGTTGCAGGGGGCTTGTTTGGGTTGAGTTGTGAAATAACAATGGCAACAATGGCTGAATCTCAGATTCTGTTTTCTACATATTGTATGACTATTTACTTTTACTTAAAGCTGATATTTTATTGTTTGTGGTTACTATACTTTTTTGTTATTATCTCAACCTTTATTATTGAGTAATAGTTGTCTTTGATAATCTTATTTTTACTTCACAAATGTTATTAGTCCTTTGGACATTGTCTAGTTGTTATTTTTATACATCATTTAATTATACTATTACAATTCTTGTACTCACTCTACCTCTTAATTTCTACTCTCAATATTTAATTTTTGAGTTCTGTTTGTACCATTAAGTCATTGAAGTCATTTTATTAATAAGTTTATGTCAGTGTCAAGTCACAGCTTAGGGTTTTAAATCAAGTTTGTTAACTCACTTTTATTTTCTTTATCATTAGTAATACTTTTATTTTCATGGTTTAATTTATCCTTGTCTATATTATTTCCTTTTGGTATCTGATTTGATTAGTCTTTTCCCTAATTGCACTGATTCTTCCATCATACTTAATAAATTTCTTCTGGTTATTGTTGTCATTGTTTTCTTCTCACTGTCTGATCTATTGGGTAATTGGGTACATTGTCTTGTCGTTAGTCGTGTCTTCGTTTCTTCAATTATACATTTATTTATGAATTATTGTTTAGTTTATTCCCCTACTTTGGTCATAATACATTCTATGTTCATGATTGCATGTTCTTCTTTTGTTGATTAATTTGTTTAGGGTCCCTTTTAATCCGTTTGTTATACATTGGGTTCTGGGTGTGTTATATGTACCATTACAATATAAATCCCATAATTTTCTCCCCTAACACAACACTATTCCCCCTCAAAATTACAAATTGATTACATAAAATACAGATAAATCATAACAACCTTACTATAAAATACATGTTACATACACAACAATACATTATTATCAACTCACCATGGCAAAATACCATCAAATTTACAATCAAAATAAATTTAAATTCATTACTAAAATTCACATTTAAAGTAGTTTCATTCCAACTCAAATTTAATTTCATTTCATAATTTTACTTAAAACAGTTTGTTATTTTAATTACATTTAATTTAATCAAAATGATTTCAATTTCTCAAATTCACAATTGCCTCCTGTTAATTATTTAGTCAAATAAAATATTATTATTATTATTATGATAACATCAATCCTTACTACAGACATTTGTTACATAAACTATTGTATACATATAACCTTGACCCAATACATTTAACACCAGTACACATTTATGTACAAATTTTCATCATATCCAGTTATTATTTACCACACTTCATTACATAAGTAAGCCAAGTAATTATACCATTAACTCAAATAATTAAATGTTCATTCACTGTTTATCTAACCACCGTGATCGAAAATTAGTCTGATGCACACATTACACATTTCATTTTTATTTACATACATTGTATGATTACCATTTGTGTGATAACCATTTAAATCTTGTTTATCCGTTTTACCGTAATAATAATTCCCAGGGCTATCCCCTATTATTATTTTATCATAAGCCATGTCTACATCAGTATCTTTGGTTAAGTCTCTGTCAGTATTTTCTGTCATATTTAAATAGTTTATACTTTCATTACTATAGTCATCAGCTATTACTAGTACGCTAACTCTCACGACAGGTAAGTGTTTATTATTATCAACCTCAATATAATCATCATTTGCTACTACACAAGGTAAATCTCTATTATTTATAATAATTCTCTCATTATTTAACTTCTCAACTAACCCTTTATAACCTCTATTCAACTTAAATATCTCTATCACTCCCTCTCTCTCTCTTTATGATCACTTTTCCAGCCCAATTTCACATTCTCACTCCACACAGATGGCAATATCACATTATTATAACACCATGTGGCCTTACCAGATACACTAAAAACCGCGGGACATTTTGAAGATCTTTTATCTTCTACCAAAACTATTGAGGAACTCTCGTCCTCCAAAAACAATTGTGAAGTCTCTGCTTCACACTCTGCATCATGGGAAAATTTTGCCCTCTGTTCACACTCTACATTTAAACTATCTTCGTACTCCCTTTCTAACTCATAAACACTAAATACTACTCTGTTACTAACCCCAAATAATTTTCTACTCTCAATATCACTAATATCCACTGTATTACCCAAATTACTCACCTTGTCTACTATCACTTGTTTTACGCTTAAACTACCACCATTATCATTTATATTTCCGTTATTTTCACTTACCTTGTTTATATTCTCATTAGCGGTTAACTTACCATCATCATGATTACCACATATAGTCTCACTATCTTCATTATCAGAACCGATTATTTTATTCTCTAATACCTCATTACTACTATTTTCAATACTAAAACCCCTTAACACGTTTATTTTACTTTCTCTACTCTCTCTTCTTTTTCTAATATCATCTACATCATCTTTCATTCGTTTTATAATTGTCTGGAAACGTTCATCAATATTATTTATACGTTTATCAATGTTAGAGTTTTGTAGTTTCATATTATTAATATCGCTCTTTAGTTCATCAAATCTAACATCATTTATATCAAAGCGTTTGTTTAATTCGTTAAAACTACTTTCACATTTAATTTTCTGTTCATTTAGCTTAATATTTACTTCATTGACACTACTGCTTAGTTCGTTAAATTTTGCATTTTGTACATCAAACTTATTGCTAACTTCATCAATTTATGATCATTTATGTCAAAACGTTTATTGATATCGCTCTTTACTTCACTAAATTTAGCCTCATTATTACTTTTCATTTCATCAAAATTACTTTGCTGTTCCTTGAAACTGCTTTTTATAAGGTTGAATAGATCATCTATTGACAATTCTCTTTCTTTTATTCTAGTTGTCACGGGCGTGGATTTTGCTCCCGCGTTACTAATTATAATTGAATCAGTTACATTATTTTCGTTAACTATGGTTGGAGTCGTCTCCAGCCCCGAATCATTCGTAATCGCTGACTCAGTTAAAACATTTTCTCGTACCGTTATAGGATTTACATGGTCTCCTGACTCACTTGTAACTGTCGAGTCGGTCATATTTCTTTCTTTCATATCTTCCATCTTTATCAATATAGCTAATTTAAGTGGATAATTCTATGAACTGCCTACACAATTATAAACATCTTAAAATTTACTCTTCGTAACCTTTAATTACACATTTATATTTAATTTACAAAAACGCCCTCACTCCCAAATAATTCGTGTCTGCAACTTAAATTAGGTCTAATTTGTATCGTTACAATGAATCATACAAATCGTCCCTAAGTTTGGGCGCCATTAAAACTTTACGAAATTTATGCAAATAATAAAGTTATACAAATTTTATAAGAGCTTCGTTTGTCTTACCTTCAGGGTTCAGCTTCAGAGTCCTATAGACGAAAACAGTTGCAGAAGGCTTATTTGGGTTGAGTTGTGAAATAATTATATTAACACAGTTTATGCTGGCTAAAACAAATTACTTTTCGTTTATTATGCAAAATTGGTATTTTTTCCCATTTGGATGACAATTACTTAAATTCTTAGCTTTTCTGGTAAATTAAAACATTTATCTCAAACATAAAATTAAAGGTATGAAATTAACAAATGAACAATTCTTACATAACTATAACAAAGTAATTTATATAATTAATCAACCAGTACTTTTCCTTATTTTTTATAATTCCCCTTTTTAACCCCGTTTATAGAGTTCTTTAAATCTTTATTTTTTAATATTGAATTATTTATTTGGGATGCTTAGGATATTTAGCTGATAGTTTGTTATTGGTACTTAACCATTTCGGAGGCGTCCCAATCGATTTCACCACCTCCACATGTTATTTGCCATTTCCCTGATCACTCCGCACTTCGGTGTTTATGCAGTTAAAAGTTTCTCACGGTAGTTTTACTCGTTCTTCGGTGGTTCACTCCGAATTTATAACTGACGGGTTATAACATTTCATCGGCCAACGTTAATTTCCCTGAAGCACTTATTTTTCTCAGACCATGCTGTCTAACGGAGTGTTGCCGACTGCTATATACTCGTACACTTTACTAGATAGGCCGATTATAATGTTTTCGGCCCATCTTACACGCCCGAGGCCACCGTTGACTTGCGCCCGCTCTGTTGGAAGACTGCTATTCAGCTCTACTGTTAGTCAACTACTCAGGTGTTACGCGTTGGCACAGCTGCGCGCCAATGTATGTATGGTTCATTTCGCCTTCTCTGATTGGCCAGCATGTCCCGATGCTCAGCCTGGGAATCCTTATAATTTTTGCTGCCTGTTGAAACTGGTGTGTTCTGTGATTCACGGACGGCACAAACTGCAGACGATTACGTAATACGTCTAGCCGGGCTGGCTCCAGACATAAACACAGACCGGTGTTTTGTAATAACATTGTATGTGTCGTTGGTTAAAACGAGGTACCCCAAAGGTGCACACTGACTGCTTTGAAACTTCTTTTTAATTATTAAAATTTATTTCCGTCCCTGATCTGTCCCGTTACATCATTATATAACATAACATAATTCCTTAACAAACCTTTTAGGCCAATGCCAGTATCTAAGGTTTTACATGTATTTTAAACGGTTCTGTTAAATGTAATATTCAACATGATAATATTTGGGGTTAATTAAAACCAAAACAAAATATAATAAAATGAACAGTAGGTGTGTACTGGTATTCCCTTATAATTTCACTTATAGAATACAGTGTCCAACTCCCTTTGCCTGTTTTCAGCATAACAGATTAGTCTTTTACTATTATTTTTAATAGTGGTTAATATAAATTTATAAACCTAATTCATTAAAATAAAACAATGGACTCCTTACCATCCTTATTATATACTAGAACACTTCCTTAAAATAATGGAAAACAATTATCAGTGGTTTGCTTCTAACAATCATTGTTATATCAAATAGAAACATTTTCTGATTTCATTAAAACTATGCCAATGTCTACTTATAACTATCCCTTATAATTTATTCAGTTTATTTATTATATTTGGGTCCAGTTATTACTTATTGGCTATTATCACAAGTTCTTTCTTTATTCCTGACTACACTTCACTTTATTACCTAGTGTTTTTATGTAGTTCATTGATTAACACTGGGTCCTATCATGGTTCATTATTTATTATTATCTTTCTTACTTACTTATCACTTTTTTGTTCACCTCCTAACATTGTATTTTATATTTCATGTTTTTATTATCACTGGGTCCTATCAAAGTTCATTAATTATCACCACTTTCCTACTTAATTATTGCTATTTTAGTTTATTTTATAATATTGTCTTTTGATAGTTTATTTATCAACATTATTTCTATATATTATCATTATATTTGTTCTTACATTTCATTTTCCTTTTACATTTCCTACTGTTTACATACTATTTATTTCCCTACTTAATTTTGTACTTTTATATATATAATTCTTATTGACAATTGGGTATTTTTATTTTAGGGCTTTAACTATTTTTTCTGGATCACCTTTTCCAATCTATTGGGTCTCGTCATCGTCATTCTCCTTGTCTAATTCAGTTAGTGGTGTTGTTCTATCATTTCTATTTATTAATTTTTATTATACAGCTTTTCTTCACTTATTGATACTTGTAAACCTTGTGTTACCGTAGGTCACGTTACAACACCAGCCACAAAACTTAATCTGGGCATAAAGATAAATATGTTTTTGGTTGTATTTTTACTGTGTCAGTTTTTTGCTTAACAAATTTTGAAAACTTTTTTTACTAATTTTATTAATTACAAAAAAATAACAGTTAAGTAGGTATCATTAAGTGAACTCTTGTTACCTAAAGTAAATCCACACTTACCAGTCGACAAATTCAATACAATTAGTTTTGAGTGTACTACAAGCGGGACATGTTTACTTTAAACTATGCAATGAGAACTAGATGTAGTTAGATTTTTTTCTTGTAGTGTTTGTAAGTATTTTTGCATTGCAGGTCACCGAAAATATTGGAAATAACACCAATATACAAAAACAGAGACGGTTCACAGCAAAAAACAAACGTCAAAGACAGGACACTAACTCCAAGGAGCAAATCCAGGCAATTTCTTTGGATTTGCTTCTTAACTATCAAAATTAATTATACTCATAAATATATCAGGACTCGGAACACTAATTTTTATAAAATTGTACATACCTGTAAGCTCCTTTCAGCAGCTGACTTCATCGCTTTCAGTGTCATTAAAAGATGTCTGATCTGTTCTTTGCGTAGTCAAACTTTTCTACAGTTTCTATGTTTTCCTGAATTTCTGCAGACAGGTCAAGATTCATTTTTTTGTTTTTTGAAGATACGCTCTTTTCTGTTTATTTAGTTGTACTTATTTTGTTTAAAATGTCTTCTAATATGACTCCACAGGGGTGCCCATCCCCCCCAAGGCCCAATGCACAAATCCCCCCTCCAAAAGTCTCAGCACTCCCCCCAATTGAAAAGTCCCCCCCACTGCCTGCCGGTCTACAAGCTTAGCACACACACACATTTTTACATTCACGATTTATTATTCACGTACCCTCTGACTCATTGATAGGATGATGTTGCTGCAGGCTGCCAGGGCCAGTTTTCCAAATTCCAAAACAAAATCTACTACTAGTTGTACTGGTAGAGACATTTATGCTGCCAGTTCGTTAAAACAATCATAAAGATATTATGCAATTGCTCTAGTTTTTTACTAATAGCTTAGTTTGTTGCACAAACACAGTAAAAATTTCCATCAATGTTGGATTTAAAAAATTATTCTTGAAAAAATCCCCCTCGAAAATCCTTAAAATACACCCAAAAAATCCCCCCCAAAAATTCTCAATGCTCAACTTGCGCTATGATCCCCCCCTGTGACTCCGTCATTCGGAATATCTATAACGAGTGTATCTTCATTCTCCCTTTCCTCAGGGATCCTATTGTTAAGTGTTCTACAAACAAGGTGAATATGTCTGCACATATTGTTTCGTATGGCACTGTCCATACACAAACACACAAACTCATGAAAGCAAGAGTTACAGTGTATGCACTGTAAATGACATGATCTCCAGTGTTTAATCCGTTTAACAAATGTAATATGGCACAGATTGTTTTATCCAGTCGTTTAGTCCGTTTTCCTTTTAGATAACAATATTTTAATATTTTATTAAAATTTTCTATAGACATGTTAGTGTTTATGCCTAAATGAATCCGATAACAGTAGGCCCATGATCTGTATTGTTTCTTATTAATATGTTGTTTTATAAAATATTCATAAAATGAATGTGTTTCTTCATCATTAAACAGTCTTTTTAAAACTTCATGGAGCATTTATAAAAAATGAGTGTTCCTAGTCAGTAGTGATATATTTATAATCAGTGGACAACAAAATCCAGGAATTCAAATTACATTAAGGCACTATATGAAAATTGAAATTTTTATTATTAAATAGAATAATATAATAAATGTTAAAATATGATTACGTTAAGGTAATATTTATTATTAAGAAAATTCGTTACAAGAAAAATTGCTGCATGTGCTAACCAACTAAATTTCTTATAAAACCGCCAATATCTCGAAAACGAAAATGCCGATTTTATTGAAACAAAAGCAAAATAAAATTTGGAATTTTCTATAATTTTCACTCGCTGACACCATATAGCTATCTCTCATAAAATGAAAGTTTGTCACATGCCAAAAATTTCACTACATGAAAATTAAAAAAGAAACTTCATGACATGGAACCGTCTGAAGACTCTGTTTTTGAAAATTGTTAAGACTATAGGTTAAAATTTATACCTAAAACCATCTTCAAACTTCAAGGAACACGGTGGTGAAAGAATTTTAAAAATCAGATCAGCTGTTACTGAAGTTATGTCGAGCAATGAAACACATTCGCATTCTCTCGCGCTCTCCGCCCACCATGCGGCTCGGTTATCACCCCACCATGCCGCCAGATTACAGGCTCCGCAAAACCTATGGCTCATACACAGACGCAAGTTTGAAGACGGGCGGTCTAGGCATTGCAAAGCGCACGTGAATAGACTCTGTGAGGCCCGCTGACGGGCCGAGCGGCACCGGTTGGACATTAAAGCATTGAGTTCTGTTTCAAAAAGAGGGATGTATAATTTTGTTGAGGCCGTAGGCCACTCAAGCATGTATGTATAAGCGTGTATTTCATAACTGTAGATAAACGAGTGTAATTTGGCCCGTAAACTTGATGAACTGCAGTGATAGTTAATCCGCGCATGACGTCATAACTCGTCATTCGCTGTGCATTAGTGCGCCGTCGCCCAACTGCGGTGATTCCACTAACTACTCAGTTAATATGGCGATCATTCACCTTTCCATGCCTGCTTATGGGAGTAATTATTTTATTTTTTTTCTTCGTAAATAGCTTCGACCGCCGTTTAAAATTATTTTTCGCATGTTTATACAACGTAGAAGAATAGAAAAAAAATATTTCACTTCAATATCAGCATTGGCTAGAAAGGTAATAATTACCGTAATATTTACAAATGGACACACATTCAGTTTTTTCTTACAATATCTGCAATTTGTCAAATAATTTTATGACTTTTTTCACAATTCTGACTCCCTCACATTTTTACCTCGTGTCAACCTTTTTTTTTTAGGGGGGGGGGGGGAGAAGCTTAAAACAATATGAGTCTGTAGGATTAAATGTATGGCCACATGTACCAAATTTTATGAAAATCGGTTCATGCATTCAAAAGTTATTGTTAGACATACCCAAACTGACAGATAGACAGATGGGCAGACATATGCCAAATGTTTGAGTTAAAACTGATAACTTACTTCACTTGTTCAGTAAAGTTAACAAGTTTAGTAATAATTCTCAGGCAGAAAACATGGCGTCTGTGCTTTTTTTAAGCAGCATGATTGTTTCAAAATGTACCCCTTGTAAATTTCTTATAGCAGCATTGTACAAAACTCGGAATAATGAGGAGTGGCAAGTGCCCCTTGCTAAACAAGTAACATCCATGGGGAAGGGGTTTAACAAGTACTACAGTCACTATATTTTGATAATCATAACCAGCATGTGATGTGCCATGGGTCAGTTAATATCAGATAAGTCTTCAGCTATAAACATAAAAAATGAGATTTTAAAAAACCAGAAAATTCAGTTAAACTGTGTGTACATCAGTAATCATTGAAGTCATCATTACACTCATATAAATATCTATTTTCCTCTTACCTACTAAAGATCATTAAGGCCATTACTGGCCTTATGTCATAGGGATGTGATCATTATTGGTCAGATGATTCCACTCATAATTAATGTTCACATGCAAACTAATAGAATCATAAGAAGTCGTGATATTTTTGTTTTTATTTAGATATTAATTAATTGCTTGTAACTGAGTAATTAATTAATTACTTTAGAGTTTGGTTATACTTTTACCTTTCACCTTCAAATTGTATCTACACATACGTCATTTTACTCGTCTCAAAATGAAATCATTCACTTTGCTGTTGTATGTAATGTCAGTGTGCGAATTTTTATCAATTAATCATATTTAATTAATTGTATTTTGTGCTTGTCAGAACCGGATTTCACTCCTCCTCCTATGGCGCTACAGCCCAAGTCGGGCCCTGGCCTCCACCAATCTCCGCCTCCAATCTACTCTATCCATTGGAACCCTCCTCCAGTTTCTTATCCCCATGTCCCTTGTGTCCTCTGCAATGCCATCTTCCCACCTCTTCCTCAGTCTGCCTCTAGGTCTCGTTCCCTCCCATGTGCCCAGCAAAGCCCTTTTGGGGTTCCTGCCATCCTCCATTCTCATAACATGTCTGGCCCAACGCAATCTTTACCGGATTTCACTACCACAAGTCAAATACAC
Organism: Magicicada septendecula; assembly: GCA_034769895.1. Classification (NCBI taxonomy): domain Eukaryota; kingdom Metazoa; phylum Arthropoda; class Insecta; order Hemiptera; family Cicadidae; genus Magicicada; species Magicicada septendecula. The sequence goes on from CM068375.1 coordinate 188,439,049, forward strand.
TGTACAGAAAACACTATTGTTCTCCTCCTTCAATCAGGTGATGTGACACACACACACACACACACATACACACAGTTGCCACCCCTCAGTAACCCAGTAACTCATTGTTCAAAAACAAGTTAAGAATTGTCTAAAGTTTGTCTGTTCCCGTATACATAATTTTAAAACTATGTACAACTGTTTGTATTTATTTTATATGTACAAATAAATTACCCTGGGTGAATATGCAAATATGTATTGTTACGATATTTATATGTATAAGTACTTTTTTGTGACAGAAAGCGCTGGAATGCAGTTCCTGTGCCTTTTTGAAAAGTTTTTCCTACGCTGTATAAAAAATTAAAAATTATACTGAAATTTTGTATAAAATATTGACAAAATAATTAAACATTTCCTGCTACTAAATTATTCTGCAACACTAGTGGTACCACATGGCTTTTCTTATACTATAAAATGTATGGCAGTAATGGTAGCCATAAAAATGGACTCTTATCAGTCATTAAAAGTAATTCTATTCTTTCTAACAGTACATTTTGTTGCGATTTTCATGGGTTGTAAAACAGTATTGGATTGTGTATGTGACCTTGGCTTGGAAGAGATTTGTGCGTAATTATGTACATGCGTTCATAATTATTGCGAGCATCAGTTTCACAAGATCAACAAGTATTTTGCCAGACAAAACAAAGCGACGCTTGGTAGCGGCTGGATAAAACTGGTTTTTGTGCGCAGTAGTAGGGTGAAGTGAGTGAGTAATGCGAAGCGAGTGAGTCAGTCAGTCGCCTTGTATCGTTGGAATAGTACACATGTTACGAAGTATAGCGTTTCAGTGCCTGCGGACGACTAGAGACTTGATAAAGAAAACAAGTGCATGGTTTCGGCCGTGTGATGTGAACAAGGGAGCCTTGTGGGACGCGCAATTTAGATAAGTAATAAAATGATAAGAGGCAAATCTAATCCGTGAAACCCTTGCTCACACATTCTCAAAAATAAAATTCATGGGAGAAATATCTCAACCGTTCAAAATAAACACAGGTGTAAGACAAGATGATGGTTTATCCCCAATTCTTTTCAACTGTGTCCTGGAGAAAGTAGTGAGAATTTGGAATGAAAAATTAAAGGAATGCAAAATATCACCAATAATTTTGGGAAGAAGGAACAAACGTATTGAAATAAACTGTTTGGCATTTGCAGATGACTTTGCTATAGTTTCTGAACATCTTACATATGCAGTAACAGAAGTTAAAATTTTTTAGTGGACATAGCCAGTAGAACAGGTTTAAGAATTTCTGCAGAAAAAAACAAATTTCTCACAAACGTTAAAAACGCGCCAAAATTCCTGGTAACAGATATTGGTCAAAAATTTAAGTATCTAGGAGAAATAATTCAAGACAACGGCTTAGAAAAATCTGCTTTAGAAGAAAGGATTCATAAGATGGAAAGAGCATATGGTTAACTAAAGATATTTACAATAAAAAGTGCATATCCAAAAATGCAAAAATAAGGCAATATACAGTACAGTAGTGAAGCCAGAATGCCTATATGGAAGTGAATGTCTAGGATTGAATAATAATTTAGACAAACTAGAAATATTGGAAAGATGAATTATTAGGAAAATATTAGGCCCACGAAAAACTTCAAAAGGTTAGAAATTAAGAAGTAATTATGAAATATATCAAAGTATAGAAAATATAACAGAAACAATGAGAAAAAGAAGACTATTATTTTTTGGAAATTTATATAGAATGGATGACAATAGGTTGACAAAGCAAGTCTTCAAATATCTATGGGGGAAGAAATCAACATCAACTTGGATTAAAGAAGTCCAAAAGGATTTAGAAAAAAATAATATACATGCAGAAGAAGCAATTGAAAGAGAAGTTTTTCAGGCAAAAGTGTTACAAATGGAAGGAGTCCAGGGTAGGAGAGTGAAAAACACAGGTTCAAAGTGGACTGAAGACAAGAAGAAGAGACACAGTGAAAAGATGAAAGAATATTGGAGAAAAAGAAAAGTACCAAGAGTAAAGAATTGAAATTGGCATGTGGTCCTTAGATGGCCGATAAAAAAAAAATAATAAATAAAAAAAGTGAGAAAAGTTTTGGCCATTAATAAGGGAAATACAAAAGATGGCAACGGGAAATGTGGGAATAAAGATTCTATAGCTATTTCAGAGTGTGTGTGAGAGATGAGAGAGAGTGGAAGAGGGTAAGAGAGGAGAGATAGAGGGTGTAAAAAGGTACTGATTTGCAATGATGGTTTTATTAATAAATATATGAACAAATAAGTTGCGACTTATTTAAATTGTGAATTTAAAGAATGTTTAAATATGTATTTACCTATTGTAAAATACACCTTAAATAGGTGTAATCATTGTTTTCATAACCTCACATAGAATACTATGGGGTTTGTGAGCGTCTCTGTTTTGTTATTATGTGTAAACAACTTTGTAAAATGTTTGCCAATAATATGTTGTGTTACAGTTGTGCCTTTATTTTCTAAAGTTTAGATTACTTTTGTCTGTATCAAAGTTTTTACATAATACTTTATTCAATAACAATCTAAATGTATAAAAAAGATTTTTTGGTCCATGGAATGAATAAAAAAACTGGAGAATACTGACAAAATTAAATAAACATGGAAGTAAAAACAATATTTAAGTGGTTTTTATTTGTCACCTGACCCCGACCTAACCTGTACTCAGGGGCTCCCCTATACGGACTTCATGGTTTCCTTCTTCTGGTGAGTAGTTTGGTTTTGGTTAGCATGTGGTTTAATTGGGATAATGATATGGCTCTCACACAGTGTCTGTCAAGTGTGAGTGGCGACTCTGTTCCTTAACGTCTTCTCTTCGTTATTACTAACCTTTCATAACAGCTTAGTTATAGGTGTAGCACAGACAAAAAATAGTTCCAGTGTGCATGCACTGGCTTGGAGGAGAAGACTCTCACCCCCACCATGTCCATCAACAACCATGAAGGCTGTGTAAATGGCCATAGCGAGCACTCTGTTCAGTTAGACGCATATATGGATTTATGAATAATTTGAGATTTGTTTTATTAAATATATTTAGTTTTTGTTTAGTATTTCATTATAATAATTAGAACTCACAGTGTGTTGTGTACTTTAGTTTGTGTTAATGTATTACCATTTATTGTCACAGTGTTACTGTAGCTGTTTTTTTTTTTTTTATAAATGGCATCATCATTGAAAACTAAGCTATCTTCTGTGGGAGACCTCTCAGTCAAGCCAGAGAAATTGTTTTCAAAGTGGCGCAATATTAAAAAAAAAAAAAACGAATACAACTTAAGTTATAATATTGCCATCAATACAAGTGAAGGCTAAGGAATTTAAAAATTATACAAGTGTGTATACAATTTTAAAAGAAGGTAAGGAATTATCTACTTCTTATTATAAAAAATTCTATTTTTTATGTCGAATGGGAAATCATAGGGTCACAAAAAAAAAACTGAAGCCAACTCCCTTACAGATAGTGCAATAAAGAGAAAGGTGCATGGATTTTATGCAGTCAAAACAGTCTTCCCTTCAATAAAAAGTTTGCTAAAATCTCTAAAGGAAGATTATGTCATTGAATGTGAACAAGAATATTTGAAAATTAGGAATTAAATGGATTCGCTGCCAATCAAGTAGAAATCTCCTGATAGAAAGAAGTGATATGTTTGGTTGGAGAACTCGCTATCTAAGTGACATAAATAAATACAGATGAGAGGGTAAAAATATTGTTTATTTTGATGAAACATAAGTTCAGTCATCACCTTCATGTTGGCAATCTTCTGAATAGGTCGGTATAACAACAAAAATTGGGAAAGGTAATAATTTATTATAGTTCACGGTGGGGGAGAAGTTGGTAAAAATTACTACCTACTTTCCCAAACAGCTCAGTAATAGTGATGGACAATGCTAAGTATCATTGTGTAGAAAGTGATAAAAGGCTGTTGGGTTCGCTGAAACAAGAAATAATTGACTGGCTTGTGAATCATGGTGTTAAAGTAGATTTTATGTTGACAAAATCTCAGTTGCTGGAAAAAATGAAATCATTTAACTGTGAAAAAACATTTGTCGACAAAATAATTCATGCAAAAGCCCATATACCACTTTGTCTGCCACTTTACCATTCCGATCTGAATCCTATAGAACTTGTCTCAAGAGATATTAAAGGAGAACTTGCACATAATTTTAGTAAATTATCTTTAGATGGAAAAAAAGGTTGTTGCAAAAAATATTTGAAGAACAGTACTGGATTATGGATCATATAGATCAAAAAGTGAAATAATTATTTCTGTGGAAGAAGATTCAGATTCAAGTGCAAGTGAAGCTTCAGACGATGGATAGACAAGAAAAATTAATACCATAAATATTTACAATTTTTTTATTATAAATAATTAAAGTTAACATATTATTAAAAATGTTTAATAAAATTATGTTTTCCTACAGTGGTAGGCACCTCCATTTACACAGGCGGTTGCTTTATGTAAGTATTGTTTTTTAAAGTTTGCCTTCCGCACTGCTGATCCTATTTTCACATTATGTATACAGATTTAAAGATTTTCTAATTTCTATATACATTTTATAGAAATGTGCATGATTATTTTATGATCTATAACTTCAAATAGTCTGTTACAAATTAATAGCATACGTATGTTTTCTCAAACAAGGAACGAGTCATTGCTGGTATACAAATAACGTGTGTAAAATGCTGCAGTAATCAGTGTGACTGATGACAATGGAAGGGGTAATATTCCTCCAACGTTGTGCCCCTGTCTGGTTATTGTGGCATGCGGTTGTAGCGGCAATCCCTTCTCCAGCTATTTTCTGTCTATGGTCAAGCTATAGTACATCACATTATTTTTAATGTGTGCATATACATTACAAGTGATTCTATTGTTGTTTATTTGACAGTTATTAACATTTTACAGCAGAGTAGTTAATATATCACGTTATTTGTATGTGTAAGTGTATGTATACATTATGAGTGATTCTACTTTTTTTTTTTTTTTTTTTTTTATAGTGTAGTTTGCAAGCCTGTGTTACATTATTTTTGTACTTTATATGAATAATGAAAAAAAATGTCATCATATTTCACTGCTCACTCAAGGGGGAAAAAAATGTGCACATATGAGGTGACCACATCTTCATCTTTGTTGCAGCTGGCATGTATATACCAGCTTCCACTCTGAGATTCTGCAAACCATTCTGTGATTTCAGCTTCAGGTCAGCCTGGTTTGGAATTAGGGGTATTACCGGTACTCAATACTAAGTGGACAGTTATATGCTCACGTGAATCAAGCTGGCCTACCTCCTGAACTGTTTCACGAAGGACGAGTCTGTGAAGAAGGACTGGCAGTGTTTTAAAGAAGCAAAATTCGGCTCCTCAGTCTGCAAGAAAGTGGGTTAATATCGAAGTTTCTCCTTGTAATGAAAACAGAAAAACCACAATTCATATCATTATTAAACAAAATTTTTAATCATAAGGACACCCATAAGACTGGAGTGAAAACTGATGAGTCAAAAATAGAAAAGGTTGAAGGAATGTGTTTAAAATCAAGAGCTAAAGAAAAGGAAATTACCTGTGAAATCTTTTGCATAGCTTATAAAGTTGCAAAAAAGTCAGTCATTCAATCATTTTTATGATAAGATCAACCTGCAAGAACTTAATGGTTTAGATATTGGGAGGATTTTTCATTCAACAAATGCTTGTCTTAACATTGTTACCATTGTTACATATCTTTAATAGATGGTAGTTGTGTTTTTATTACTTCCATATTCCTTAAGGAATGGAAGTACAGTAGTGTCTCGGTTATCCGCCCTTCGATTATCCGCCGTTCCATGTTATCCGCCGCCCAAGCGGCATAAAAAAACAAACGTAAAAATATTTTCTTTAATTACTGCAACGAAAATAGTGTGCCAATAGTTTGCGGGCATGAGTGTACGTGCTCTCTTTGTGATTGCTCCTGACTGTACCGCAGGAATTTGGCCTACTGCCCATCGCCTATTATAGCCTAGCTGTGACTCATGTGTCATTCACCCCACCCCACCCCCAACATCCAATGCCATCGCTTACATGCTCATCGCTTAGTAGACTGCAGTTTCTTGTTGTGTGCTGTAGTGAGCAGTGCGGCTATTTTTACGCGGTGTGCCCGTGAGTGACTAGTGCAGTTTTGGTGAAAGTGTCGTAGTGTAGTCTTGTTAATAGTGTTGCGATTATGGCTACATAAAGGAAGAAAATTGTTTTATCAATAAAAGACAAGCTTGAGGCATTAAAAAGACTGGATAAAGGGGAAACGCTGCAGAAGGTGGCTGACCACTACTATGGTGTCAGTCATCGCACAGTTGGAGATTGGGAGAAGAGACGATTAGAATTAGAAAAATAGTGTTCCTCACGAGTTACTGAGACTGCTTTTAAAGACAGAAAAACTATGAAAAATAGTGATTATGAAAAAGTTAGCGAAGCATTGTACATTTGGTTTACACAGTTCAGGGAGAAAGGGGTGCCTATTTCGGGACCTATCTTAAAAGAAAAGGCGTCGCAGTTTCCAAAAGAATTTAACGAAGGTGATGCAGATTTTACAGCAAGCGTTAGCTGGCTTGATAGATGGAAGAAGCGTTATGGAATCCGTCAGTTGAATATTTGCGGCGAGAAACTGTCATCAAACTTGCAAGAAATGGAGCAGTTTAAGAAAAAATTTCAAGACTTTGTTGAAACTGAAAGCTTAACAGGAGATCAAGTATTTAATTGTGATGAAACAGTCCTTAATTTCAAAATGTTACCGAGTAAGAGCCTTGCAGCTAGAACTGAAGCTGCAGCCCCTGGCTATAAACGTAGTAAAGAGAGAGTGACTATTTTAGCATGCAGTAATGCCACAGCAAACCATAAAATGGACCTGGCAATGATTGGAAAGTCCAAAAACCCTAGGGCTTTTAAAACCATTTCAAAACATGCTCTTCCAGTAAAATATTTCAATCAAAAAAGTGCATGGATGACTAGTGAAATTTTTAAGAAATGGGTTTTTAAAGACTTTGTTCCTTCTACAGAGAAGTTTTTAAAAGACAACAACCTACCCAGAAAAGCTGTTTTACTGCTAGACAATGCCCCAACTCACCCTGATCCAGGCGAACTTAGAGATGGGGACATAAAGGCTATGTTTTTGCCACCAAATGTGACTGCCATTTGTCAGCCTATGGACCAGGGTGTTTTGGAAACATTTAAACGAAACTATCAAAGAAAGCTTCTGTCAACAGTCGGCATACAAGAAATTGAAGATGGGCAAAACTTGATTAAGAAGTTGAAAAGTATAAATTTAAAGGATGTCGCTTATTGGGTCGCAAGGGCCTGGGCCGACGTCGGGGCACAAACAATTGCGAAGTCGTGGCATAAGCTGTTGGGCGAGGACGAAAATAAGGCTGAAAGCATGCTGGATGAACTTCATGAAAGTATTTTGCCCTTGGTACAACGTATCCCTGGATGTGAGGATGCATCGTTGGATGAAATAAGGAAATGGCTTTCAGGAGACGACCAATATGAAATAACTGACAGCGAAATTGTAACACTTGTTAATAGCGATGATGTTGTTGAAGATCAAGACTCTGAAACTGCTGAGCCCCAAAAGATCACACACAAAGAAGGGGTTAAAGCTCTTGAAGCAGCCATTCAGTACGTTGAGCAGCAAGAGGAAGCCAGGGTTGTCGACATAATGATGCTCCAAAGATGGCGAGACTTGGCAGCAAAGAAGCGGGAATCATCAGGGAGGCAGTCGAAGATCACTAATTTTTTTCACTCATTATGAACTGAACTCTCACTTCCAACATTTCTGACAGTGTAAGTCAATTTTATTACGTACACATTAGTCTGATTCTATATTTATTTTTAGTAAATTTTTCTTGTTAAAATTTACTGAATTCTTAAACTTGAAGCGTGAAGTACTAAAGTAGGTGTAATTGTTTTCTCTTTTTTTTGTAAGTGTATAACTTTAATATTGTTGCTTGTTCTCTAAAATGTTTTACTATAATTTTGTAATATAATTGTACAGTACTGTATTGTTTTCTCTATTGATTTGTTGTAAAACGTGATGTTTATTAATTACATTTACAAAATTACAACATAATTTTATGATAAATTTGCGTTTTATTTAACTCTCCCTATTATCCGCCATTCCAGCTTATCCGCCCTTCCGCCAGCCCGTTTATGGCGGATAACCGGGACTCTACTGTATGGTGATGGCAAAAAAAAATCGTGTTCGAGATTATTGCAGATTCTGATTCTACTACACTCAAAACATGAAAAAAAGTCGTTTTCCGAAAAGTGTCTGTGTGTGTGTCTGTCTGTCTTTGTGTGTGTGTCTGTAGATTTTTTTTCTATGGCAAACGATAACTGCCGCAAATTCAAACAGAATCAAATAATTTTTTGCATACAGCCCTGATTTGTAGAGTACTCACGACCTATTGTTTTTGGTGAAGATCGGTTGAGGGAAAGGGGTAGTTTACCTGCAACAGTTTTTTTTATCAAGGGAATTTTTACTTCCATATTCCTTAAGGAATGGAAGTATGGTGATGGCAAAAAAAATCGTGTTCGAGATTATTGCAGATTCTGATTCTACTACACTCAAAACATGAAAAAAAGTCGTTTTCCGAAAAGTGTCTGTGTGTGTGTCTGTCTGTCTGTCTGTCTGTCTGTAGATTTTTTTCTATGGCAAACGATAACTGCCGCAAATTCAAACAGAATAAAATAATTTTTTGCATGCAGCCCTGATTTGCAGAGTACTCGCGACCTATTGTTTTTGGTGAAGATCGGTTGAGGGAAAGGGGTAGTTTACCTGCAACGGTTTTTTTTTAGCAAGGGTAATTTTGTTTGTTTGGCAAACGATAACAGCCGCAAATTCAAACAGAATCAAATAATGTTTCGCATACAGCCCTGAATTGTAGAGTTCTCAAGATCTGTTGATTTTGGTGAAGATCGGTTAAGGGAAAGGGGTAGTTTACCTGTAACGTTTTATGTTTTAACAAGGGTATTTCCTATGGAAAACGATAACAGCCGCAAATTCAAACAGAATCAAAAGATTATTTGCATACAGCCCTAAATTGTAGAGTTCTCAAGACCTATTGTTTTTGGTGAAGATCGGTTGAGGGAAAGGGGTAGTTTACCTGCAACGTTTTTTTAACAAGGGTATTTTCTATGGCAAACGATAACAGCCGCAAATTCAAACAGAATCAAACAATGTTTTGCATACAGCCCTGATTTGTAGAGTACTCAAGACCTATTGTTTTTGGTGAAGATCGGTTAAGGGGAAGGGGTAGTTTACCTGCAACGTTTTTTTATCAAGCGTATTTTCTATGGCAAACGATAACAGCCGCAAATTCAAACAGAATCAAATAATTTTTTGCATACGTCCCTGAATTGTAGAGGTCTCAAGGACTTTCGATTTTGGTGAAGATCGGTTAAGGGGAAGGGGTAGTTTACCTGCAACCTTTTACGTTTTAACAAGAGTAAAGTACTTGAAAATTTATTTAAACTTTTTGAAACAATGGTAATTGTTAAAAATAAAATAATTTTGTTGCCAGGCAATAAAATTAAAATTTTAATGTAATATAATATTTTTCATTTAATACGGCAATAAAAAGGCAGGTAAGACACAAACACACACACACACACACACACACACACAATTCACGTTATTTCTGGCCTCACTCATGTTTATTTTCTTACATTTGCACGCTTTTTAAATGGAAAGTGCCGAAACCCACACCAACATAATGCGTGCAAGCCGAAAAAATGGACATCAATTTGCTTACTGGCGAAGCTAGTAGTTAATGAATGGGTAGGCAAAAATCTTATCTTAAATTTTTTTTAAGGAATCACTAAATGGACGGTGGGTCAAATCGGACGCTGAGGTAGAGTTTGCTGTAACCGAATGGTTCCACAAACAGCCGTAAGAATTTTACTAGCAGGGAATCTACAGGTTAGCGCAACAGTGGAACTCATGTCTTAATGTTATTGGAGACTTCTTTTAAAATCGTTGAATAAAAAATGCTTTACAGCTCTATACGTGTGTCTATTGAACAATCCTTGTATTAGTCATACACAATAATACAACTGATTGAACTTCAAATTTTTAAACTTGATTAGTTTCTATATATATGTTTAATGTTACAAATAATTCAAATAACAATCTTGATCATCTGTTAGTTCAGCGGAATAACAGTGACACTTTTAATAACCGTATAAAATAAATACTTAGAAACAACACAGGCGCTTTAACTTAACTGTTTGGACCACAGAAGTGAGGCATGCCTCAACGCTCTATGTGTACAGCGCGGGACAATCCCCCCTCCCTACACTTCCCTATCACACCACTACATTGCTTACATATGATGTATACAAAAAACGCTGAGGCAAGTTCAGGTTGCCTCATTCGCTTTAAACGAACTATGCCGAATCTCACCTGTCACCATCTAGCGGTTGCTCAATAAAGCACGTTTCGGTTTAATAAATTTGACAGTCGCAGTAACAATGTATAATCTTTACGTTATGTAGTTCATACGTATTTATAATTTTTATTCTACAGAATTTTTTAGGGTAGGCATTGCCTCAATTGCCTTCATGTAACTTTGCCACTGATATATATGTGTACAACGTTATCGGCAACAAAGAAGTAGTTTTTGTTACAATTCCTTCCCGGGATATTTGGCCGTAGTCCAATGTTTTCTACAAAACCAGACATTTCAGCAATGCCATCGACTTCCATCATCAGTGAAAATCGAGTGCGATAATGTGAGGTGGTATACGTTAGTGACCACAGTACTGTGGTTAAGGCTGATGCAGTAAGTAGAAAGAAGTAGTTTCTATGGTAATATTTCATTTCGAAAAGGATTTTAAATATAAATCTTAGAATATGGAAGTCATGTATGGTTCTCCATACCGATATTTTAAATTAAAATGTTTTACTTAGTGGTTGTTGTTGTAGACTCTCACGTAGTTGTGTGGTCGTTTAGTATTTAATATAATTAATTAGTAATGGGTAAATTGAAATTAATGTTCATGTTTAAAAGAGGATTAAGATCACTAATAACTCGCTGTATTCACCTCCCCACTTACCATCCGTGAATGTCTTCAATCTTCTTGATGGGCGGTTCTATCTCACTGTAAATACATTTATAACACACAGATATTTCGTTTGAATATCGATAAATGCACATTAAATAAAATAATACTGATACTCAATTGTAAAATTGAATATTCCAATATCAATCATTCGAATATTGCCGCCACCTTGTGAAATAATTGTTTCTAAAAATAAGTTATTTATATCTATTTGACAGAAATGAAGACTCTATATCTACTGGTAATAAATTGAGGTTTTTATTAACATTAGTGAAATTTAGTAAAAACTCCTTTAAAACAATTAATAATGATTTTTTAAAAACAACAACAAGTTAAATAAATACTGAGACTTCTTCAGCTCAAGGCTGGTAACACTGTTACAATGTACGATAATATGGTAAGTTAGGTTATGTTCACTTTGGTCATTAGTATTACCAATTTTCGTGAATCCTTTGAATATACATAATACAAGATATAAAGATGTTTTAATAAATAACAATATTTACTTATTTATTATAATTAAAAAGACAAAATTTAAAAATTATTAATCTCAATACGATAGTCAATACTATCGTACGGTCGGCTTGTGCCTTGTGAAGCTAAGATCTGTAAACACGTGCTTTTAACGTTGCATTATTAAAACAATATTACTGGTTTACTTGTTATTATTATTATGAACTGGAATGAGAAAAAAATGAAAAAACTCTTATTATTGATTCCATTTATAAAAATCATTTATGACAGAAGTGATTCTCTGTGACAAATAACCTATTTGGTTATAGGTTAGTTTACCTAGATGAGAGTAAGTTATAAGGTAGAATAGTTAATATCATATAAAATCTTAATACTATTTTTTACAAACCCTTTATTTATTAGTAATAGGATGTAGAATTAGCAGTAATGATAGTTCTCGCATAATAAGTTATTATTTTTCAAGACTGCTGAAATCATAGTCAAATAAGCGACTATATTTACGAGTAATGGTGTGCGGTATATACTATTGATTCCGCTTCTATTTATTAAATATAAAAATATAACATCTTTTAATTAATTATCGTCATTAAATTGGACGAGAACTTTATTCATTTCATTCTGATAATTATTCATCGTTATCGGTTACACACTCAAGCGTGTTTACTTGACTAGTGCAGTCAACAATAATTTTTGTTCGACTAACGAGAATTATTTTATCAATATGTTTTAAAATTGTTAATGTATAATACTCCCTGTTTCCTTCACATAACATGACCTTTATTATACACTGGTCATGTCCTTTGTTCACTATCCACTCATTACACTGTCACACGATAATAGGGTGTTCAGTATAGGTTATATATGGTTACTGTACTGGGGAACGCGCACATTTTAAAAATATTTCTTGATGACTGTCACACGCTCCTCTCACTTCGGGTGTTGAAAGACAATTAATTCATCTCGCTAAAGCGTCTCTTTTCGTCTGGTGAAATCGAGTCATTCTATTGGTTTAGTAAGTCATACTCTCTACCCCAAAGGTCTTGGTTAAACAAATATTTTAATTTCATAGCGTCACTGCTTTGGGTTGGAGATTATTTATGACGTGTACATTGACATTCGAAAATGATCGAAAATCTTATAATGGTTATACGTTTCTTATTATTAGTCAGATCGTCATTTGGAGAGTGGCATTAAATTGCGGACACTTGCGTCTTTATTTTAAGTCCAAACAAGTAATAATTCCGTCCATTAATAATTCACTTCACTTTCTTCAAAACTCATATAGTGGTTCTTAACACAAATAAGTCCTTTTCACTATATTTTGTTGTAATTACATCTTAATACTTATGATTAAACATTTTGAGACCATTTCTCATCTATGCTAATACATAATATTAATATATTTACAGTTTAAACAAAATGTACTAATGGCGTATAAGCCAACTATGTCCGATTGTTTATATTTACTTATATCACTATTATCCCTTATTCTACTACATATTTTTTGTACTATAACATTATTAGGTATATTTATATACATTTGCTAATACTTTATTTTGGAAAAATGTTATTTTGTTTACATATATAGTATGGTTCAAAATACATTATGCTCTCATCTCGCCATTTTGTCACTCTTATTTAGTTATTTTACTACATATTAGATACATTGTTAATAATCAAAATTGTGTACAAATGTTGTACTCGGTTAGTTTAGTGGATTCACTAACTTTTGTTATCTGAAATCTCTTTAAGTTCTTGTATGGTGGTTGTTTACACCTAGTCCTATGATTGCAGTTAGTTAGTTTATTAAATTCCAGTCATTAAATTATTTGTATAATACTTGTGAGGCGTTCTCATAGTTGTATTGAACATTCCTCTAACTACTGGTAACATTTCTTATATTCTCTTTACAAGTTTTGTCAGTGTTTTTTGACTAACTCTATTGTCACATTGTGGTTCTGTCTAATTGTTTTATTGTTATTATATTTAATCTGACTCATTAGTTGTGTCCTTCAGTTCATATGGTATTCATTGTTTTGTATATTTATTCTTATTTGGTCTCTATTTGAAACAAATATTGATAATTACTTTGTTTAATTATTGTATATGATTCTATGTTGTAGGTCCAGTTCATGTGAGGTTATGCTTCATAGTTTTTACAGTATTCATCTCAAATACTGTCATGTCATTATGGCATGTTACTACAATGGTTTATTATTATGTTTTACACATTTTTTACACATTTTACACTATCTATATATATAAAAGAGAAATACCACTGACTCACTTACTGATTCATCACGAAATCTCCGAAATTATAATACCTAGAAACTTGAAATTTGGCATGTAGGTTCCTTATGTGATATAGGTATCCGCTAAGAAGGGATTTTTAGAAATTCGATCTTTAAAGGGGGAAAAAGGGGGGGAAGTTTGCCTAATTGACTGACAGAATCAACGTAGAGCAAAAACTACTGAATGGATATCAATGAAACATTGAACATAGCTTCATCATAGGTCTTAGGTGCTCACTAAGAAACGGTTTTAAAAACTTTCACTCCTAAGGGGCACCCCCCCATTGTATGTATGTATGTTCCACATCTCCTCCTAAACCACTGGACCGATTTCAACCAAACTTGGCACAAATATTTTACGCGACGGGAGAACCAACATAGGATAGGTGTCTTTTTTATGGGGTTCTTTGGGGTCTTTCACATCTCCTCCTAAACCGCTGGACCGATTTCAACCAAACTTGGGAAAAATATTTTACGCAGCGGGAGCACCAACATAGGATATGTGTTTTCTTCGATGGGGTCCTTTGGGGGTTCTTTGGGGTCTTCCACATCTCCTCCTAAACCACTGGACCGACTTCAACCAAACTTGGCACAAATATTTTACGCAATGGGAGAACCAACATAAGATAGGTGTTTTTTTGATACGATCCTTCGGGGGGTCCTTTGGGGTCTTCCACATCTCCTCCTAAACCACTGGACCTATTTCAACCAAACTTGGCACAAATATTTTACGCAACAGGAGAACCAACTGTGCCGTATCTAGGCGTTATGGCGACATCTAAAGGTTTGTTATATTGAATCTGAGCGATGGATCCTTTCATTTGTGTAGTTCGCGCTATGGTGGACACTCTCTCGCCATCTATGAGACGTTACGGCAACTCACAAAATTGTCATTATCGAATTTCGGCATAGATGCCCTCTTTGGATTGTGAACGCTGTCGCTATCTGTCAGAGATGTCAGACAACTGTACCTTTTGTTCCTGCTGCTTGGAGCGGTGTTTGTCGTGGAATAGTAGCTGGTTTTGACTCAACTGGTAGGTTGAGCTGTGGTTTTTTTTTTCTCGTGGAGTTTGGGAAGCGTTTTTTTTTTTACTCGAGTGATGGTAGGAGATCAGCTGGGTGGAGAGAGATACCGGCGGTTTTTGGCCTGGTCAGCTGTTCTCGCCACGTGCGGTCTTAGAGGTCAGCGTTTGAAAAGGTCTTTGTTTTAGTTTTTTATGCCGGGGTTTTGTTAAATTAATTATGGCAGGCTAAATAAAAAGTGTGCCGACGGGCTCTCGGCCTGGCAGACGCCACCGTGTGAAAAGATCAAGATGTTGTGAGTAAGTATTAGGGAACTCGTACACTATGTGCTCTTGCGCCATTGAACAGGTATGAAAAAGTGAAAATTATTAAATTTGGCACTGCTTGTTTTTGGAGTCAGGTGGGCCTGGCTGATTCTTAACAAACAAAAAAAAAAGGGAACAATAGTTGCTTAATTCTGGATTTTTGTTACTTCACTGTATACTTGGAATCTAATATGCAGGTTTCTGCAGAACTTGAATAGCTTCTGATATTTCTTTCTAATGATGAGTAGCTTCTCCGCTGTTTGCGGTGACAGTGTATCTTATGTGCAAAACTTTTTTTTACCTACAAAAAAAAAAACAAAAATAAAAAACTTAAGAAAATGTGTTAGGAATTGGCCAGTGTGTTCATTGGGCCTAGTGAAGCAAAATTCAGCCTAGTTCCTTAATTGCTCTTTGAATGATTCAGTGTGTTCCTGTCTTGTGTTTGAATTGTGGAAGCATGTAAATTCCAGTATACATGTTTCATATAATCTGTGTTGAACTTATTTTGTGGCTGCCTTTTATTGGAATGTATAAATCTGATTATGAAAAGAGTTGCAGATCACCTACTACAATTGTAATAATATATTGCCCTGTACTAGAACTGTAATTCAGAAGTATTCAGCCTCTTAATAAAAATGACTGAACTGTTGTACAAGATGACATTTTCACTATTTATATATTTATAATCCTTGTATATTTATATGCTCATAGTTATTTTAATTGTCTATCAATGTACAGTCACTGTGAGAGTTCTTTTGTGTATTTCTATGCTCATAGTTATTTTAATTGTCTATCCATGTACAGTCAAGGTTAGAATTTTTTTGTATATGTATATGCTCATAATTTTATGCACAAAACATATTACATTTCTGAGAGATATATGTACCTGATTGTTTAATAGGTTTTTTAATAATGGTGCACTCTGAAATCTGCAAGCCTTTGGGCTACACCAGTTTATACAAGTTTAAGGAAAATTGAGCACATGCACTTGTGAATTCCACACAGAGTATATAATCACCTATCTTATGTTCACATTATATTTTCCTAATTATATGATTCTCCTTTCTAGCTTTGGATTTAGATTTCAGAGGGCGCATGTTGTTATGTAATATGATTGTTTAAATTGTTGTGGCTGTAATAATTGTTGTGGGATAGAATTGCTTGTTAAATGGTTTATAAAATTGTTTATATTATTGAAAGTGTTTATAGTACAACCAGAGGGGGGCTGAAAAGAAAAGAAAAAAAAAAGACTTATTGTTATTAAATGTTGTATTTCGAAAACCTCTGGATTTACTCTTTGTACTTATCAATGTTAATATAATTATTTCCAAATAAGGAAATTCTATTTGGTGAAGATAAAATGGTACTGTCGAGGCTTGTTGCATGTCAAGGGTGATTTTGTATGCCATGTAATAGATTTTAGAGATTTTACATATTTTATATATTTTTAATGGAATACTTTTTAAATATTAAATTTTGAATATTTGAAATTTTAAATTCTGGATACCATGTCATAGATTTTAAATATTTACATATTTTATATAATTCTAATGGAATACCTTCACAGCCTGAATTCTATGAAATCTCATTGTAAGAGAACCAAAAATGAGCGCATCAATAAATTTATTTTCGAAATTTTACAATTGAGGTCGCCTCATTCGTCCCATTCCCTAACGGTTACCCAGCATGTGGACATTCTTCCACTGGGAGGCTTCTCCTAGTTCAAGTGACAAGTGAGCCGGTCATCAAGGTGAGTTGTAGTTTTTAAATTTTTTTTAGGATGTCAAACTTGAAAAAGGTGTCAGATTTGGAAAGTTGAAAATTTTGTTGTGACGTCATTGGTGATGAGCGGCTCACAAATTGGTAGCAGAGCGTGGTTCAATTTGTGAGCCGCTCATCACCAATGACGTCACAACAAAATTTTCAACTTTCCAAATCTGACACCTTTTTCAAGTTTGACATCCTAAAAAAAAATTTAAAAACTACAACTCACCTTGATGACTGGCTCACTTGTCACTTGAACTAGGAGAAGCCTCCCAGTGGAAGAATGTCCACATGCTGGGTAACCATTAGGGAATGGGACGAATGAGGCGACCTCAATTTTAAAATTTCGAAAATAAATTTATTGATGCTCTCATTTTTGGTTCTCTTACAATGAGATTTCATAGAATTCAGGCTGTGAAGGTATTCCATTAGAATTATATAAAATATGTAAATATTTAAAATCTATGACATGGTATCCAGAATTTAAAATTTCAAAATATTCAAAATTTAATATTTAAAAAGTATTCCATTAAAAATATATAAAATATGTAAAATCTCTAAAATCTATTACATGGCATACAAAATCACCCTTGACATGCAACAAGCCTCGACAGTACCATTTTATCTTCACCAAATAGAATTTCCTTATTTGGAAATAATTATATTAACATTGATAAGTACAAAGAGTAAATCCAGAGGTTTTCAAAATATAACATTTAATAACAATAAGTCTTTTTTTTTTTTTTTTTTCAGTCCCCCTCTGGTTGTACTATAAACACTTTCAATAATATAAACAATTTTATAAACCATTTAACAAGCAATTCTATCCCACAACAATTATTACATCCACAACAATTTAAACAATCATATTACATAACAACATGCACCCTCTGAAATCTAAATCCAAAGCTAGAAAGGAGAATCATATAATTAGGAAAATATAATGTGAACATAAGATAGGTGATTATATACTCTGTGTGGAATTCACAAGTGCATGTGCTCAATTTTCCTTAAACTTGTATAAACTGGTGTAGCCCAAAGGCTTGCAGATTTCAGAGTGCACCATTAATAAAAAGCTATTAAACAATCAGGTACATATATCTCTCAGAAATGTAATATGTTTTGTGCATAAAATTATGAGCATATACATATACAAAAAAATTCTAACCTTGACTGTACATGGATAGACAATTAAAATAACTATGAGAATAGAAATATACAAAAGAACTCTCACAGTGACTGTACATTGATAGACAATTAAAATAACTATGAGCATATAAATATACAAAGATTATAAATATATAAATAGTGAAAATGCCATCTTGTACAACAGTTCAGTCATTTTTATTAAGAGGCTGAATACTTCTGAATTACAGTTCTAGTACAGGGCAATATATTATTACAATTGTAGTAGGTGATCTGCAACTCTTTTCATAATCAGATTTATACATTCCAATAAAAGGCAGCCACAAAATAAGTTCAACACAGATTATAATTTACATGCTTCCACAATTCAAACACAAGACAGGAACACACTGAATCATTCAAAGAGCAATTAAGGAACTAGGCTGAATTTTGCTTCACTAGGCCCAATGAACACACTGGCCAATTCCTAACACATTTTCTTAAGTTTTTTATTTTTGTTTTTTTTTTGTAGGTAAAAAAAAGTTTTGCACATAAGATACACTGTCACCGCAAACAGCGGAGAAGCTACTCATCATTAGAAAGAAATATCAGAAGCTATTCAAGTTCTGCAGAAACCTGCATATTAGATTCCAAGTATACAGTGAAGTAACAAAAATCCAGAATTAAGCAACTATTGTTCCCTTTTTTTTGTTTGTTAAGAATCAGCCAGGCCCACCTGACTCCAAAAACAAGCAGTGCCAAATTTAATAATTTTCACTTTTTCATACCTGTTCAATGGCGCAAGAGCACATAGTGTACGAGTTCCCTAATACTTACTCACAACATCTTGATCTTTTCACACGGTGGCGTCTGCCAGGCCGAGAGCCCGTCGGCACACTTTTTATTTAGCCTGCCATAATTAATTTAACAAAACCCCGGCATAAAAAACTAAAACAAAGACCTTTTCAAACGCTGACCTCTAAGACCGCACGTGGCGAGAACAGCTGACCAGGCCAAAAACCGCCAGTATCTCTCTCCACCCAGCTGATCTCCTACCACCACTCGAGTCACAAAAAAAAAACGCTTCCCAAACTCCACGAGAAAAAAAAACCACAGCTCAACCTACCACTTGAGTCAAAACCAACTACTATTCCACGACAAACACCGCTCCAAGCAGCGGGAACGAAAGGTACAGTTGTCTGACGTCTCTGACAGATAGCGACAGCGTTCACAATCCAAAGAGGGCATCTATGCCGAAATTCGATAATGACAATTTCGTGAGTTGCCGTAACTTCTCATAGATGGCGAGAGAGTGTCCACTATAGCGCGAACTACACAAATGAAAGGATCCATCTCTCAGATTCAATATAACAAACCTTCGGATGTCGCCGTAACGCCTAGATACGGCACACCCCCACAACAAAAGGAGTCCAACGGGTTGGACGACACTGGGACTGCCACCACTGGAGGAAAAGCGAGGACTGACTAAAAACCAATAAAAAGATAAAATCCGGCGAAAGTGGAAAACTAAAGGACACCAGAAGGAAGGACAAGGTGTGTGTGGGTGTGTAGCTGGGTGTGTGTAAGTGTAGAAGATACGGGGAGTGTGAGCGGTCGCGACCTAAAGCAATAGAAAGAAGAAAGGAAAGGAGAGGAGCTAAAATACCGATAAAACGTTTAAAACCCCAATTGACCCCACCTTAAAACCATAAAACGCTAAAAGGTAAAACCATAAAACCCAATCCCTCCAGCGAAGCCCCCCCGAAAACCAAACCCGAGGACCCTAACTAATCCTAACTGGGGTAAACAATACCAATTCAACACTCAAGGAAACTCCATCTGCGCACACGTTTTCAAATGTGACACATGGGCCACCCTCACCTTCATCCCATCCTCCGGACCCACCAGGCTGGCAGTGACAGGCGAGACAAACTCAGAAATCCGGAAGGGTCCCAACCATCTGTAGCAAAGCTTGGCAGCGCGACCTTCCACCTTAGAGCTGAGCGGGTGGCTCCTGCAATAAACTAACTGGCCCACCTTAAAAGGGTTGGGGACCCTCCCAGCGTTATAGCGACGCCGCACGCGCTCGTGCGATCGGAGCAGGGCTCTCCTCACATCTTTCCACCTGTGAGCGACCTCCTCGTTCGGCGAATCCGGGAGAAGATCCTCCAGTTTCCACAAATTACCCAGGGGATGAGCGGGGGAGAAACCAAACATGACCTCAAAAGGCACGGCACGATGGCTTTCATGAAGGGACGAATTGAAAGCCATCTGTAACCACTGGAGATTCTGGTCCCACGTATTCTGCTGTTCCGCGTGGTAGGCGATAAGAGCGGATCTCAGGTTGCGATTGAATCGCTCAGCGTGGGAAGGTTGCGAGTGGTAAGGGGAAGTGGTTACAGCCGAATGCCGTGCCTGAAACACATGTTCCGGAACTGCCTCGAGATGAATTGAGGGCCATTGTCTGAGACAATGATGGAGGGAAGCCCGAAATGCTGAAAGATACTGGTCTGAAGGGCTATGATGGTATTGGCAGTACTAGCCTGACGCAAGGGAAGTAGCCAGACATACTTGGAGAAGGCGTCCACACAAACAAGGAGGAACGAATTCCCGGCCTTGCTACGCGGGAAAGGACCCACGTAGTCGATGAAAACCTTCTCCATCGGTCTGCCAGCCACCTCAGAAGACAGCAACCCCAACTTAGTGTTCTGAGCGCGCTTGCTCAGACTACACAGATGACAACACTTCACCCGGGTGGCGATGTCCCGGTCCATGCCTTTCCAGATGAAGTTCTTTCTGATCGCGGCGATGGTCTTTGAAACACCCAAATGGCCTCCAACCGGGGAATCATGATAATATTGGAAGACCATGGGTATCAGCTTGCTCGGCAGCACTATCTTAGGGACCCGTCCTCTACGTTCCTTGCAGCAGAGGACGCCCTTGGACAGATGATATGGAGCCTTCATCTCGCCTGATTTAATTTTATCTATGATGGGACCCAACACCTCATCACCAAGCTGATGAGGGATAACCTCAGTGAAGGCGAGGGGAAACTCCAGGAGTAAGGCGCAGGTGATACATACGGGACAGAGCGTCGGCAACAACATTTTGGGTCCCCCTTATATGTTGTGCCCGAAACTTAAAAGACGAAATTTTGACCACCCAGCGGCCAAGTTTACTCAGTTGACGGGGGTGCGCCAGAAGCCACGAGAGAGCCTGATTGTCGGTCTCTAATAGGAACTCAGCATGTTCCAAATACCTCCTAAACTTGTCCAGGGCGAAGACTACCGCCAAACACACTAACTCGTACACCGAGGATTTCTTTTCAGGGTTGGTGAGGGTCCTGGATACAAATGCGACTGGCTGCCGAGCACCATCCACCTCCTGAGAGAGCACGGCCCCGATCGCCACAGAGCTGGCGTCAGATTGCACAATGAAGGGCTTCGTGAAATCGTGCATCCGGAGCACGGGCGGCGACAAAATGGACTCCTTTAGGGCCTCGAAAGCACGTTGCTGTTCGTCTCCCCACACAAATTTCGGCCCTTTTTTTCTTAAGGAATTTAGGGGAGCCGCAATCTCAGCAGCCCCCGGGATGAACCGCCGGTAAAAATTCACCATACCCACGAAGCGGGCCACCCCTTTAGCATCCCGAGGAGGAGGAAAATCCCGGATTGCCTGCGTCCTCTCTGGGTCAACCGTGACCCCTTTATGAGAGACAAGGTGACCGAGGAAAGAAATTTCCTCCTGGGCAAATTTCACCTTGTCGGGATTCACCGTAAGCCCCGCGCGCCTCAAGCGACACAACACCTCACGGAGATGGTTCATGTGTTCCTCTAAAGTGGAGCTGTAAATGAGCAGATCGTCCAGATAATTGAACACATACTGGAATTTAATGTCGTGGAACACAGAGTCCAGAAGACGGGTTAACGTCTGAGCACCAACCGCCAGTCCCATGGGGACTCTCTTGTATTGGTACACAAAAGGCAGTGTACGGCCGAGAATCCTTGTGTAAGGGAATCTGGTGGTATGCTGAATTCAGGTCGAAAATGGTGAAATATCGGGCCTGCGAAAACCAATCAAAGGCCGAATGCAGGTCCGGGAGGGGCACCGACTGAACTTCAATATTTTGGTTTAACTTTCCGTAATCAATGACCAGCCTATGCTTCCCTCCCGGTTTAGGCACCAGGAATGCTGGACTGGTATAGGCCGACGTGGAAGGCTCAATAACCCCCTGGTCCAACAATTCTTGCACCTTCTCACGCAAAATGGTCATTTTGGGCGGAGCGAATTTATACGGGTGCGAACGGACAACCGCGGAGTCGCAAAGACGGATACGATACTCTAAATTGTGAGTGAGTCCGAGGTTGGCGGTCAGCACCTCAGGGAACTTATCACACAATTTACGGAAAGTGGTCTGTAGAGATGGGCTCAAATTATTAATGTACGCCGGGGGTTGAAGTTCTTCAAGACCTTCCCCCGCCTCATCCCGATATCCAAGGAAAGGAATGCGTACGGCACGGTTGAACTTAAAGAAACATACGTGCCCCTGGATATCGAGAACCAGGCCACTTTTCACAATAAAGTCCGCACCCACAATACAGTCTACGCTCAGATTCGGAGCCACAAGAAACTCCCAAACCCACGAGAAATAATTTATTTTAAATTTAAAGGCCACCAATTTGGAGGTCGGCAAAACCTCCCTCGAGGCCGTCCAACACACCACCGACGAAGGAGTATTTGACCGGATCAATGACTCCCTGACCAACTGCTGGTAAACACGGGAGGAAATCAGACACCGTGCCGATCCGGAGTCAACCAGGGCCCTAACCCGGCCCTTCCCAACCTCCAGCTCCAAAAATGGACACACGGAGAGACCCGGACGAATCGGCTTGGGATCGGACTCCCCGGATGGGTGTCCCGTCTCAACGGCACATAACGGGACCTGGGATGCGCCAACGCTACCACACGTGGGGAGGGACCGGCGTCCCCTCAATCCCCCCCACGCAGGCCGTTTTTTGAAGGACGGTTCTCCCGCGAGACCTCCGATCGTTTGAGAGGGCAATTCCGGGCCAAGTGCCCCATCTTACCACAGGAATAACAGCGGAATTCTTTCCTCTCAGAATAGCTACCCCGTTGCTCTTTGAAAGGGTTGCCACCACGTTGCTCCCGGGTAGGCCGCTGCTGACCCGATGAGGAACAGGGGACTGGGAAATCGGAACGGCCGGAGCGAGCCTCATCGTTCATCTGGATGGTGCGGGCGAAGACGCAAACTCCGCTAAGTTCCGCGAAGCTACGCGGTCTCTCCAAAAACACCAACCTTGACCTCTCCTGCGGATAGAGGCCCTCCAAAATAACCCGCACCACCTCAGCCTCCGACACATCCACCCGCAGCACACGGGCAGCACTTTTGATGGAATTGATAAACACGTTCAACTGTTCCCCGTGCCCCTGAACTCTGTAAAATAATCGTTGCCGCATCTGGTCACGCAGCCTCCCGGGCATAAACAGTTCCAAAACATCCTTGTGGAACGACTCAAAATCCCCGCCCGCGCCCAGATGCCAGACCACACGATCCAGCAGGGGCGCCCGACAATACGGGTAAATCATATTCAACAATGCAACACCAGTCACCCCCAGGGAAATCAAAAATGCCGAAAACCCCTTCAAGGAATTTTACAAGCTGGTCAAGGTCCAGCCCGTCGACCACTGGAAGCCGACGGAGGAGGTCATAAATGGGGTTCGGCAAGGATTCATACTTTACGCTGGCCAGGGCTGTACCAAACCCCCGAGGGACTTCCACATGATCCCCCTGAAATCCCTGGGGACGACTGCCCACCGAAATAGACGGACGTTCCTCCACCAGCGCACTACAGGCCTCCCCCAGGAGATCCACCCGCTCAGTGGCCACGGTCTGGCGCGTGGGCATCTCCTTAGGGTTACCAGGACTTTCTGGAGCCTCCCCAGGTAGGCCAATCTTTGACTGCAGGGCCGACGCAGTCCGCCTACCCTCCTCCTCCAGATCGTCCTGCAACAGCAAATTACTAAGGCGAGCGGACAAGTGGTGCATCCTTTGGGTCACCCGCTGCCAAACACGGGTGGAACTCCCCATATATTCCGAGTCCTCCATCAAGGTGGAGAACTCGGTCCACTTGTCCGCACACAAGGCCAGCTCCTCCTCCAAATCCTCAATTTCGACTCTCCGGGGGGGGCGTCCCCCACCAGCAGCTCCCGCAGTTGACGCCTCAAGGACGCCACATCCCTCTGGGGAACCCCACCCCGCAAACGTATCTCGAACTGGAGCTCGTCTTTCGTAAAATATTCGGGCACCAGACCGCGGCCTTCACGCCGACCACTACTCTGCCATGGTTTCAACAACAAGAATCTGAAAACAACAAGTAATGACAATCAAGGTGTCTCAGGGTCCCCGACCCGACACCGGACCAACAACCAAGACCAAGACGAAGTGCTAAAAGACAATGACAAAACAAGAACACAAACAAACAGATAAACATAAACAGATAAACAATCAGGAATCACCAGGCTGTACTCACCCCACCCAGGAGTCCCGGCCCGGCAACCGCACCCAAAGACCAAGATTTACAACAATAGTAAACACATCACAACTGCCAGAGTGTCAGCCTAGCGTTGCTGCTGAGTGCGTCGTCTGCGGGTACGTTTTGTTTGTTTTTGTTTTGACATGCACCGTCTTGTTGACATACCTGCCTGTCGTGCTGCGGAAGAGATTCACTGAAATAAAAATTACATTGTAAGGAAAATATGCGCGCGGGCGTGTGTTTCAAGAAGTGAGAAGAAACAGAACAGCGTAACGTTACCCAACTGCGAGACGCACTGAACTGTCTTAACGAGATCTACGACAATTCCTGGCTCCTGTAAAACAGGCCCCATCCAGTCGGAGTTAAACTCCAGCCTCTACTAGTGAATGCAAGATTATCTCAGGTAATAAAGTAATATTCAACAAAGCACAAATGACGTCTAGGTCAAAAGAGAAAATTGCAGCAGCTTTCCGTAAACTGTTCCGTTCGTCGGAGAAAATAGCGGAGTCGGACAGCGGTGCGGGGGGCGGCAAGCAGCCAGGGCAAAGGCAGCGGCGGCTCACCAGCTCGGCGGTTGTTAGGCGGACACGGCTTGCACAGGGACGTTGTGACGCCTTCGGACGCCGAGAGCCCGGAAAACAACCCCGGTGCCAGCCGAAACTCCGGCACTGTGTTCAAGAAGAAACCGAACCCAACGCCCGGACCTTTGGATGTAGCTACTCAGAAAGCAGTGCGAACCCGCAGGCTGATGAAGGAGCTCAAAGACATCCAGAGGAACGAAAAGAAAGATCCTGTTTTTACCGTGAATTTGGTGAACGACAACCTGTACGAATGGCAGGTGAGACTTTACAGAATAGACTCGGAGAGTGAACTGGCGGCGGACATGCGGGAGCTCGGCATCTCTTACATTACAAGTGTTTTTTCGATACGATCCTTTGGGGGGTCCTTTGGGGTCTTCCACATCTCCTTCTAAACCACTGGACCGATTTCAAACAAACTTGGCACAAATATTTTATGCAACGGGAGAACCAACATAGGACAGGTGTTTTTTTCGATACGATCCTCTGGGGGGTCCTTTGGGGTCTTAAAAACTATTAGATCTGGTTACTATGGCAACCCAACAGAATAGATTCTGGTTACCATAGCATCGGTGGAAGTCTCCCGCGTAGGAAATAGCGCGGGAGTCATCCGACGGGCCTTCCCCGGAGGTCATCCACGGAACCCGGGGAGTCTTAGGTCGGATCCCGCGAAAGACGACGGGGCCAGAGTCCACGGTTCTTATAAATAAAGATATAGGTTATGATATCAAAGGTGGTGTATGCATCTTAAGAAACTTCTTAATAGTGTGTGAATTCAGAGTTGTTTCAGTTTGAATTTAAAAGTGGATAAGTTAAGATCGAAGTAAGTTATAAGCGAGTATAAAAAACAAAGTTTTGATAGCGAATGTATTCAGATCATAGTGTTCAGACAATATAAATGCACTTGCTTCAGTTTGAATTTAAAAATTGATAAGCTGAAATCTATAGAGGTATTGTATTGTTAGAATAAGTTTAGGAGACACTAATTTAACAAATGCCTTATTTCAGCATTAACACAATGAATTATAAAACGACAGTTAAATACGCAGCGCGTGCAAGTACTGTAGACATTTTATTGAAAACTAATTTAGCTGTTCGCCCTCTCCCAGAGTTAGAAATCGAGCAGGAGCATCACGCGCAACAGAATTCTTCTCCAGATATAAGAATACAGTTTATGACATGTTCTTAAACAGGTGCATTACAGAGTATTCCTCCAGTGAGATTGCGAACGTAACAATATAAGGAAGATTATACAATATACAAGTAATATAACGTTAGAACAAGAATAGGTGCCTATGAGCCTATGAATAAATTATGAACCCGAGCAACGCTGGGTAAATCGGCTAGATATATAGATATCTATATAAGCCAAATACCACCGACTGACTCACTGATCACGGTATCTCTGAAACCACTGAATGGATATCAATGAAACTTTGAACATAGCTTCATCATAGGTCTTAGGTGCTCACTAAGAAACGGTTTTAAAAACTTTCACTCCTAAGGGGCAAAAAACCAAATACTGAAATTTATCGCGGGAATTGCATACTTTGTAAATGAACTGGTTGATATCTCAGTTTACTGGAAACCCCGAATACATTTAGTCCTGAGTTTTTAATCATTGTTTTAAATTGAAAAAAACTTCGTTGTTTGCAGGTTCTTATAGTCGAGAAAATTTCAAAATTCAATTAATTAATAAATGTATGTCCTTTTTTTTCTTGGAAACGGCTCTAACGATTTTCTCGAAATAAATAATAAATAGCTGTTGCTATGAATGTAAATAAACAAACTAAGAGTTGAGAATTTGTACAATATAATTATTTTTCTTTCCATGTAATTATCTCCCTTGTTTATTTAATTCCCTAACATAATTTTAGCTGGGGCAGTTCAGAGTGGCTCACTGTGGCATACATCTCTGCTGGCCATACTAACATCAATAAATTCAGAGGAACATCATCTCTGTCAATAATATAAATGATCGCTTGAATCATTTATCTCAAATCAATTCAAAATATAAAGTGGTCGTTCTTTCGACAAATAATAAATATCCTTGGGATTATCTCACGCATCTGCGGTTCATACATTATTATATTCTCTTCTTCTTGATTCATCTTAACTAAATTCTTCACATTTTACTGGGATAGCTTGTTTACATTTCATCACTGGTATTTTCACATTATCTTCTTCGTTAGTATATTATTTTTCATTCTTCTTTGTCATCAATTAATCTTTTCTCTTGGTATTGCATTAAATGTCATCTTCATAATCTTCTTCATCTTCATGATTCACGTCTTTGTGTTATATTTCATTTGATATAGGCTCTCTTCTAGTGTCTTGCCTCGTGTTTGGGTATCATATATTGTTTATATCAATAATATTTACTTGCTTCCATTTCTCCAACTTCTTATGTTGCTTTTTCTGTATATCATCTTGTATATTTCTTTCTAATTATTAGTAGTACGGGTAAGATGGTAAATTACTAGTTGACTGGGCTCTTGGAATTTATATACACATTTCATATATTTTATGCCACAATTCTTGGGTGTCGTTCTCGTATATAATCTTCTCTTTATTAGTACGGGTAAGCTGTTAATAACTGGTTGACTTGGCTGTTGGAAATTATAATATTATATATATTTGCCATTGATGTTGGGTGTCCGTCTCGTATAAATTTCTTCTACATATAAGTACGGGTAAGCTGTTATTTTACTGGTTGACTTGGCTATTGGAAATTATAATATGTGCCAAAGGTGTTATTTGTCCTTCTCGTATGTAATCTTCTCTTTATTAGTAGTACGGGTGAGATATTAATAACTGGTTGACTTGGCTATTGGAAATTATAATATGTGCCAAAGGTGTTATTTGTCCTTCTCGTATATCTTTTTACTTAGTACGGGTAAGATGGTAGGTTACTAGTTGACTTGGCTGTTGGAAATAGTTTACATGCCATAGGTGGTGTGTGTCTGCCTCGTATATCTATAATCTCTTCTTGTTGTTCGGACTTCTTCAGTGTTCAGGCTTCTATCTGTCCTTGTCATATACCTCAATATCATTCGGTTCTTCCATTTTGCTGCTATCAGATCTTCATCTGCTCCCCGTTCTTCCGTCTCCTTTTTCTCACTATCTTTGGTATCCATGTGTTTAGTATTCTCCTGGTCGTTGTTATTATTAACATCTGATATCTCTCCTAATTCTGGTTTATCGTCATCTGTCTTCTGATTGGGGTTTTCCACTGATTGGCTCCTCTTCTTTCGCAATTCTCTTATTTCTTGGGCGTATCCTTCAATGATCCGGTCCAGTTGTTCTTGATAACCTTCCTTTTTCTTGGAATGCCTTATTCTTCTTTTGAGAATATTTGCTCTAAATACTTTATTGTTTATAGTCTTCTTTGTTGTAACATAGTTCTTCTCTTCGTCCATCTTCATGAAGCTCCTTCGATACTCCTTCCTATAGGTCCCTTCTTCACGGTCGACGATTGGGAAGTTAATCATATTAATTAGACCACTTCGAGTCATCTCTATCAATTCTCGTGTAATCCTTGTCTTCCTTGGGTGTATTATTCTTCTTTCTTCCGTTTTCTTCTCTCCCGTTTTCTTAATTATTTTGTTCCTTTCTTCATTATTTTTAATTTTTGGACTCACTTGTTCTGTGTTTTTATCTCCGGGTAATTCTTCTACCTCCATTCGATTATCGTTCATTTGTAGATTATTGGGTTCTAAATCTTCATTCTCGGGTACCTCTTCGGTCTCTGGTTTGTCGCCTGTTATTATTTCTTTTGTGATTCCTGCCTTCTTAAAGCTATTCCTTATGGCTCCTTCAATACCTCTTGTTATTCTCTCTTCCCATTCCTTACGATCATAGTTTATGGTCTGGCACAATTCTTTTGTGTGTTTCCTGCCATCTTCTATTGTCTTATCTAATGACTCCCTTAGACTATTATGGCAATCATCCAGTGTCTTCATCATCACTCGGTTGTCTTCCTTAATGCTATTACAGCAATCATCCAATTTCTTATTCAATGCTCGGCTGTCTTCCTTCAATGATCGGCTGCTTTCAACTAGTTCCTTCATCATTTCGAGTATCTCCTGCATTTGTGCCTTTGTGAATCCCGACATCTTTATATCTATGCAATGTAATTGCCGTCGAATTAGGTTTAAAATTTGTTTATTTATTTATTTATTTTATTAGGTATCGTCGTCCTAATTAGCGCTCAGACGTTGGGCGCCACGTTGTTACATATCTTTAATAGATGGTAGTTGTGTTTTTATTTTAAATTAAAATGTTTTACTTAGTGGTTTTGTTGTAGACTCTCACGTTGTTGTGTGGTCGTTTAGTATTTAATATAATTAATTAGTAATGGGTAAATTGAAATTAATGTTCATGTTTAAAAGAGGATTAAGATCACTAATAACTCGCTGTATTCACCTCCCCACTTACCATCCGTGAATGTCTTCAATCTTCTTGATGGGCGGTTCTATCTCACTGTAAATACATTTATAACACACAGATATTTCGTTTGAATATCGATAAATGCACATTAAATAAAATAATACTGATACTCAATTGTAAAATTGAATATTCCAATATCAATCATTCGAATATTGCCGCCACCTTGTGAAATAATTGTTTCTAAAAATAAGTTATTTATATCTATTTGACAGAAATGAAGACTCTATATCCACTGGTAATAAATTGAGGTTTTTATTAACATTAGTGAAATTTAGTAAAAACTCCTTTAAAACAATTAATAATGATTTTTTAAAAACAACAACAAGTTAAATAAATACTGAGACTTCTTCAGCTCAAGGCTGGTAACACTGTTACAATGTACGATAATATGGTAAGTTAGGTTATGTTCACTTTGGTCATTAGTATTACCAATTTTCGTGAATCCTTTGAATATACATAATACAAGATATAAAGATGTTTTAATAAATAACAATATTTACTTATTTATTATAATTAAAAAGACAAAATTTAAAAATTATTAATCTCAATACGATAGTCAATACTATCGTACGGTCGGCTTGTGCCTTGTGAAGCTAAGATCTGTAAACACGTGCTTTTAACGTTGCACTATTAAAACAATATTACTGGTTTACTTGTTATTATTATTATGAACTGGAATGAGAAAAAAATGAAAAAACTCTTATTATTGATTCCATTTATAAAAATCATTTATGACAGAAGTGATTCTCTGTGACAAACAAATACGTTTTGGTTATAGGTTAGTTTACCTAGATGAGAGTAAGTTATAAGGTAGAATAGTTAATATCATATAAAATCTTAATACTATTTTTTACAAACACTTTATTTATTAGTAATAGGATGTAGAATTAGCAGTAATTATAGTTCTCGCATAATAAGTTATTATTTTTCAAGACTGCTGAAATCATAGTCAAATAAGCGACTATATTTACGAGTAATGGTGTGCGGTATATACTATTGATTCCGCTTCTATTTATTAAATATAAAAATATAACATCTTTTAATTAATTATCGTCATTAAATTGGACGAGAACTTTATTCATTTCATTCTGATAATTATTCATCGTTATCGGTTACACACTCAAGCGTGTTTACTTGACTAGTGCAGTCAACAATAATTTTCGTTCGACTAACGAGAATTATTTTATCAATATGTTCTAAAATTGTTAATGTATAATAAATACTCCCTGTTTCCTTCACATAACATGACCTTTATTATACACTGGTCATGTCCTTTGTTCACTATCCACTCACTACACTGTCACACGATAACAGGGTGTTCAGTATAGGTTATATATGGTTACTGTACTGGGGAACGCGCACATTTTAAAAATATTTCTTGACTGTCACACGCTCCTCTCGCTTCGGGTGTTGAAAGACAATTAATTCATCTCGCTAAAGCGTCTCTTTTTGTCTGGTGAAATCGAGTCATTCTATTGGTTTAGTAAGTCATACTCTCTACCCCAAAGGTCTTGGTTAAACAAATATTTTAATTTCATAGCATCACTGCTTCGGGTTGGAGATTATTTATGACGTGTACATTGACATTCGAAAATGATCGAAAATCTTATAATGGTTATAAGTTTCTTATTATTAGTCAGATCGTCATTTGGATAGTGGCATTAAATTGCGGACACTTGCGTCTTTATTTTAAGTCCAAACAAGTAATAATTCCGTCCATTAATAATTCACTTCACTTTCTTCAAAACTCATATAGTGGTTCTTAACACAAATAAGTCCTTTTCACTATATTTTGTTGTAATTACATCTTAATACTTATGATTAAACATTTTGAGACCATTTCTCATCTATGCTAATACATAATATTAATATATTTACAGTTTAAACAAAATGTACTAATGGCGTATAAGCCAACTATGTCCGATTGTTTATATTTACTTATATCACTATTATCCCTTATTCTACTACATATTTTTTGTACTATAACATTATTAGGTATATTTATATACATTTGCTAATACTTTATTTTGGAAAAATGTTATTTTGTTTACATATATAGTATGGTTCAAAATACATTATGCTCTCATCTCGCCATTTTGTCACTCTTATTTAGTTATTTTACTACATATTAGATACATTGTTAATAATTAAAATTGTGTACAAATGTTGTACTCGGTTAGTTTAGTGGATTCACTAACTTTTGTTATCTGAAATCTCTTTAAGTTCTTGTATGGTGGTTGTTTACACCTAGTCCTATGATTGCAGTTAGTTAGTTTATTAAATTCCAGTCATTAAATTATTTGTATAATACTTGTGAGGTGTTCTGATAGTTGTATTGAACATTCCTCTAACTACTGGTAACATTTCTTATATTCTCTTTACAAGTTTTGTCAGTGTTTTTTGACTAACTCTATTGTCACATTGTGGTTCTGTCTAATTGTTTTATTGTTATTATATTTAATCTGACTCATTAGTTGCGTCCTTCAGTTCATATGGTATTCATTGTTTTGTATATTTATTCTTATTTGGTCTCTATTTGAAACAAATATTGATAATTACTTTGTTTAATTATTGTATATGATTCTATGTTGTAGGTCCAGTTCATGTGAGGTTATGTGTCATTTGTTTGACAACAATATGCTTCATAGTTTTTACAGTATTCATCTCAAATACTGTCATGTCATTATGGCATGTTACTACAATGGTTTATTATTATGTTTTACACATTTTGTACACATTTTACACTATATGTTTGTACAATAATTCTTGGTTTCTTAATCTAATTATGTTACATATTTTGGTGGATTGTATCTAGGCTTTGGTACATTGACTTGTTTCTATTCAACACATTAGTTTATTCACTACTTATTTGTCTTGACATTCATCTACATTTTGTCCTGTGTTGGTATGACATTCAGGCACATTTCATATAAAGGATTTTAAAGCTTTTATTATTGATCTCTATGAACAATTAATTCACTTTTCTGTATCATATATTTGGTGGTCTTACTGATTATATCTGTGGTTTTACAATCTTGGATTAAACTTGGTACACTAATTGTTTGTGCATTTCACTTGTTAATCGTTGATTCTTTCACTTATAAATGGTTATTCACTTCCCTCAGTTATAAACACTTCACTAATATTGTCTGTGCTGTTTACTTGGGGTAAATGTTATTATATCATTTGTTGTTACACTTATACTAAGTATTCACTGTCATTGTTTGTGATCACTTATTGATGTTCAACACTTGGTTTTTTATTATTAATAGTCCAATAATCATTATTCTTATTCTGGTCACTACATTGATTGTGATGCTTTCCATATTTTGTGAATGTTGATGTCTTGTACTGGTCATACATAATCTTCATTCTTCATGGTACATTTCTTCCTCTTATTCTTCTTCTTCTTCTTCTTCTTCTTCATCTGTCTCTTTTTCATGTTAATTGTTTGTCACTTTTGGTGCTTTTCTTGGTTACACATTATTTGTAATAATTCATGTTCCCTGAATATAGTCATATTCTTCCACATTTTCATTCATTATTATGATAGTCATTTGTAATGGGTCGAATTAGAAGGTTTTTTATTTTATTGATTTTGGGACTTGATTTTATAAAGATTTTAAATTCACTTCATGTATGTATAAGCCACCCCCGTTTAATTTTATATTAATACAAATTACCCATTCAACCACTTTCAAATTGCCAGACTTTCACCTGTGGGGAGCCTCCAGTACAGCAATGCAACATACATACAGTCAGCCAAAACAATTGCCAGACGCATTGCGTAATCACATAGCAGCAGCCTTGTGACACAGTCTCCAGTGTGCAGTTTGGTATCAGAGAGTAAGCAGCACCAGACAATAGAATTGTGAATTTAAAACAGGGGCCTCGGGTTTACAAGATAGGCCGTTAAAACAAATTTGGCCTATCTTAGAAAGTGTGAAAACAGTCATTAAAAAGTACTAACAGTGTACAAACAAAAAGTTTGCAACAGTCTTTGGGCGACTTTCGACTGCGCAGGCAGTCCGTTAAACGGGGCTCAAAAATAAAACTATTAGTTGGGAAGAACCCATATAACTATTTTCGGACACGACTAAATACAAAATGAAAAAATTAAGTGCTCAAGTTATAAACGCGTGCCGGCAGGGAGAGGTTTTTTAAAAATGTTAAGGGTTTAAATAATATTCTGTGTGAGTGGTGAGTGGCAAAGCTGGGCTGTTTATATTTGTGTTTGTATTTTATATTTGCGTTTGTGTTTGTGAAATAATAAGGTAAGCTCTAGTCTGTAAGTTCCTTTACAAACCAGATGCACGAGTTGCACCATATGTTACTCCATGTAAACCTATTTGTCAAACAGTAATTTCAACAATTGAGCATTAAAAGTATCAATTCTCTTCCAAAAAATGAGTTGTGTCAGTGCTTTGCGTAACCTGTAAACCATGTTTGTATCTAGGGTTCATGTGCTCGAACCCTGGAACCTAGCAGAACAGATAGCGACGGTAAGTGAAAAGTAGATTTTTTGTTGTTGTTGTTGTAATAATAAATATTGTGATCGATTAGTACATCACAAATGGCGCCACGATACAGGCACGAATTATAATTAATTAAGTAAATTCCACATCTACAAAGATACAAACATGTTTTAGGTTAGCGTAGCAAAATAATGTTACATTACAAAATTTAATTAAGGTACTTAATTAATTACATTATTTATTTAATTAATTTCTTTAACTTAATTTAATCAATTATAAAAATGTCAGATAACGAAAATAACGTACATGAAACGACTAGTGTCGAAAACTATAATGAATCAAATAGCATGAGCGATTTTGAAATCCATTCGACTCCAAACGTGAGTCACGAAAATAAAACAAAAAACAATTCAGATGAAACAAACATTACGGAGGATTCAGGGATACAGTTAACCCCCACCTCAACAAAATGTAATAAATTAGATGATGATATAATGAGTATATTAAGAACCATATCAATGGACATTCATGAACAGAAGAACAAATTTAACGAATTAAATAGTCATTTTGACAATAATGACATAAAATTAGACAGACAAAGTAGGGAATTAAATAATCGTTTTGATGAAATTGAGACCAAATTCAATGTAATGAATAGTCGTTTCGACAATAACGATATAAAATTGAATAAATTCGATGCTAAATTTGATTCACTCAAATTTGATATTGATGAGGTAAAAACGAAATGCGAAATTAGTTGTAACGAATTGAAACGAGATATTGAGAGAATAGTAGAGTCAGTAGGAGAACAGAGGAAAAGTAAAAATAATAAGGACAGTAAGAAATTAACAAGTGATGACAATAATGTCGAAAATGAGAATATAATTAACAGTGTGGTAGTAGAGAATAAGAACAATGATACTGAAAATGGTAATGTGATTGAAAGGGTGGTATCAGAAAGTGATACGTTGAAAATAGATAGTGAAACAGTAAGTGAGAGTGAGAAAATGATAAGTTGTAATGAAGTAATAATCAGTGTTGTTGAATTAGAAAAAGAATGGAGAGAGAGAGTAGATGAATGTGTAGGGCAGGGGGTAAAATTTCCCCTTATTTGTGATGAACCAGAGTGTTCAAAAGTGTTATTTTTGGGCAAGAGACCCTTATTAATGAAAGATTTGAGTTGTTTAATTTTGTTGAATAATTTTGTACCCTCTGCATGGAATGAGAGAGAAAGTGTGATATGGCATTATGATGAGAGAGATTTAAATGGAGAGATAGAATTATATAAACTAATGAGAGATTATAATGAGTTGAAAGAGATGTTAGTTGACATGAAACACTTACCTGTTAAAATAGAGAGTGAAGATTATTTTGATAATACATGTTTAAATAATAATAATTTACTTTATGAAGAAAAAATAACTGACTTGATGACGAATATTACTAATGGAGACTGGACAGAAACAAATAATGTTGACTTGTTTTATGAGTATTTGAGTATGATGGATGAGTTTAGTTTGCATGGTTACAACACACAAAACAGTCATTTGTGTGGTAATAAAATTGAACGATGTTATGTGAAACCCCGTCTAATTTTTGACGATGGAGGTTGAGCCTTAAATTCACAATTGGACAATTTCAAATAGGTTAATGATATATAATATATCATTGTGATAAATAGGTAATGACCTAGCTGATTTTAGATATTGAAGTGTGATATAACTGAATATTTATTGATGAAGAATTGTAAATACATGTTTAGTGAAATTATTTGTATGTATTATAAAATGTTAGATAAATAATGTATGTACGTAGCAGAAATTGTTGTGAGGAGGATATTAATATCTTGCAGCTTAAATAAATAACAAAAAGAATTGGGAGGAAGATAATGAATGAGTTGTAACTATTATACTTTATGAAAGTAATTAAAAATGTTGTTTTCAATAATTGAAATAATTAAAATAATACATTAGATCCTGTAATTAAATACAACTAAATAGCTATAATAAACCTATAGTTAAATAATTATAAATAACTATGAATAATATCAAATAGTAAGTGGTAGCGGATAGAGGATCCCCACTTGTCCCAGTGGGGTTCGTCTATTTCAGGGACGCGCCCCTGCCCACGCGAGCTTTGGTTTTCTCCATTTACCCTTATTTTCGGAGGAAGCTTTGTCCCTACCTTTAGTCCTAGTTCTTGACCTTTTAATAATCCTTATCCCTTTTATCTTCCTGATTTCCCTAACCCTCCTCTTAGATTAAACACACAAACAATAGTTACACAAATTGGCACACTTTTTTGAACCATTTGATTGCCTTAATATTAAATACTACATTAGGGTAATCCTCAAAATTAAATAAACTGGCGTTATTTATGAATTGTATACTCATCCCTTAATTAGGTAGGTGGTGGAGAAGTTTTGTGGCTGAGTAGACAAACTAAATAATAAATTTTGTATAGTTTAACCGAATTGTCGTATATCGAGATGGGGTTGTAGATTAGTGGTTGTGGTTTGTTTTGAAAAAAAAAAAAAAAA
Organism: Magicicada septendecula; assembly: GCA_034769895.1. NCBI lineage: Eukaryota > Metazoa > Arthropoda > Insecta > Hemiptera > Cicadidae > Magicicada > Magicicada septendecula. Next base: position 188,475,737 of record CM068375.1, read on the forward strand.
AAAAAAAAAAAAAAAAAAAAAGGAGGGTAGTTCATCATATGAGTAGGGGTTCTGTTCGTCTTCCATCGCATCTCTATATACGATAATACGGTACATGTAACATATAACCTATTTACAGGTAATTAAGAAAAAATAATAAGTATAAATATTATAATAAGTATAATATCAAGTAAGTAAATAATTTTGGAAAATATTTTAAAGTAAACTTATGTAACCAAAAGGTTTAATTATTATTTTGCGGTACCTGCTATGTTAGGTTATGAGTACGGGATAATGGTATTAAGAATGTGATTGTGGAGGAATTTAAAGAGAGATTAGAACCAATGATGTAATGTTTGTAAAATTTAGTGAAATAAGAAGAAAAAACTGGAACATTTAATCACGTAGAATCATTTTGAAAATTGTAATTAAAGTCATGGAAATTGTTTTGAATGTACTAAGAGATGAACTTGAAGTATAACCGCCCCTGGAGTAACTTTATGTTAGTGGTGTGTAAATTCATTTTGATTCAAATTGAAATTGTAATTTTACATATTTTATACATTAACTTCATAAAAGAAAAATCTAAGAGACAAATATGTTATCTAACAGATTTATAAAATCTGAAAAGTGTAATAAGCAGATATGGCAATATATGATGTAACCAGAATGTTTAGACGATGAATGCTGAAACTGAGCATGTTTATAACTGTTGTTTAGGAAAACAAGTCTGGCACACAACTGTGTTTATGTAAACAGTAAACAGGTGTGTTGTAGTGGTATGTTGTGACTAATGCCTACAGACATACTTGGTGACCATAACAAGAAATGTTGTAGCCTGCTGAATCAGTATCTTGAGCAAAACCCTATTGTGACACAAAAGAATTAAAGTAAATTTTTTGCTAAAATAATCATTATATTGTAACTTAGAGTTTGAGAAATTAAAAAAAACCATACAACCATTAAATTAATTTGGTATTCAAATTAATAGAAACAATGATTTTTAACAATGAACCTAAATTGTTTGAATTTTAAAAGTTTTGAAAAAAAAAAAAAAAAATGGAGTGCATATAATTTCAAAATTAAATAAATTTTAGAATTAAGTGACCAAAAACAATTGTCAAGAGTTAGTATCAGTGAGTATGGGAACATTTTGAAGAGATGTGTAATAAAATAAAAACTTGTTGTCAATACAAGAAGTGGGGATATTTTGGGGGGTAGATTGGTGTACAATAAAGTGATAGAACAATGGAGCGTTGAACTGTATATGTAGAAAGTTTAGTTCAATTGTTAATAAATTAGTTAGCTATTAAGTGGCTATGGCGGGGGTTGCCTGTGCTCTCGCTAATAGCGAAATGGGTTGGGGGTAACAGTGAGCGTTACCTCCATCGGAGGCCAAAAGGGCGATAAATGTGCGGCACACCTTATCCGTGTAAATTAAAGTGTACACACTGCCAAACTAACGTGTTGCACATAACTAGATTGATGTAACAGGCAGTTAAATTAAAGTTAGATTTCCTCGACTTTTCGGGCGGTTACTGTCTTACCAGCACTAACCGTGGTTTTGGCTAGCGGCCAGCTATGGTCATATCAAGTCCCTTGACCATAGCTGACTTGAAATTGGTATATATTTGAAATTCAATGGGGGGAGAACTTAGGGGAAATCTTCCCGGAACTATGGAACAGCGGCTGCCACTCTGCCCGCCTTGGGGTAGCAAGACAGGTGGTAGAACCGTCTTAAGGGTGTATGATTATATAACAAGAACATGATGATATTCACTATGTTTAAAACTTAATAGCGGAAGCAGAGACACGGAGAGGTAAAACCTGCTCCAAAATATACAGTCTCTGTGGAAGCGAAAAGGCGCCACAGTCTTACATAATTTGAAATAGTGTGTGTGGCTGGGAGGTGACGCAAAGGAGTCACGAATGTAAATTTTATAACATAACATTTTTTTACTCAAAGTTTGATCAAATAAAACTGCTTGTGCTCTGTTCAGGTAACTAGATGCTTAGATATCTAATGTGAGGTGTTCATTACATGCTACAATTTTAAGTGTATTGTTTTATTGTCGTCTGTTAGATAAGCATTGATAAGAATATGTATTTTATTATGTGTATATTTTTTTTCTAAGCCAATAATTAAATCGTCTGGCAGGTTAACATAAATGACCAGAATCAGAAAAAGGGGAAACAAGGAGGTGAGGAATAAAGATAAATAAATATCTATATCTTTCATGTAATGTGTTCAATTTTGAGAGGTGTATTGTAATTATGTTAGGGTATCAGCTGATCAGCAATAACGTCACTGGTACATTATTTATAAATGTTTAAGCAATTGATGTTCAATGTAATGTTTTAAGGTATTACAGATATTTTAAAGTAATGATAAAAATAATTTGCTAAAATGAGAAATAAAGTAACAATTTGTGAGAGCTAATGAAAGATAGTGTTTGGGTGATAAATATTTTATGGGACCTATAGATCTGTCCCAATTGAATTCCAAGTTGAATTTGAAATAGTAGAGGTGAAGATGATGTAATGTTGTTTTTGAGTTAATGTAATGTAACAGAATGTTGTGAAATATTAAGGTTGACACAGTGGTAATGGAGACTTTATGTAGATTTTGAGTGCTATGTTGTTTATAATTAATGATGTTATTTTGTTGCATTTGTAGTAAGGTAATGAGATTGAGATTTTTGGGGATGGCAATTTTGTATTGGGGGTAGTGTATTTGGGGAGTCCGCAACAAGGGTTGGGACGGGATTAGGACCGATTGGCGCCAGAAAGGGTTACCTAGGGAAGGTCCAGGAACCAACATAAGGGAATGAGTTTTGGGTAGGGGAAACACGTATCCTAAGTACAAAGGGTTAGAGAATATTTTTTTATACATGTAGAAAAGGCGGCGAATGGGGTTCAATGGTAAGTTGGGGCTTAGAGTGTCTTGATTAGTAGACATTTTGATAGAGATGGGTGTCCTGTTACTTGAAGTTGTTAGTGATTAGAGTTAGAGGGAGAAAGATTATATATGTATACCGATCTAATACAGTTAATGAGGATAAATAATTTACATCACCCATCGTTGATTAAAGTAAGTTTGTTAAGCAAAAAGAGAGAAATTTATGATAAAGAATATAAAATTTTTATTTTTTCGAAACCAGTGACAGAATTTTAATAGAATTGAAAAAAATGTAAAGTCAAGGATTGTTTATTATACAAATGTCAACTTGCTGATTATTTATATTAATATTTTGTTTGTTTTACATGTTTTAGTTTATTATGTTTTATATTTCAAGTTAGATTGTTACAGATGTTTAATGTAGGTCAAGGGTTTGGGACTTGACCTAGTTACGATCAGCTGATGAGGTCATACACCTACTAAGCTTGTATATAGTAGGAAGTCGATTCAATTTGTTTGTTTAATTAATTCAAACCAATATTTGAATAATTTTAATAAATACGTTATTTAATAAATAAATTTAATAAAATTTTTTAATGAATAAATTTAATTTTTTTTTTAATTTCAAAATTTTTGAAAATTTTAATTTTCTGAGAAAAAAAAAACTTGATTTTTCGCCTGCCAGCGAACGCATATTTTAGGTAGGGATTGTTTTATTATGTGTGTATTTACCATGTTTTGTTGTTTTGTTGATTGTTTAGTTTACTGATTTCTTGTATTGAACTGTATTGTTAGGTTAGGTTAGACTAAGACATGTTAGGTTAAGGATTTGTTCAAGTAGAGAAAACTCTTAATTCAAGTCATTTTAAAGGAAACAAAAAATAATGAAGAGAATTTTTTTGAGCATATTATTTTTTTGAACTTTGAATTTAAAAAAAAAAAAAACTTTTGTCAATTTTAAAGAATTTTTGTGATTTTTCAATTTCACAAGGTATCATGTAATGTGAGTATGTGTGAGCCCAGTATTTGCTAAAGGCAGCCCAGTTTTCAACAAAGGGGAACCATATCGGCTGAGGATCTGGCATAATCTGAGCCAGGGAGTGGGGATTTTTTGGGGGTAGCATGCGAGAAGGCGAGGCGCGCTGTGGGGCGAGTCTGTTCGATTTCTCGGTGTTGGGATCTCTTACGGAGAAGTCCAGTGATCTCGTTCAGATGAGTCCATAGTCGCTAAGCCAGGGGGTAGTGTACCCATAAGTAGTGAGAACCAGGGGGTTGTTGGCACCAGTTCCTCACCGGTCCTCTTCAGGGTTTGTCGATGAGATTTCTTCTGTTATGAACAGCCGAATTCTCATCGAGGGGGTATTGTAATGGGTCGAATTAGAAGGTTTTTTATTTTATTGATTTTGGGACTTGATTTTATAAAGATTTTAAATTCACTTCATGTATGTATAAGCCACCCCGTTTAATTTTATATTAATACAAATTACCCATTCAACCACTTTCAAATTGCCAGACTTTCACCTGTGGGGAGCCTCCAGTACAGCAATGCAACATACATACAGTCAGCCAAAACAATTGCCAGACGCATTGCGTAATCACATAGCAGCAGCCTTGTGACACAGTCTCCAGTGTGCAGTTTGGTATCAGAGAGTAAGCAGCACCAGACAATAGAATTGTGAATTTAAAACAGGGGCCTCGGGTTTACAAGATAGGCCGTTAAAACAAATTTGGCCTATCTTAGAAAGTGTGAAAACAGTCATTAAAAAGTACTAACAGTGTACAAACAAAAAGTTTGCAACAGTCTTTGGGCGACTTTCGACTGCGCAGGCAGTCCGTTAAACGGGGCTCAAAAATAAAACTTTTCTAAATTAAAATTCAGTGCAGTAAATAAAACGAAGTGCGGCTAATCTGATACAACAAAGAAGAACCCATATAACTATTTTCGGACACGACTAAATACAAAATGAAAAAATTAAGTGCTCAAGTTATAAACGCGTGCCGGCAGGGAGAGGTTTTTTAAAAATGTTAAGGGTTTAAATAATATTCTGTGTGAGTGGTGAGTGGCAAAGCTGGGCTGTTTATATTTGTGTTTGTATTTTATATTTGCGTTTGTGTTTGTGAAATAATAAGGTAAGCTCTAGTCTGTAACTTCCTTTACAAACCAGATGCACGAGTTGCACCATATGTTACTCCATGTAAACCTATTTGTCAAACAGTAATTTCAACAATTGAGCATTAAAAGTACCAATTCTCTTCCAAAAAATGAGTTGTGTCAGTGCTTTGCGTAACCTGTAAACCATGTTTGTATCTAGCGTTCATGTGCTCGAACCCAGGAACCTAGCAGAACAGATAGCGACGGTAAGTGAAAAGTAGATTTTTTGTTGTTGTTGTTGTAATAATAAGTATTGTGATCGATTAGTACATCACACATTGTCCTATATTTATTTCATTATTATAACAAATTAGTCTGTTTTTTCACTATAGTGATTGTATTTGACATGTCTCTTTCTTATGATGATAATCACTTTCTGCATATCCCCTCACTATTTTGATCTATTTGGGCCTGTTTGCTAACGCATTATATTGACTCATGGTATTTTCTCTTTCTTCTTTATACTCGATGATATATTCTTATTACTCTTCTTTCTTCTTCGTTGGGTTGTTTTAATATTATTTATTCGTAGATACACTTTTTGATTTTCATACTCCTGTTCCTTCCTCCATGCTTGATGAAATATGTTCATGTTATTCTTCTATTTGACGTATTAGACCTTTTTTATGTAACTGTTATTTTGGTACATTACAACATATAGCAGAAGAAATAAGGAAATTACAGATCAAGAAAATTATTGAGTCAGAAGTAGATTCTCAGTCAATATTGAAGAATCAACAATAGTCAGTTAATCATATATTTTCGTATTTTTCTTGAGTGTTTGGGAAATGAAGTTCCATAAGATATTTTTGTAGAACCAATTAAACTCGACAACTGCCAATTCAGGTGTCTGCTGTCTCATCTTGGGTGACTGGCCTTATCAAAGGAATATTTGAAAAATTAACTCGTATCTTTAACTTGTGATGAAGCAGTTGTAATGTTACCGAGGAGTTGTAATGTTACAGCAACACACCGAGCAGTTCTCGAGGTATTGCTGCTCCCTTTAAGAAAAATTTTCCTGATATAATTATTTGACAATGTGCAGCCATAGGCTAGAACTCTCAGTTAGAGTTACGGCAGTGATATTAGTCAGAGATATTAGGACAGTGAATAGGTTTAAAGCTTTCCTGCATACACTGCATGCTATATGTCATGTTTGAACAAAAAGTGCAAGAGAGCTCTTTAGGCTTGGGACTGATGCTGATGCACTGCAATAACTTTTACTGTGTTGACCTACAATAAACGAACATTAGCATGTACAAACCAAACAAAAATAAACTGTCTAGTTAAAGTTTTTGAAAAAAGGAAAGCACTCAACAGGAAAAAAAAGAGCTCAACAGACTGTATAAAACCTGAAAATTTTCAGTGTTCCACTACCTGAGATAGTTAAAGCAGCAGATCCATTCATATCTCCAAGGGTGTTCTACAATAGCTGTAAGCAATATGTACAAAAATGGCTTGTTTCAAGAGAAGATGCAGAACTGCCAAGACATGCTCAAGAGAAGAGAAAATGGCCCATTGAAGCTAGGAATAATACAGACCAAGTTTTTACCCTTGACAAGTGTGTTAATATGTGACTGCTTAAAGGTCGATATGTTGCAACTGACACTAAATGCAAAGAACCTGATAGCGAAGAAAAGAATGCTAAAGAAATGGCTACACCAGGGAAAATCTTCTAATACCCATAGCATGTCAGCCTAATAAGTTTAAATCTATTTAACATGTTTCAAAAAATGTTTAATTATTATTTTAATACACGTTAAATTTATTTCAGTTAGAATTTAAATTGTATTAGTTAATTAAAATAGTTAAATGTTAATAATTTATAATATAAATTAACTTCCTTCTTATTTCCGAATTATGTCTATAACTTAAAGTCTTAATTTTGCATTACTCAAAGAATAAAACTTTAAAAATTACCATGCTCTGCAGACAATAACCTTCTCCCCTCCACATTTTAGCTATGAGTTCCGCCATCTTTTCTTTTTCTCTACAAAATGTACACACACAGACACACACACACACACTACAGTCTTGGTACACAAATAATTTAATATTTATTACTATCATTTTACAATCAAGATAATTATATAAATTTTACTGTATCTTGATTGTAAAATAGTAATAAATATTAAATCTATAATATATTTGCCAAAGCCCACTCACTGACTCATCACTGTATCTCAACAATGACAAGGCCTAGAAAGATGAAACTTTACATAAATATTCACTAGATACTGTAGATGTGCAATAAGACGGGGGTTGACAAAATTCAAAATTTTAGGGGGGTTTTGGAGGGGTCAAAGTGACCGAATATTCTCATAAGAAATACATGACAGTTAAAACGTGACAACTGTTAGGCAGCTTCTAGATGAGATAGAAACATGAAATTTGTTCTACAAGTTAACTTAACCCTCTTTTAAAGAACACAAAGGTCAATCTTAAATAATTTTAATTAAAACTACCCTAAAGAAATCTAGAATATATTTGCCAAAGCCCACTTACTCACTTAGTCATCACTGTATCTCAAGAACAACAGGGCCTACAAAGAAAATATTTCCGAATAAATTGATTCAAAGTTGTAAAAGGAGCGTAATAAATATATAGAAAACATTTGTCGGTAGAAAACAATATTATACGATATATTAACTATTGTCTTAAATAAATATTAATTAATTATGAACACATGAATTTTATGCATTCCTGCGATAAGAACGTGTTCCCAGAAGTACTATCACACAATTTACGTAACATATTTGTTTACGTTGCAATGTAGTCCATAAAGAGTTGTTATGTTTAGTCTGGTCTGGACACAACTCAGACACACTTGTGTTATGGGGTTCAGTCTAAAGGCCACTGATAACAGGCCAGAATGCTGCTTTGTTCAGTTCAGTTCAGTCGCTACACTGCCACTGCACACTCCTGCTACTTTGTTTAAGACGATTATTTTGTTAGTTTTAGTTTGAGCATTGGATATTCTTGATTTTTTATTAGTTTGTATCTTATTTTTTAGTTTATTTGTCAAGTTTGTAAGTTTGACTATTTTTCTTATTTTTGCAGTGTAGATTCCACTTTATTAAATAGGTTTTTGTTCTACCGCCGTTGTTGCTCTTACAGTTTTTGTTAAGAAGAGAATAATTTTGTTCTAGTTTGTTTTAAATAGGCTTTCTTTTCTACTTTTTATATTTGTTTTATTAGTTTGTATCTTATTTTTTAGTTTATTTGTCAAGTTTGAATATTTTTCTTATTTTTGCAGTGTAGGTTCCACTTTATTCAATAGGTTTTTGTTCTACCGCCGTTGTTGCTCTTACAGGTTTTGTTAAGAAGAGAATAATTTTGTTTTAGTTTGTTTTAAATAGGCTTTCTTTTCTGCTTTTTATATAAATTCTATATCCCTAATACATGATGGAACAAATTGAAGTTGATGGGATCATGGTACCTCACCGTATTGTGCCTTTGGGTGCAGATGGGTCATGCTTCTTTTACTCCGTCTTACCTCATGTACGGTACTGTCTCCCATGCGTCTCAAGTTGCGAACAAGCGTTGTACAGTACATTTGTAACAACTGGCAATGGTTTGAGGAGCATACAATGATGGCGTGTGGTAACATTTATAGAAGTTTGGCTGAATACCGTGCTCACATGTCTCTGTACACCACATATGCCACCCACTGTGAAATTCAGGCTGCTGCCGAAATATACCCTTACCATCTGGTGGTGTATCATGATGGTGAGGTGATTATTGCGATTCAAGTGTTCTGGACCCATGATGAATGCCCACTTTGAACCTCTTAGTCCTCAATACATTCCTCCTCATACATCAACTGTTGTTAACCGTCCCATCTGCAGCTCGCTTGGTACTGAGAGCCTAGAAAAAATCGTTGTCGAGCAAACTGCCCAAGACCAATCCAACGATGATATACCACTTACTGTTGTTAACCGTCCCATCTGCACCTCGCTTGGTACTGAGAGCCTAGAAAAATTCATTGTCGAGCAAACTACCCAAGATCAATCCGAGGATGATATACCACTTATTTATTTGCTAAACGTGATATCCAGAACCGTTGTGTGATGCCCCCTACTCCTAATTTCGCCTTCCTCAGAGATCAGTGCTACAGTTGATTCGAGTGTTGGGAAGAAAAGAAGAAAAAATCGACGTTCAAGAGTTAATGACAGAATCAAAAGACACAAAAATAGGGAGTCCGTAAGAAAATACAATAGCAAAAATCCTGAAGTTCATAGAGAGGCTGTTAAAAGATACAACAAGGCAAACCCTGACGTTAACAGGGGTTCAGTTTCTAGATACTCAAAGAAACATCCGGAAGTTAATCAGGAAGCTGTTCGAAGGTACACTGAGAAGAGGCAACTGATCTCATGGAAAACAAAGTCTTTATCAGGATTTAAATATGACCATAGTACAGACTACAATAATGACAAGGTTGTTTCTCTTGGTCACCACATTGAATGCAAGTGGTGCCATGCGAAAAAGTGAAAAGAAGAGAGCCCTGGCTTATGCTGCAGCAATGGCAAGGTTCGTCTTCCTTCTACTCAACAGCTTCCTGAGCCGCTCCATAGTCTTCTTACTTACAGTCACCGTCAGTCTCAGCATTTTTTATCAAATACCAGAAAGTATAACGGATGTTTTCAAATGACTTCATTTAGAGCTAAAGAGGTGCACGAAGGAAATTTCATGCCAACTTTTAAGGTCCAAGGGCAGGTTTACCATAGAATAGGAAGTTTGTTACCTTCTCCCCAGCAAGACCCCTCTTTTCTACAAATTTATTTTGTTGGAAACGATGAAAAAGAAACAGAAATCAGATCCAACCTCTTTACTTTGGTTAAACCTTGGTTAGTTGGCCAACTTCAAAAATGTCTGCATGATAACAATCCCTACATACGAGATTTTAAAACCACAATGGAAAATGTTCCGGAGGGGCAGGAGTTCAAAGTTATTCATGCAGACAGGAAGCCTGCAGTTGAACATAGGGGTCGTTACAATGCGCCAGCAACAAGCGAGGTAGCTTAGGTTATTGTGGGACAGGAGTTTGAAAAGAGAGACATAATTCTTCACAGCAGAGACACGAAGTTGGTACGGATCAGCGAAACTCATCGTGCATACGACACTCTCCAGTACCCTCTTATGTTCTGCCATGGAGAAGACGGCTACTCTATCAATATTCCACAATATGATCCAATATCTCAAGCATCTCTCAAGAAAACAGTTTCCGCTTCAGACTTCTACGCTTACAGAATAATGGAAAGACAAGGTGAAGAAAGTTACCTATTGCTGTATCGTAGTCTTTTCAACCAGTTTTTGGTTGATATGTATGCCACGATAGAGACAGAAAGGCTTAACTTTATAAGATTCAACCAGAGTAAGCTGCGAGCAGAAAACTTAGTTCATCTTAAAGACGCCATGTGTAAGGGGGTGCTAACGTTTCAGATATGGGAAAGAGGGTCGTGTTACCATCCAGTTTTACTGGTGGGCACCGCTATATGCACGAGAGAACTCAGGACGCCATGACATATGTTCGTCACTATGGTCGTCCTGATTTGTTTATCACATTTACATGTAACCCGAAATGGTCTGAAATTGGAGCTGCCTTAAAGAGACAGACAAAAGCCTCAAGACAGACATGACATCATAGCTCGAGTGTTTCATTTGAAAGTTAAAAAACTTATTCATCTTTTAACTAAAGGTTCCATTTTCGGTCAAAGTAGGTGTTACATGTATACTGTGGAGTGGCAGAAGCGTGGCTTGCCTCACGCACACATCTTGCTATGGCTGCGGACAGGATCATGGCCGACCAAACTGACAGTGTCTTAAGCGCAGAGGTACCTGACCCTGAACTTCATGAAATTATTAAGTCGACAATGATTCATGGCCCTTGCAGAAGCTTAAACAGGAACTCGCCCTGCATGGTTAACGGCTCATGCTCCAAAAGATATCCACGTCCCTTATCTAAAGAAACCCAAACTGCTGACGATGGCTACCCCCAGTACCGTCGAAGGTCTCCTGCTGATGGTGGTTTTACAGTCAACATCAATGGAGTAGACCTAGACAGTCGGTGGGTGGTACCGTACAATCCTGTTCTGTCACGTACCTTTTTGGCACATATCAATGTCGAGTTGTGTAACTCTGTCAAATCGATAAAGTATATTTGCAAATATGTGAACAAGCAGCTTTTGTGTTGGAAAATGAGTGGGACGAAGTGTTCAAATATGAAGCAGGCCATTACATAAGTAGTTCCGAAGCGGCATGGCATATATTTTGCTTCCCAATCCATGAAAGATATCCTCCCGTAATGCATTTGGCTGTACACCTTGAAAATGGCCAGAGAATTTATTTTAATCCCGGAAACGTTCAAGACAAAGTTCAAAATCCACCCAAAACCACTCTACTGGCATTCTTTGAACTATGCAAATCAGACAATTTTGCCAGAACCATAATCTACAGTGAAGTCCCTGCTTACTACACCTGGAAAAACAATAAGTTTAGTCGGCGGAAACAAGGCAAAGCCGTTCCCGGACATCCAGGAGTGAAAAAGATCAAGTGTTCGGTCGGGTTTATACTGTACACCCTAACAATGCAGAATGTTACTACCTACGTCTTCTCCTTCATGAAGTTAAAGGGCCTACAAGTTTTAATGATCTTAAGAGAGTATCTGGCATAGTTCACTCCACTTATCAGTCTGCCTGCAGAGCGTTGGGTTTACTTCAAGATGACAATCATTGGGACATCACCTTGGAGGAAGCTGCTCTGTCGGAGTCACCACAGAAAATCAGACAACTGTTCGCTGTCATTTTGGTGTTTTGTCAAGCAGCAGATCCCTTAGTGCTGTGGGAGAAACACAGAGACAGTATGTCACAGGACTTCAAGAGACAGATGGAGTATGAATGTCCGGGCTTAGAGCTTGAACTATGGAACAACATCATTTACAACAAATGCCTACATTCATTAGAAAACTTAGTCTCTTCAATGTCCAATCAATCCCTCCAACAACTCGGTCTTCCTTCTCCAAGTCAAGAGCCCAACAGTTCTGCAGTCAACCGTAAACTGAACGACGAGCAGAAAAATGTCTACAACGAAGTAATTGCAAGCATTGAATCAGAGGCTGGACGACTATTTTTCCTTGATGCACCAGGTGGTACAGGGAAAACCTTTTTGATTAATTTAATATTAGCCACGGTAAGACAAGATAGGAAAATTGCTATATCTGTGGCTTCGTCAGGTATAGCAGCAACGTTGTTGGATGGAGGGAGGACAGCTCATTCTGCCTTCAAACTGCCTCTCAACTTAAACCACTCTGAGACCCCATTTTGCAACATATCAAAACAAAGCGACACAGCGAAGGTACTTAAGGATTGTAAGTTGATAATTTGGGACGAGTGCACCATGGCTCACAAGGGAGGAATTGAGCTTTGGATAGAACTCTGCAGGACATTAGAAGCAATAAAAACTTGATGGGTGGAGTCACACTTCTAATGGCCGGAGACTTCAGACAGACTTTACCTGTTGTATCTAGGGGAACTCGAGCAGATGAAGTTAAAGCCTGTCTAGAGTTCTGTCCTGTGGCCTAAAGTCCAAGTTCGTTCCTTGAGAGTCAACATGCGGGTGCATCTTAAAGGCAGACGAGTTTTCAAGTTTACTTTTACAGATCGGTAATGGAAATCTACCTGACAAAAATGGCAAAGTCAATATTACAAAAGACTTATGTGAAGTTGTATGCGACTTGACAACGTTGGCTGAAAAAATTTACCCAGATTTAACTAATTTTTACTTGAAAGATGTATCTTGGCTGAAAGAAAGAGCTATCCTTACTCCAAAGAATGACACTGCTGCAAATATCAATAACACATTATTGGAAAAACTGCCAACTGAGATTGTCCAGTACCAATCCGTGGACTCTGTGGTGGAAGTAGAAGATGCGGTCCATTACCCAGTAGAGTTCTTGCACACGCTTAATCCTCCAGGCATTCCACCGCACAATCTTTGCCTTAAAGTTGGAGCTCCAATAATGCTGCTACGAAACCTGGTACCGCCTAAGCTTTGTAACGGTACTAGGCTGCAGATTAAATCGTTGCACAACAACGTCATAGAAGCAACAATATTCACTGGATGTGGTCAGGGGGAAGCAGTCTTCATTCCACGCATTCCCTTAATTCCATCGGATTACCATTTTCAGTTTAAAAGACTCCAGTTCCCTGTCAAGCTCTGCTTTGCTATGACAATAAATAAATCACAAGGGCAGTTTTGAAATTGGCCGGTGTTGATCTGAGGGAAGACTGCTTCTCCGATGGCCAGTTGTATGTTGCTTGCTCACGAGTTAGCTCTTCTGAGAGTTTAACTATCCTTCAGCCACAGGGTCAAACAAAGAACGTTGTCTACAAGGAAGTTTTATAAGTGTCGTATTTCGTTTCACAAAACGATTTCAGTAGACTTAGTATTAGCACCCATTTATGCTTTTAAAAATTTGTAAATATTACATTTATACAATGTGCTTGGTTTCCCAAGGTTAAAAAAAAACCCACCGAACCAATGTGTTTATTCAGTAAAAACCGTAGCAAAGCACGGGTATACAGCTAGTTATATATATTATATTATTACATTTAATTATATTATTATATATTATAGTGTAGATATATATATATATTACTTTAATATTTATAACTAAATTTACCTCAAGATATACTTTTTTCCTATTACTCTCGAAACATGTTCCTAATAGGAAAAAAGTATATCTTGAGGTAAATTTAGTTATAAATATTAAAGTATTATATAAATCAAGAAACGGACTGTAGCAGAAAGTGATTGAAATATATATATATATATTGCAATGAAACACAGGATCCTGATAAGCAGTGCAGGCTTGCATAATACACAGACGATGAACATTCATGTCTAAATTGGTAGTTTTGTTAGATTTGGTTTTTGTGATATAAGTTTTGTATTTTAGAAAGGATAAGGAATTAGGTTTAGTAAAACTGTGTATTATTATTATATTTGTTATTTATTCATGTACTATGTCTGTGGAAATGTGCGCGCGTGCGTGAGTGATAAACGTTTCCCCGGCTGTGCGTGATATAGTTATCGTAGTGTTATGACACTTGAACGGAACATCAACTACTGTATTAGCTACAGTTCCTATATATTTCTATCTATTAAATGACGTTCAAATATGATTTTATTAAAGTATGAAGTTGTTGTAAAACGCAGTTATGCATGAGATAAAGGTATTCTGAGATTACCATCTATGCATGCTCTTGCAAAGTCGATGCACTTTACGGCATGAAAAGTTGCAAGTCATGTTCAAAGTAACCATGTGACTTCCTTCCACCAATTAAATGCTGGAAGGCAGTTGGAAATTTTCTAAAGCCTGTTGTTACACAGTTAGTTCTTCTCAGGCAGCTATCACGATCGGGACGTGCAATTCTTGTTCAAGATTTTTCCGCTTGCAAGAATTCGTTGAGTCTTTTCAGTGGTAGTAACGAGTGTGAAGACTCAGAACTGTTTGTGTATTACATCTCTACACACAGTATTGTTATTATAATATTGCGTGTGTAAATAAATGAACTAGAACTGTGTTACTGTGTGAGGTATTCTGCAGTACCAGTAAAATTTAATAATTACTTAGTAATAAATTTGTCATCATTAGTTTCCGCGTGAGTGGAAGATTTCTGCATAGGGAGGTCTGCTGATCGCGGTAGACCCAGTGGTATGCGTGAACACTTGAAGAGTCCGGATTGGTATAAGCCTAATATACCGTTTCTAAGTAAAACTCACTGTGACCTGAGATACTTGTAAATTATAAATTCTATATGAGGTTTAACCAGTAGTATCCATAGAACCGTTGTGGTGTGCGGAGCATCAGTGTCAACGTTGGGACTACAGGACACCAGCCCAGCTGGAAGCGTTACCAGGGTGAACCGTCTGTCATCAATACGCCACGCCGGACGACTCAACGACACAGCAAAGCCCCCCCCTTTTTCATCAACATCGTCGTGGGAATCATCACATATGTAACGTATCACATCGCGTGTATGAACAGTAATTAACACTTTAAAAGACTATATATCAAACACTACCATTATTATGCTTGTCAATTATATCATATAAACAATTACATATGTCTTGTGTGCAATAAATAATCTTAAACCCTCCAATATAGACTTTTGCATTAAGATACACATACTACCATATCCTATGCGCCAATAGTTAAGTAATTTGTGTTGTCGCATAGAGATATTTGGCGCTTAGCAACGTGGGGCACGTAAAATAGCGGTAACTTTACGCTATTTTATATATGTCAAAGAATATATAATTTGTTGGTAAAATCCTATGTATAATTATAATTAATGTAATATTTGTGTGTGTATGGTTCATATGAAAATCTGAGGATATAATTTATCAATTGTGCATATTCTCTTGTGTGTCATATATGGACAATGTTATCACCATATTGGAGGTAGATTATTAGTTGTTTTGTTATTAGATAAGGTTTGTTTACATTTTGATATATTGAACTGCTTACTGTGTGCGTATAAACTGATTTACACTACGATAATAATCTGGTAATAATAATACGTTTCGTAGCATCAAGTCAGGGAATTTAATTTTATTAAATTTTTAAATTAAATTTGATCACTATGGCGGATTTGGCAGAAATAAAGAATGCTTTAGCGGCCTTATTAGCCGATAAATAGGAAAATAAAGCCCGTCAAGAGGAGACAAAGGTGAGTATACAGAAGATGGCAGAAGAAAATAAAGTCAGTCAAGCCGGTATACAGAAAATTTCAGAGAAAAGGAAAGCCGATGAAGAAGAGATGATAGCCATTAGGCAGAAATTTTGGGAAGAAATGGACGCTGATAGAAAGGAGAGGATGGCGAAACTACAGGAAATGTCAGCTGATACTGAAGTAGACTTAACTGTTGAGAATATTGTACATTGTGATAAGTCTGAAGTACCAAATGTTCTAGTGGAACATACTCTCAAAGAAAGTAATATGAAAGTTAACCAAGATGTTACAACTGAAGGAGTAACGGAGAACAGTAGCGTAGTAGATGAAATTGAAAGTGATTATACAAAAACAACCCAATTAGGGCCTAGTAACTCATCTCTCTGTAAAGTCAAGTATCTAGATTCTGCATCAAATGGTAGTGAAGATAACGAAAGTGAAATTAGAAGTAACAACACTATTGGTCCAGAACATACTTCAGGTAATTGCTATGATGAGGTGGTAGTTTATAATGTAACAGATATAGCGTGAAAGAGCCGTGAACGGATAGTAGAATCTGAAGCTATTATTGATTCGGACAGTTTATGCATAGCACATAAAAATCCCGAACCAGTAGTAGAGCCTGGAACTGGTATTGGTACAGACTGTGCAGGTATTTATAACACAGTTCATACTGGTGAGGTTCGAAATGAATCTAAGTCAGATACTAAGGTGTTTATGAAGGACGGAGAGGTGAATGATACTGATGACAATGAGGTGGAAACAATTATGGTAAATAGTAATGAACCACCGCGTAATCAGTTTCAAGTTCAACCACCACAAAATCAGCCACAATCACAACAACATAAAAATACAACTCAGCAATTTAATACCAACTTATTAGCAACAGTTACTGAAAATAATTCAGTTAAAAAGCAGTTCAATCGATCGAATGTGAGTAATGTTAGTTGTAAGAATAAATTTGTTGTGTCTGGCCTATATCCTGCAGAAATTAGGGATAGTTTAATTTGTAGTAATGGTAACAAGGAATGTAATGAAAATATTGGTGTTAAAGGGAACACTAGCCTTATCATCGATACAAAAATCAGTGCTTGTATTGATGAGATATTGTTCGACAGCGGCGCAGAAATATTGCTGATGGACGAGCAGTTACTAAAGAGGCATAAAAACCACTTTATACAAATTCCGATTCTCCCGGTAAGTCACAAAATTATAAAATCAGCGACGGGTGAGTCGCAGACAGTTGACAAACAGGCACTTATACCAAGATACGTACAGGGAACGGAAATAGAGGTGACTGTACATGTAGTTAGAAAACTCGGACATGATATTATTTTGGAAGTCGACAAGTTGAATACACTGCACACTACAATTGAATTTCCAAACGAAACAGTGCAAGGTAAAGTTGATAGTGGACCCGCACATTATCAGACTGGGACGCTCGAAAGATAAGATAACACATAACTCACTGACCCCCAAGGTTCAGTTAACTGGTTGCGAGATAAAGCAAATAGGGTGTATATTAGATAAATTCAAATCTATATTTCCAAGTAAACGTGTGCGTTTCAAAAAAGAGAAAATATTATACAAAAAAAACCCATAAATAAACGTAAATAAATGTCAGGATATAGGATGTAAGAATGTGTAGTTTATTTAAAATATATCAGTTCAGGTATAAATGTTGTATGTAGGGTAATTCTGTGAATGAGCGATAATCTAGTAAAAGATAAGGAATGTTGTACCTTGTGACCTTGCTTAATTGCTATCTGCTTGTCAAGAACATGTGTATTTGTTATGGTTTAAAGGTTGCCATGTGTATTTGGTTTGTTGTTTCTGTCAAGTTGACAGTTATGAAATGTTAGTATTGCAAAGAAGGTGTTTATTTGATTTTATGTTTGAGGGTATTAGTATTATTATTCTTAGGATTAGGAAATTGTTTTGGTTGTATCAAAGAAAAAAATTTTTTTTTTATTTTGGTAGTCAAATAAAAAAAATTTTTTTTTATGCGGGAAGGGGTTAATCCTGCAATGAAACACAGGATCCTGATAAGCAGTGCAGGCTTGCGTAATACACAGACGATGAACATTCATGTCTAAATTGGTAGTTTTGTTAGATTTGGTTTTTGTGATATAAGTTTTGTATTTTAGAAAGGATAAGGAATTAGGTTTAGTAAAACTGTGTATTATTTTATTTGTTATTTATTCATGTACTATGTCTGTGGAAATGTGCGCGCGTGTGTGAGTGATAAACGTTTCCCCGGTTGTGCGTGATATAGTTATCGTAGTGTTATGACACTTGAACGGAACATCAACTACTGTATTAGCTACAGTTCCTATATATTTCTATCTATTAAATGACGTTCAAATATGATTTTATTAAAGTATGAAGTTGTTGTAAAACGCAGTTATGTATGAGATAAAGGTATTCTGAGATTACCATCTATGCATGCTCTTGCAAAGTCGATGCACTTTACGGCATGAAAAGTTGCAAGTCATGTTCAAAGTAACCATGTGACTTCCTTCCACCAATTAAATGCTGGAAGGCAGTTGGAAATTTTCTAAAGCCTGTTGTTACACAGTTAGTTCTTCTCAGGCAGCTATCACGATCGGGACGTGCAATTCTTGTTCAAGATTTTTCCGCTTGCAAGAATTCGTTGAGTCTTTTCGGTGGTAGTAACGAGTGTGAAGACTCAGAACTGTTTGTGTATTACATCTCTACACACAGTATTGTTATTATAATATTGCGTGTGTAAATAAATGAACTAGAACTGTGTTACTGTGTGAGGTATTCTGCAGTACCAGTAAAATTTAATAATTACTTAGTAATAAATTTGTCATCATTAGTTTCCGCGTGAGTGGAAGATTTCTGCATAGGGAGGTCTGCTGATCGCGGTAGACCCAGTGGTACGCGTGAACACTTGAAGAGCCCGGATTGGTATAAGCCTAATATACCGTTTCTAAGTAAAACTCACTGTGACCTGAGATACTTGTAAATTACAAATTCTATATGAGGTTTAACCAGTAGTATCCATAGAACCGTTGTGGTGTGGTTGCGTTGTGTCAGTGTCAACGTTGGGACTACAGGACACCAGCCCAGCTGGAAGCGTTACCAGGGTGAACCGTCTGTCATCAATACGCCACGCCGGACAACTCAACGACACAGCAAAGCCCTCCCCCCTTTTTCATCAACATCGTCGTGGGAATCATCACATATGTAACGTATCACATCGCGTGTATGAACAGTAATTAACACTTTAAAAGACTATATATCAAACACTACCATTATTATGCTTGTCAAATATATCATATAAACAATTACATATGTCTTGTGTGCAATAAATAATCTTAAACCCTCCAATATAGACTTTTGCATTAAGATACACATACTACCATATCCTATGCGCCAATAGTTAAGTAATTTGTGTTGTCGCAATATATTATATATATGTGCCATAAGTTTGTAAGTGAAACAGTTCAAAACTGGAGAAATTGAATAATGAAAAACAATGTTTACTTTAAAAAATGTTTATTTTCAATTATCATAATCATTATCAGTTAGTTATACATATATATCAGATAAAGGATGGATCGATCTATAGAAAAAATAAACATACACAGCTACAAAACAGAATTTTAAATATTTAATATATATATTAATTTAGTATTCAGTTTTTAATTCTTAATAAATTATAGAAGACCAAAAATAGAACACTGGTGTAGGGAATATTAGACAACAGTGGTTCAAAGAATTATTATATAACATATATAAAACTACAAACACATTATGAACACTCATAAATAATATTTTATTTTATATTAATACACTGCAAGGTGTCTTCTTTTGGTAGTAGTTCAGGATACGTGGATCATGGAAAACTGTATAAATACAATATGTCAACCATCAGACATTTTTATTTAAGACATTTTATTATAGTTAAGTCTTTGTACTCTACACAAATTAGTTAAAAATAATTTACAAATAAAAAAAAATTAACATCATTAGAACAAGATTTTTAATTATATCAATTTATAACATAGAGAATTATCTACTTCTATATTTTATGTTCACGGTAGAAGGAGGATAAATCAATAAACATGAAAATAATGTCTTTTAAATACAAAGAAATGGAAGTTACAATAACTATTTTTTTTTTAACTTAAATAAAAGAATGGTCCACTTCAGTATAGAGTACAATAACTTACAAATTAAAGGGAAAATAATAATAATACAAATACAATGAAGGAACTTAATGTCAATTACCCACACACACTCGCAATAATACTGAATACAACACAAATTTCTTCTGGTAGAAAACACAACACACAACAGTTCTTCATTCAGTCTTGCCATTTAGGTCAGAGTCATCTCAGCTCTGAAAAAAAGAGAAATAAGTGTTATGTTTGTTGTAAACTTATAAAAGAATGATAACTAATATTACTGGTCTAATAACAAATACATTGTATACCGTACTTATTCTTTAAAATATATTTTGTGTGTGTGTGTGTGTGTGTAAGCTGTTGTATTATACCGGGTGGCCCATAAGTCAGTTGGCACTAGCAGTATGTAGATGCTCGATTGACTAGCATAGTAGTTACTTGACTTGACTAGAGCAGTAGTTCCCATAATTCAGTTGAGATTTGAGGTTACGAGGTTAGGTTGATGTTGATGAGTATGCTGTTGTTAGCACTTGTTTGTTGTTCGTGTTGTTTGCGAGACAATGAATAGAAAACTATCTACAGAGCAGCGTGTTTTTGTACTGCAGATGTGGTGGAAACAGGACCATAATTACAGTGATGTTGTTGAGTTATTTGCGGAATGTTTTCCAAACATCGCACCTCCATCTAGAGAAGGTACTCGTAAACTGAATAAGAGGTTTGAACAGACTGGAATGGTAGCGGAACTTCTTCGATCAGGTAGGCCAAAAACAGTTACAACAGAAGAGAATTTAAATATCGTTGCGCAATGTTTTGTGCAGTCACCAAAGAATTCAACACGAAAAGCGTCCAATGAATATGGAATACCTCGAACAAGCCTGCAAAGGATGCAAAAAACGTTGAAGTTGAGACCATATAAGCCCACTTTACTCCAAGGCCTAAATGAAGATGATCCTGATAGGCGTACAGAATTCTGCGAATGGTACGCAATACGACAAGAAGCCGATCCACAATTTTACAAAACCATTCTTTGGAGTGACGAGGCTACTTTTAAGCTGAATGGTACAGTGAATAGGCACAACTGTGTTTACTGGGATACTGCAAATCCACATGTGGTGATAGAGACAGAGTTAAACACTCCGGGGGTTACTGTTTGGGCAGGGATCTTTGCCGGTGGGATCATCAGACCCTACTTTTTTAATGATACAGTGAATGCTGAAAGTTACCTACAAATGCTTCACAAAGTGTTGATGGAACTAGAAAACAGTCCACTTTTTGAACACCTGCAGCCAATTCGAGAAAAGTTAATATGGCAACAAGTTGGGGCACCCCCTCACTATGGACTGATTGTGAGACTTTTTGAATGCAACGTTCGATGAATGGATTGGCAGATGGGGTCATGTTGAATGGCCTCCACGTTCTCCTGATCTTACCCCGATGGACTTCTCGGTCTGGGGTATACTAAAAAATGCAGTGTACTCCGTGAAGATTCGTGATGTGGAACAATATTGAAGGAAGGCATTCAATCTGAATTTGAACACCTACAGTCCCTGAATATTTTGGACATAACTTGTGCTTCGAAGATTTCAAATTTGCATAGAAAAGGATGGAGGCCACTTTGAGCATTTCTTGTAGGTCATGAGAACTATGCTATTAACTATCCGTATGCGTTATCTGTATCTGTATCCCTGCTGCACTACAATAAAAGTGCTATTTGCAATTTTGCCAACTGACTTATGGGCCACCCTGTATTTTGCAAAATTATTAATTACATATTTCTGTCAAGGTATACAAGATCTAATTCGAAACTACCAAGTAGGCAGCTAGTTTGCAGAACCATCTATTCATTCTGCTAATAAAACATTTTATTATATATAACACATAAAATTCTATTTATGTAAAATAAAAAAATAATACTTTGCAGCAGCACTTATAAGCAGATGCAGTTCTTATTATGTTACTCGGATGACTACACAACAATGCAACACACATTTTATTAATAGTTTAATACCGGGACTGGATCCTTCGCCCAGGGCCAGGCCAGTTTTGCATTTATTTAAAATTCTGTAGCTACTATATTATACAGAAAAGTACATGCCATATACGATTTAGGCATCGATGCTGCCTGTAATTACTTTTCAAAGAATCAGTTTTATGAAAAATAAAAACCTGGCTGGGACAAATGTAGTTACTAAAAACGCATGATATTATTATTATTATTTGTTATAAATAAATTAAACATATTGCAACATGATGTTTCTACTATAATCAGTTTTATAAATTTACATTTTTTCTTGGTGAAATAATTTTAAAATGTGGCTCTAGGTACAATGGAATTTTATATATAATGCGCTGAGTTTTTGTCAACTGTTGTTATAAAGAGTGAATGCCGATATAACCTAGTGGACCATTTAAATACTATAAGAACACGTTTTGTTTTAAACCAGCTCCAAATACATATTTATACACACAGTGCCACAGTAGACATAGTAAACTGCGGGATGTCAATTGACGTCCATCAGCATCAAAGTGTTGTAATTGTGTTTACTAGATGTACATTATAATACTCCTGTTAGTAGTATACATGAAAATTATGCATGTATTTTAAATACAGACTCAGATGACTCAAGAAAAAACAAACAAACAAGAAAGAAATAAGATGATGTTATATAAACTATATGTGATAGATTGCAAGAAAGTTCTGAAATAAATGTATATTGAAACTGGATTCAAGAGAATAAGTATATTATTTTTATGCCAATTACTTATGTAACAAAGTTTCCAGATTAAAGGAAGAAGAAAGAAAGGGTATTAAAAGTCAGAATTAACCACGATAATTAAATCCTTATGCACAATACATCAATGCCTCAACCAATTTAACAGCAAATCCCTGATTGAGAGATATGTTATAATTTCATCAAGTATACTAGGTAATTATCTGAAACTGCTGTAATTTAAAATAAATTATTGAAACTGTTAATATGAAACTATTTTAATGAATCTTATGCTATTGTGGATATTCAATCAGTAAACAATAGTGTAGACAATATTGGGGTTATGGGGTTTACAACCCCCCCCCCCCCATTGGGTGGGTCCCAATGAGATCTTATAGGTAAAAATTTAATAAAACATTTTACTGAGATATCTTTCCTACAGATGGTTCAGTGCCATGTGGGTCTGTGTATGACGACTGCTTGTGAACTGTGAACAGGTCTGTTACCTAGGTTTAGGGAAAGGTTACACAGGTATGACAGAGGTATGTTCTTATCTTACACTACATTCACCAATGCCACCTGGTCATCAACACTAGCCCCATCATTACTGATAACCTTCTCCCCCACAGAGAAAAACACTGTCTACAGCACTCTCAGTACAAGAATAATAAGCTTATAAACTCCAGTACTATGGATTCTGAGACAAGGTAATTGTTATTCCTCTTTGCATTTCCCTTTTACAAAATTGTGACTCAAAAGACAGATAAAACATAGAAAAATAAATGGCCTGAAAAAAGCAGACTTTCAGATTTTTTTGTGATAGTTAACTTTTTTAGCACAGCTGATTGTTGAAACAATGGAAATGGCTGAGAGCAGTCTGAAAAGTTCTTGGCCTCGACCATAGGCAGCAGTAACCTATTACAATTTCTGGTCATTCTAAGTGTATTATATAACCGTTTGAAACAGAAGTGTTGTCTGTATTTCTTAAAATGGAGAAAATTGAATATTGTGCGATCATAAAGTTCTTCGTAAAAGATGGTTTAACTTCAAGCAAAATTTATTCAAGGTTAGTTCAAGTGTGTGGAGACTCTCCTTCATTTCCAACAGTTAAAAAATGGGCTGCCGATTTTAAACGTGGAGACGTACCAGCCTGGAAGACGATCCATGTGAAGGACGTCCAAAAATGGCAACAACTCTGGAAACTGTCGAAACAGTGCATAATATGGTTTTGGACGATCGCCGAATTAAAGTGCATGGAGTTGCTGAGACTATAGGCATTTTGAAAGAATGCATCAGAAATATTTTATATGAGGAACTGGAAATAAAAAAGCTTTGTGCTCGGTGGGTGCCGCGTTTGCTCACAGCAGATCAAAAACGCTTGCACATGAAAATATCTGAAGTGTTTGGAGCACTTTAATAAGAACTGTGCGTTGGTTTATAACAATGGATGAAACATGGATCCACCACTACACACCAGAGTACAAACAACAGTCAAAGCAGGCAGAAGCTGGTTCAGTGCCAAAGAAGGCAAAGTCAATTCTATTACGTCATGGCACCAGTGTTTTGGGATGCTATAGGTGTTTTGTACATCAATTATCTCGAAAAAGGTGAACAATAACCAGGGAATGATATTCCAACCATTTATCGAAATCAGACAAAAAAAATCGTGAAAAAACACAGTTTGTAAAAGAAAAAAAATAATTTTCATAAAGACAATGCATCTGCCCACATAAGTGTTTTGCCAATGGGAAAATTAAGAGATCTCCGCTATGAATTGTTGGAACATCCTTTCTATTCCCTAGACTTGGCTCCCTCAGACTTCCATATTTTCCCAAAACTCAAAATCTTCCTTGCTGGTCAGTGTTTTTTATCGGACCAAGAGATGATTTCAGCTACAGAGGGGTATTTTGCAGACCTTACAGAAAACCACTCATGGACGGGATAGTGGTATTGGAACATCGCTGGAATAAATGTGTTATGCTAAAAGGAGATTATGTTGAAAAATAAAAAATATTTTTGAAATTATAAATTCGTTTTTTCATTGTTAGGCCGAGAACTTTTCAGACCACCATCGTATTTTACCTAAAGCTAATAATACTCAAGTTATATTTAATTTTAAGTGTTTAATAATTTATTTTGAAAATGTTCAAATTATTTTTTCTGGATGATGTTGTGGATAAATAAGGAAAATTTGATTAGAAAACTGATGGAATCAAACTGGAATGGATTAAGATGTTGATCCAATTTTAAGAAAGTTTGTTTATTCACTACACAAGGCTATCAGATGACAAAATGTGCAACATACTTAACCTAAAACTGAGTGCTTTTTACTTCCATGTTCCATAAGGAAATGAAAGTATGGTGATACCAAAAAAACTGTGTTCGAGATTATTGCAGATTCTGATTGTACTACCTTCAAAACATGAAAAAAAGTCATTTTTCGAAAAGTGTCTGTCTGTCTTGGATTTTTTCTCTATGGCAAACGATAACAGCCGCAAATTCAAACAGAATTAAATAATTTTTTGCATACAGCCCTGATTTGTAGAGTAGGCCTACTCAAGACATATTGTTTTTGGTGAAGATCGGTTAAGGGAAAGGGGTAGTTTACTGGCAACATTTTTTTTAAATCAAGGGTAATTTTTACTTCCATGTTCCTTAAGGAAATGGAAGTATGGTGATGGCAAAAAAAACCGTGTTCGAGATTATTGCAGATTCTGATTGTACTACCGTCAAAACATGAAAAAAAGTCATTTTTCGAAAAGTGTCTGTGTGTCTGTAATTTTTTTCTATGGCAAACGATAACAGCCGCAAATTCAAACAGAATCAAATAATTTTTTGCATACAGCCCTGATTTGTAGAGTACTCAAGACCTATTGTTTTTGGTGAAGATCGGTTAAGGGAAAGGGGTAGTTTACTGGCAACATTTTTTTTAATCAAGGGTAATTTTTACTTCCATGTTCCTTAAGGAAATGGAAGTATGGTGATGGCAAAAAAAAATCGTGTTCGAGATTATTGCAGATTCTGATTGTACTACATTCAAAACATGAAAAAAGTCATTTTTCGGAAAGTGTCTGTGTGTCTAGATTTTTTTCTATAGCAAACGATAACAGCCGCAAATTCAAACAGAATCAAATAATTTTTTGCATACAGCCCTGATTTGTAGAGTACTCAAGACCTATTATTTTTGGTGAAGATTGGTTAAGGGAAAGGGGTAGTTTACTGGCAACCTTTTTTTTTTAATCAAGGGTTTTTTTTTATGGCAAACGATAACAGCCGCAAATTTAAACAGAATCAAATAATGTTTTGCATACAGCCCTGAATTGTAGAGTTCTCAAGACCTATTGTTTTTGGTGAAGATCGGTTAAGGGAAAGGGGTAGTTTACCTGCAACATTCTATGTTTTAACAAGGGTATTTTCTATGGCAAACGATAACAGCCGCAAATCCAAACAGGATCAAATAATTTTTTGCATGCAACTCTGAATTGTAGAATTCTCAAGACCTATTGTTTTTGGTGAAGATCGGTTAAGGGAAAGGGGTAGTTTACCTGCAACGTTTTTTGTTTTAACAAGGGTATTTTCTATGGCAAACGATAACAGCCGCAAATTCAAACAGAATCAAATAATGTTTTGCATACAGCCCTGAACTGTAGAGTTCTCAAGACCTATTGTTTTTGTTGAAGATCGGTTTAGGGAAAGGGGTAGTTTACCTGCAACGGTTTATGTTTTAACATGGCTAATTTTTTCTATGACGAATGATAACTGCCGTAAATTCAATCAGAATCAAATAATGTTTTGCATACCTTCCTGAGCTATAGAGAAGTCAATGTCTGTTGATTTTGGTGAAGATCGGTTAAGGGAAAGGGGTAGTTTACTGGCCACATTTTTTGTTTTAACAAGAGTAATTGTTTCTATGACAAACAATAACTGCCGCACATTTACACAGAATCAAATAAATTTGTGCATACCTTCCTCAATTGCAGATAACTCAAGGTCTGTTGATTTTGTTGAAGATCGGTTAAGGGAAAGGGGTAGTTTACCTGCAACATTTTATGTTGTAACAAGAGAACATTTTTCATGAAGAACGATAACTGCTGTAAATTCAAACAGAATCAAATAATTTTTTAAATATGTGACTGAGTTGTAGAATACTCAAGGCCTATTGATTTTGGTGAAGATCGGTTACGGGGAAAGGGCAGTTTACCTGAAACATTTTTTGTTGTAACAAGAGTAAAGTACTTAATTTTGATAAATAAAGTATCCTGATAAGAAGATCTTAATAATCCACTGTAGAAACGTAGATGAAATATCTATAAATGAAGAGGCTAGTTGAACGTGGTGGGGGTAATTTTCTATAAATGAAAATTATAGTTGAAGGGGGAGGGGATAATTTTTATATGTGTACTACGTTATTGGCAACAAAGTAGTAGTTTGTTGTTAAAATTCCTTCCCGGGCTGTTTGGCCGTAGTCCAATGTTTTCTGCAAAACCAGACATTTCGGTAGTGCCGTCGTCGACTGCCATCATCAGTGAAAATTGAGTGCGATAACGTGTGGTGGTATACATTAGTGACCACAGTACTGTGGTTAAGGCTGAAGCAATAAGTGGAAAGGTAGTTTCTATGGAAACATTCCATCTCGTAAATGATTTTAAATATAAATCTTAGAACATGGAAGTCATGTATGGTTCTCCATACCAATATTTTTCTGATGGAAACATGAAGAAAAAAATAAAACATAAATTATATGGATATCAAGCTATTACCACTTACCATTATAAAAAAATTACTCAAAACATATTAAAGCTTCATATTATTTTTTATGTGTTTTGGAGGCAATAATCTCAAATGAATAAATAAACATACACACATACAACAATGTGTGTGTGTGTGCGTGTAGTTTGCTTTAAAGTGGATTCACTAAAAGAGTAAATATAATATACAGTATTACTAAACTGGAGTACAATATTTAAATACCAGCCAATCAGCCTTTTGCTACTAGAAAAGTTTAATCTACATAAAATATAAAATTATAATAGCTACTTAACAATAAAATAAAAATAATTTGCTGCAGCAGTCATAAGCAAATGTAGCTCTTATTATGTTACACAGATACAACACATCTTTTGTTGTATGTGCTGCATTAAGGAAACTGTTACAACTTGTCAGCACATTATTTCTACAGGCTGATAGAAAACTGTTGTGGTAACCCAATGATAATGATGATCAAACTGGATTCAATATAGAGATATTATATTCACTATTTCTGTCGGTACTTATAAATATACACAAGTACTGTACACAATATATACACTGATATGTACAGGCTTAGAAAAAGACTAAATTATCTCTTTAATGATTTCTGGTATGTTCACACTTCAGGAAATTTCCATAAAAGTACTATTTTCAGCCCTTATTAACAATTTCAATCCTATAAACAATAACATTATTTTTCTGTGGTTGAAGGAACAGGCCTCTAGGCAAGTTCTGCACATATCATCCCAAATGAACCACACACTGATATTATTTATGTCAGTACAGACCGAAACCTTAATAAGTAAGATATAAAGTATTATAAAAATAAATTAAAACTTTAAGTATGTAATATGAACATACTTTTACTGACAACCATGTACATGAACGTCTCTCTCTCTCTCTCTCTCTCTCTCTCTCTCTCTCTCTCTCTCTCTCTCTCTCTCTCTCTCTCTCTCTCTCTCTCTCTCTCTCTCTCTCTCTCTCACACACACACACACAAATTATTATGTAACTGCATATAAGTTTGTCTGTTTTGTCGTAATCCATCTTCTTTAATTCATAAGAGGGAAAACCAACTTTTCACACTATAAACTTGCTGCCATCATAAAATAAGGACAATTTCAAAGTAAATTTTACAATTTAAATTCAATTTACTACTGTACCAAACTACTTCATGACTATACGGAACATGCATAACAGCAATGATATAATTGGGGTATATCTTTGTCTTCCAAAAACGAAGACCTCATGATGAATACATGAAATGAAGTGTACTTCCCATCAATATTTTTTTATAATAGGTTTTGCTCGAGACTGTAATGATTTGTGAGGGATATGGTGGGATTTATGAGCAAGTGTTATGTTATTACCACAACTGAAAATATACATAAATGTTCATGCAATGTCGTCATGGCATGCATAGACTGGTTGCTGGATTTCTTCACTTACGTCACACTCAAGCTTGGAGTTTCATGCTGAGGTCTGTACATGCCAAGATTTTTGTTGGAATACATGACTGTGAATTATAGTACTGTATACAATAATATAAATTTGCCCATTGCTCTACTGTACAATTCAAACATACAGGATGAAACTGAAACAGAAGTTACCTGATAGGTCACTATTATTTAAGGAATGTTGTGTGTTACTGAAGAATAACCAACAGTCTTTTTAGAATTTATTAATCAAAACAGTGTCTTGTTCCTTGAACATTAATGAAGGTTTGTGTTCACTGATATGTTGCCTACTACCTCACCTCACCTGTTACGTTTATTCTACCAAATGCTAATTGGTTACTATTTTTGTTCAAGGAACTCATCCTATGAGTTTCTATTCATGTTCTTACTTCATATTATTTACTAAAATTTTCAGAATTAGTATTGAAGGTCAAGGCAAGAAGAAAAAGGAATTCTGATTAGAGAAAAAGAATTTTGAATTTATTTGTTGTTGCCATATTTTGTTTATAGTTCTACCACTATCACTTACAATAACCTGAAAAGCAGAAACATTTTAATTTTTAATTAAGAAAGCTGTGTTAGTGGTTATAATGACAAACAGAATTATCACTGTTGCATACCACTATAGAAAAAAATATCCCGATTAGCGCTTTCAAGCCTCACAGCTCAGATTTCCGATCTGACGATGAGCTGTGAGGCTTGAAAGCGCTAATCGGAATACTTTTTTCTATAATGGTATGCAACAGTGATAATTCTGCTTGTCAGAAACATTTTTAACTTGAGAACAGATGTATTTCATGACATTTGTTACACCCAGTTTCACTCTGAAACTGGCCCTGATGTCTTCTGTGCTCAGGGTGCTGGCAGTGGCAATAGCAGTGTTGTGTCCAATTCCAACTACACACACTGTTTGAACTACAGATCCCCATGCTATCCCCATGACCAGCACCAGGAGTGAAGCAGACATCAGGACCAGTTTCATACTGATGATGAGCTGCCGAATGTCACTGTAATATTAATAGTGAAAAGCAATTATTCATGATATATCTTTAATAAAGCTAATGTCATTACTCAAAAGAGTACCACCTTACAGGAGCACAAAGATATAAAGAACTATCAAAGACGAGATATATAAATGATTAAAGAAGATAAGGAAACTAAAAGACGTAAGTAAATGTCAACAAGGTAAAATCAGAAACAACCATTAACTGAATACATGTATCAGGCTATTCTACAGAATAGTTACATAACTTGAAACATAAAATACTTGAGTATTACAATAACTGCAGCATCAATGGTGACAATGAAAGAAACAGTTGAAGGACTAATTGAAAATAATTAAAAAGCACTATTGCTTGAAAAGTACTACTGCAGAAAAGAAGGGGAATGTGATGTACGATGTACTATAATGTATTAAACTGTGAAATTAAATGAGTTCAATGAGTTTTAGAGATTCTAGTGAGTTGAATGAATTAAGTGACTTATTCAAAAGCTAATTTATTTACTGATAACTAATCTCAGTTCCTTAATATCTAGCAATAGATGCATAAAATATCAACACTATAAACTTCTAGTATTCATGTTTATCTTGATAAAAATCTTATATATTAACAAATTTCAGAAGAACGATTTTTTTAACAACTAACAAGGAAAATCTGATACTTCTGTTAAATTAGATGACCTGGACCAATGTTTATTTAAAGTTTAGCATGGTTGGTACTAATTAAAGAATTAACTTACTTTATTATAAGTTGTAGAGAAAATATCTGGGGAAGAGCAAAACTTAGGCTATTAAATTTCTAAACCAAGGCAAGATTTTTATTTTATAGCTCATATAAATTAACTGCTTTATGAGGCTGATTCTGGAAAAAATAGACTACAAAATTTTATTGCTATAAGAGGGAATAAATTAAAAATGATCTATTAAATTAAACACGATAAATTAACATGTACTAAAAGTTGTACAAAATTTTTTGGGACAACACTCTTAAATTAGGGGATGAAGGAATGAAAAAATACTTTTACAAAATATTAGATACTTCAAATTGAGATATCTCATCTTTGTACAATATGAATGTAATATAATGAAAATTACAAAACAACTGAAATGAAAATTATTGTTTAATATTTTACTTATTATTAATTATTAAGCTATATGGAATTACAGAATGGAAATATGAAGTAAATACTACACAATTGATATCTCTCTGTGGATCTATAAAAAGGCAACAGTAAATTTTTATTCAAACCTTTTAATATTATCATATAAATGTTGAATTTTTGTTTTTGTAATATGTCTCAAATTTAAGTCTAAGGAATTACAAAGACTTATCTAGTTGCTTTTGGATATTTTTCTAAAGCAAACCTGGTGAACCCTGCTGAGATTTGCTTCTCACATCCAACTACCTCCTGAGACAAAAGTAAGATTTTAGAATATATCTCCTATATTGTACTGCCAGTATCTGTAGCAATTTACTTACTGATTATATTATATCTACAACCAGAAATTTAGACTGTTGAAGGTCACTATTCCTTAGAACTAGATGTACATTTTTGACAGACATCCATGGCATACTTTAATTGCATATTCTGTAATAGAAAGAAACAGTTGAAGATTTCTTTGTGGTATTCCATTTGTTTCTCTAGGTGTCTGTGGACCTTCCATTAGGGTGATCTTCAATGATCTAAGGTTCTAGTCAGGCCTGTAATTATACTGACTGTATTAAATATCTCAATTCTGAGACTACGCTGCTGTTACCTTTTATACAACCAGTTTGTACAAATACTTTGACAGGTGCAAACATCAAGTGCATAACTTACTAAGGTAAAACGTAATAGTTTCAAATATTAGATATTCATTGCAAATTGTGATCAACAATGTGAACATATATGCAAACATCATTCGACTACTAACCACAATAACAGATTATGTGCAATTGCAGACACTAGTTCGGTACATGCAGCTACTATAACAGCAGGCTATTAGCAGTATCAGTTGTTCTGTCGATTCTTTGTGAAATGCAAAACCATCTGTATTTCACAAAGTCTCATTAAACTGTCTAACAAACATCAACACACTACGTCATAAAAAATAAAAATAAATTCAACGGATATTAATCAACAGAAACTAATATTGCGTGAGACTCACAAAGCGCTAAAGAAGTCGGAAGTTGAAGGAGGTTCGTAGATAGGTTCAGGAGGTGGATGATGATGTGGGTCTACAGACGATGGTTCACCACTGCCTTCTGAAGATGACTGCAGTATATTGTAACTGAAGGCGACATCGGATGCAACAGCCATTGCTGTGTTTGTTGCACCAGTACGAAGTTTTGATTCCATTTTCTTCCTGTATGCATCTAACTTACAGCATTTGCAGTTTGTTTCAATGTACCACATTCTTCACATGGGAAAGCAAACAAGAAACAAAACAGTGTCACAACTTGTGAGCAACTGCAAGGCTATTCAAATGTATGAGTAACTAGACAAATTAGCAAACAACCTATTGCTCAACCTATTCCCTGAAAAAAAGCAATCAGTGGGAAAGTAGATTTAGTAAAAAAAAATTGTTCAAATAAATTTGTTTCACAGTACGAATTTTAAAATTAATGTTGTTTATGATTGAGTACAGTCAATCAGAATAATGAAGGCAAACTGTTGCACACAAATACTGGGCTGTTTATCGTTCTGGAAATAAAACATTCTGAGGGTTATAAAAATATTTTCCATATATGTATGTAACAGATAATAACTAATATTACTGACATCTTCCATCAGAAACTACTACTTAAAAGTTCAAACATTCTCTGACATGGAAATAGGACATAAGTTCCGATCCAAAAGTGCCAAGACAAAAGTTCCAAAATGTTTAAGTTCCTATTTCAAATAATTGTTTTTCATTACTATTTTGTTTCCGAGCAACAGAAGGTTAGTGTTATTATAAATTTTGTCATAACCTACTTAAATTACAAAATTCAGAGCTTCAAGATTTATCGTAACTTCATTAAAAATTGAATTTCCATCCGATATGGCCGAACTCATTCAGAAGGGCAAGACAGTTTATTTACATTTATGTGGTTTCCTGTATTACATCATATGCAATACATCATCATCGTCATCCTGTAATACATGTGTATTTCCTGTATGGCCCAAATGTATGTTATTAAATGTATTTAATAACATATGTATTTCCATCATTAATGTGGCTCAAACTTACATTGGAAATGTTCGCGCGTGTTTATTTCATCTATGTCAAAGCGTTTTTTGTCGAGCAGAATCCGAAGGTTTGCAGGAACAATATAACGATGAGAATGACAGGACCATTAAAGAAGTAACTCAAATGATGTGTGCTTTAGCTTTTGTCCCTACTGAGAAAGTACACGAAACTTTTGATATTTTCATTGATGAGGTTCCAGAGAATTTTCTTCCAGTAGCCGAATATTTCGAAATAACATATGTAAGTGGTAGACCAGCCACAGGTAGAAGGAGAGCGATTCCTGTACGTTATGCCCCAGAACTGTGGAATCAATATGATGCTGTTCTTCAAAGAATGGCACGAACCAATAATTCATCTGAAGGGTGGCATAATCGCTTTCAGGTAGTGGTGGGACGGTGCCATCCAAGCTTATATAATTTTCTGAACGAGCTACAACATGAACAAGGTGACACAGAAAGCATGATACAACAACTCAATCTTGGACAAAAAAATAAAAAAATCAACGTCAGCTCGTCGACGAAATTTTGAAGAAAGAATTTTCAACATTGTTCAGCGACATCAAGAATACGTTGAAAATGATACAATTTAGATTACCTGAGGGCTATAGGCTATTATTTACATTTTTAATATTATTTGGAAATGTTGTACTTTTGAAACTTTATACTAATGGAACTTTGTGCGATTGGAAAAATAAAAATTGGAACTTTCGAATTGGAACTTTTGTCACCCAATCTCTGAAATATTTTACAAGCAATTACACATGGTTTATATATTAATTTTCTCCACTGTAGTATTCCAAGTTTTGTCAGAAATTTATCAGGTTAAATGCGAATGTGCATGGCGAATATTGTTACAATAATATTATTAACTTTAAAGCAAATGACATATTTTTCATACGCTAGAATTTTAAGTTTATGAAAACAGAACTGGTGAAATAGAAATGTAGTGAAACATGTAAAAATAAACAACATAAACTGGGAAACAGTAAATAATATAAAGAGTGATGTATGATTGTGAAGTATCAAAAATTAATTAGCCTTTATTGAGATTTTGTTCAATAAATGGGTGAAAATAATACAAGTCAAGCAGAGGAGAGGTTTGTCTAAAGAAAAGAATATCTGCATAGTGCATTAGCAAAGCAGGATGCAAGAAACTACAATTAGATGAAAGCAGACTGAAAGGTGAATAACAACACATGAAGAAAAGACAAGACTTAACAGAATACATAGTTGGAGAATAATTCATGTAGTGCTAAATATTAGTTAACCCCATCATAAAAATTGGAATTTAATACTACAAACAGTACAAAAACCTTAGAGTGAGAATCGTTATATAGTACTATACTTATCGAAAATATCTTAAAGTAAAGGTCTCAGGTTCAAAGAGACAGATTTCCTATCGATGAGATAATGAGACAATGAATATAATTTATTAAAAAATACATACTTTAGAGGTTTCACATTAAAAATGAGAAAAAGAAAATATATAAGATAAGAAGGTTATAACGAAAATTCTAATTATTACAACGTGATGTCTTAATTATTTCTCCTATTTTTGGCTAGGTTACTATTAGCTTTCTCTGCACTTTAAAAATGTTTCACAAATTTCACACAAATGCATATGCATGAGGTATGAAGCTTGCAAGTAAGAACATTTTTTCAGCAAAACAGCTGCTGTGGTAAATGAATAATAAACAGAATTATAATCCTTAACATGACAGATGCAAAAGTAGACAGTAGGAAATAGCAGAAGAACCATTTATACATATCTCTCCAGTGAATATGTTCTGATCAGATTCTCAGTCTTATTTGGTCAAATCTATAATCTCATTCATAAGGGTTATGGTTTTGATAATTACAAACAACCATTTTAGGCACATTTGTCTTCACTATAATTAAGTTTTAAGTATTGGTGATCTTACTTGATGCTGGAAAAATAAAGCAACATTTCTGATAGTAATTAACAGCCAGATGCACCTAAATACTATTTTGTATGCTGATGATTAGATTATTATTCAGGACAGTGAAGGTAACCTTCAAAGGCCAGTGTATCTTCTTGGTAGGCTTGTGATTGACTATAACATGAAAATCTCTAAAATCCCTACAGTGAAAACTGTGGTGATCACTTTTAGAGAAAAGCCTGTGTTAGCTTGAAAATAATAATAGTAAATATCACAACAACTGAACAAATGCCCCACTTCCATTATCTGGGATATGACATCACCTATGGTAATAACAGTGATATGGACAGTAAACTTGCCAACTTTAATTCAATCGGTAGTGCAACACAAAGGATTGTGGGTAGAAAACAAAAAAGGTGGATCCAATTAAAATTTTATAGAGTTATGGAAGTCCCTCTTATTTTATGTGGGTCTGAGGATTGGATAATGGCACAAAGAGATAAGAGCAAGATTAAAGCTTCTGAGATGAGGTTTCTGCATTTTGTGAAGGGATGCTGCTCACAAGCAGATACAGTACATAATGAGGATTCTGTACATCAGGAAGTAAATATCCTCTCACTGAGTGAAAAAATCGAGGAATATCGGAATTGATGGTTTCATCACATACATAAACTGAATGATGGCTGACATGTTGCCCAGTATATGCAAGCCCACAGAGAAGTGATCCCAAGAAAACTGAGGAAGGGGTGGCTTGACTAAGTTGATCAGAACAGATGATATCACCTAATTCACATGGCCGCAAACAGCATACCGATTAGTGAAAATATAGTAATCAAGTATAGAAGCAATCAAATTTTGTATCTGGTACCATTGGTTTCATGTTTGTATACCCATGCATGGTTATTTCATAGACATCCTATGATTATGATTTGGTTAATAACAAATAATATTTAAAGAAGGCAGTAATATAAACATTAGAAATGCACATTAATAGCTACTTTAAAATAGCTATGAGTTGCTATTTAGTACCAACTATTTACAGGGTTTAATAGCATTGAATTGCTTTAAAATAGTTCTGAAGGCAAATGCACAAAATAAGAGAACAGACTGAACAAAAATGAATAAACAAATTATCATTTATGGTAAAACAAATTGTTAACTCAGCTATGTCAGGAACAAGATTGAAAAATCGAAACTAGACGGCAAAAACAACAAATAATGTGATGCAAGACACACATTACAAATAAGATACAACTGTAAAATGCTTTACGAGAAACAGTAGCTGGGAATGGAAGAAAGGAATATTCCAATTTTCAATGTAACATCGTTTAAGGTATAGAATGAGTAAACAATGGTTATATAAAGTTAACAGAGAATGAAACTAAATCTTTTTAGCATGTGAAGAAAAACAAAGATCACAAATTATTGGCACACAGATTTCAATAGCAGGTAGTTCAAGGAGGAAATGTGTGTAGCTTGTAAGCAAGAATTACAAGTAAAAAAAAAACCAACCCAAAAACAATAAACCAACATGCCATGATAAGGTAACGAATTATGCAAGTAAAACAAAGTCAAATCATTTGTGATGAAATATCAGTAACGAAAAAAGTTTTGGAAAGAAAAAAGGTAAAGTAAAACTTAGATACTGATAATAAATATAGATACAAATATTTTAATACTAGATACAATCGTGGGATAGTAGTATCTCTCTCTCTCTCTCTCTCACACACACACACACACACACACACACACACCCTACATATGCATATCATATATTATGTATCAATTTTTCTAACATCTTTTTTAGTCAATTTTTCTGATTTTGAAGAGACGACTATAGTATACTTAACACTTTTATCTGGTCATGAACAGAATTATTAACAGAGTCTTGGAAACTTCAATTTGTATAACAGTGCAACAGGCTGTTGGACTGTTATACAAAATGAAGGTATTCACACAAATTTGAAAACTTCAGTTTAGATATAAATTGATCTTTCAAAATTATGCATCTTTCATGAATAATAATGAAAAGGAATTGATGAAGCAAAAAGCATCTTAATTATAATGCAACGATAATGCAGTAATTCAAAATGCATGAAAACAATACTGATGCAGGCATGTATAAATTAAAAGAATGGAAAAAAGTGGCACAGATAATTAGAATATAAAAATGAAAGAAAAACACAAACAGTATGCAATGAATTATATGTAAGGACAAGAACAAAGTTTTCACAACTACCTGATAAACACAAGGGTTTCTTAAGTCTATAGATGACTCCCACTCCTGAAGGGGGGGGGGCATTACAAGTACTGACTGTTACAATTCCCCAGCTGGCTCTATTCTCCATATTTACTCTATTTCCAATGGCTCAGCATCTTACTTATACTCATACTTACTCATTGTTTTTGAAATATACTGATTCAATAGAACAATAATATTAATAGGTAAGCCTTCTCATATCAAACACAGTACGTAGTAAATTAGAACTTTTTAATAGGGTAATGAAAAATCGGTATGGAGAACCATACATGACTTCCATGTTGTAAGATTTATGTTTAAAATAATTTACTTGAATTCGGTTCGGTAATTTCTAAAAAAATATTGCCCACCCTCAAACTAATTTCACTACTTATAAATATTTTAGTTATTATGGGGTAGTCGTTTAATATAATGTTATTTTCAGTCAATTTATCCATAAAAATTAGGTAGGCTTACTTTATTCTTATAAAGAAACTGAACTACGCAGATAATCACCCCTCCTCCGAAGCGCTCCGAAGTCACTCATGGACCCTGAGCATCTTGCAGAGGGTTCATTCCCTAAAGACGAAAAGTCTGTCTATGAACCGTTCCTCTGTAAACATGTGGAGTTACACTGCCCAGGGATCCACAGGAAGCAAATCGCTATCCACGCTGGACACTTTTTCGGCTTCCACGCATTGTGTTGGTGTGGGTTTCGGCACTTTCCATTTAACAAGCATGCAAATCTAAGAAAATAATCATGAGTGAGGCCAGAAATAACGCGAATTGTGTGTGTGTCTTGCCTGCCTTTTTATTGCGGTAATCATAATAATAAAATGGAAACATAAACATTACATAATTGAGATATGCTTGCCTGCCACAAACGATATATTTTCTCTCATACATGATTTAAATTAAAATGAAAAAATATAGAATTTTGTTAAAGTGAAATGAAATGTTTCCATAGAAACTACTTCTTTGTTGTCAATAACGTATTACACATATAAAACTTATAAAATTCAGTTCCTCCATCATCAACTACCATTTTAATTTATAAAAAAATAACCCCCTATCCCCTTCAACTACCCTTTTCATTTATAGATATTTCATTTACCTTTCTACAGTGGATTATTATGACCTTCTTTTCAGGATACTTTATTTACCAAAATTAAGCACTTTACTCTTGTTAAAATGTAAAACGTTGCAGGTAAATTACCCCTTTCCCTTAACCGATCTTCACCAAATTCAATAGGCGTTGAGTCCTCTACAATTCAGAGCTGGATGCAACAAATTATTTGATTCTGTTTGAATTTGCGGCTGTTATCGTTTGCCATAGAACACACAGACACTTTTCGAAAAATGACTTTTTTTCATGTTTTGATGGTAGTACAATCAGAATCTGCCGTTATCTCGAACACAATTTTTTTGCCATGACCATACTTCCATTTCCTTATGGAATATGGAAGTAAAAATGACCCTTTGATCAAGCTGTGGTGAATTTATGGTGCTACCATTTTTAAGACACTATTGAAAATAGCAAAGTTCTAGTATTGCATTCGTTGTTCTTTAAGTCCTATTTGCAAGAACTCATGTATTTTCTACAAGAAGTCTTTATGTTTACTACATTAGTAAAATTTTGTAAACATAAATGTATTAAAACACAAGAGAGAATAAATGATAATTATAATTTGTGTACACGATTTCTCATATATGATGAAGTGTGTTGGCAATAGGGTGCAAGCAAGAACCGATATCAAACCAATGTGCACTTGGAACATTCCACTGGTAAATTCCCCTGTGCCTAATAAAGATATATATTGTTATTCAGAACAAAATAATAACTACAGAATATTCTTTTGTTGAGGCTGCAGTGTATTTACATTCACATACATATAAAAGAAATATTACTGTTTACAAGTTCAGGATATCTATGCTTTTGGGAAATAACATTGAAACATACACTTATTCCTGTTTATATTTATACAAATTCTAAACAATTCAATTTTCAAGTTTAATCACCATGTTAATTAAAGTGTTATCAAATCGATATCACAAAGTATCACTTATGATGCTATACCTCGAACAGAAGGTATTTATTTGTATAACAAAAATTTATCTTTATTCTTCCTCCAGTTTTGTATACCTACACAATTTATCCCTGTGTATAGTAGAGACAAAAGAAATTATAACATAACAAGGGAAAAGCAAACATGTTACAGTATGCACTTGTACTGAGTGTTCAATTACAACTGCAAGAAAAGCATCCATGATGTAGTAGAATGAACCGACAAGATCTGACGATGCTCAACTGTCTTCACTGCCTCCATTACACATGGAAGCTATTGAAAAAGTTGAGTCACCATAAGCTGTATGCAGCTGCATTACAGATGTAGAGAAAAACGTTCTGTCAGTAGCAGGGAGCAGGTGAACAAAAAATTCACACAGTACATAGCAAAGAATATATTGTATGTACGTATTATGTAATAAGTACCGTATATGTGATCACAATTTTATACTTTAATTTTGGCTTTGCAAGTTTGTAGAACTTACAAAAACACTGTTACAACTGACATTAGCAGGAGCGCAAAGCAATATTTAGGCTTTTTCAGATACATTCTGTGTTCCAGATAATTTTGGTTTCCTTGCATTACTTCAAGTTATGAATACTACATCGAGTTTTATTAAACTGCTACTCCACTTTGTTAATTTTGTTATTGATTTTAAACACAGTAAGTTTCTGTCTGATATTCAGCCTGTTATATCACTATTACTATCAAACACATGGTTGGATGGAAGGGTGGAAATATCAACAGAAATCTAACTTCGTAATTCCTACTGGACAACTAATTCAGTCCTAGCTTTTCAGTTGATCTACATAGATATCTACAGGCCTATGTACAATGTTTTTGACAAATATCCATAACTGATTACAAATTTGCAAGAATTGAGAGACATTAATTATATTAAAATTTTCAATTTATTAAAACTTCGAAGCGCCGTAACTCCAAACGTACTGCTGCTGGACCGGTTCTGAGCACACAGCTGTTTTTGTCGTGTTGCGGTGGTAGGGATACGATTCCGCGCCAACTCACCACACTGTCATCTGTTGTTTCTTGGTTGAATGTTTTTTTTTTACCAGATTTTCGAGGAAACTAAAATTTACTGTAGGAGTGACAAAATGAGAAGGAAATTTTTTTCAGAGCTGATATTATTTTTTTATTTAGTATGTTAATACCTAGCAATGAAAAAAAATTATAATTTTAAAGTAAAATGTATAGGAGAAAAAAAATTTTGTTTCCCTAGAAACATGTTTTTATTTGCGTGGAAAAAAAGGAAAAAATAATTCATAACTATGGACCTATGTCACCTAAGACAGTGAAATTTTTACACATACACCGTGTTTATATGCATATTTGGACCAATACTTAAAATGGACCAAACGTTAGTAAGTTTAGGGACAATAGCAGAAATACTGAAAATCACAGCTGTCCCTAAACTTTCTAGCAAAACTGTAGTTTTGAGGTTATGTTCTCTTAGTGAGTAGGAAAGAGTTAGTTGTGGCTGCAGTCTAGGTATAGGGTTTTCTTGTAGAGTAGTAAATTAATCCATAGCAATTTTTAAAAATCTATGTATTAAACAGTTTGTTGCTTGCTATTGGAATCTTTTACAGATTGCCCATTGTTATATACGGTTTTAATTCCATGTTCCATAAGGAAATGGAAGTATGGTCATGCCGAAAAAAATTGTGTTCGAGATAACGGCAGATTCTGATTGTACTACCATCAAAACAGGAAAAAGGTCATTTTTCGAAAAGAGTGTGTGTAGAATTTTTTCTATGGCAAACGATAACAGCCGCAAATTCAAACAGAATCAAGTAATTTTTTGCATACAGCCATGAAATGTAGAGGACTCAAGGCCTATTTTTTTTGGTGAAGATCGGTTAAGGGAAAGGGGTAGTTTACCTGCAACATTTTACATATAAATATTTTATACATCTATAAATGGAAAGGGTAGTTGAAGGGGGAGGGGGTAATTTTTTTTATAAATTAAAATGGTAGTTGATGATGGAGGAGGTAAATTTTTATAAGTTTTATATGTGTAGTACGTTATTGACAACAAAGAAGTAGTTTCTGTGGAAATATTTCATTTCACTTTAACAAAATTCTATATTTTTCATTTTAATTTAAATCACGTATGAGTGAAAATATATCGTTCCTGGCAGGCAAGCATATCTCAATTATGTAATGTTTACTTTTCCAAAGTTTTATTATTGTGATTACCGGTACCGCAATAAAAAGGCCGGCAGGACACACACACACAAAATTCGTGTTATTTCTGGCCTCACTCATGTTTATTTTCTTATGTTTGCACGCTTTTTAAATGGAAAGTGCTGAAACCCACACCAAACAACGCGTGCAAGCCGAAAAGATGGACATCGATTTGCTTCCTGTGGATCGCTGGGCAATGTTGTTGAATTAAAGCAATTAATACAATCTATGTACTTATTTCTATTATGATATGAGAATTATAAACTAATATGTGCATGTGTGTGTGTATGAAAAATATATAAATATTTTTCTCCTTTGGAAAATTGTTTGCCCCTCCTTGAAAATATTTTGAGCTCCCTGATGGCTAGTTATTTACTAGCCTGTGTGGAATATAGCGTTATGACATGGATCAGAATGGTGGGTGTTAAACAGGAGACACAAATGTATTAAGGAAGAAATGTTTTGCTGAGAAATTTATAATTATACGGGTGAACAGAATAGTCATTCAGGAAATCAGAAGACAAATGGAAAGAAAGAAATCAAGACTCGATTTTAAAAAAGAAAAATGACTAGTATAGTATTGACAAGAAAGACTTTGATAACACTATAGACATCCCTCGGCCCCTCGCAGCGAGAGTCCAATTTCATTACAGGAATCAGATCACAGCTACCTTTAACTAGCTCTTCGTTCAAACTACAGACATTTTATCCAAAAGTACAGTCCTTCCTCACGAAGGTCGAGGATAGTCTTAATCCACCTGACATGGTGGTACCATTTTAGCTGATACGTAATTTCTTCAGAACTCAAGCATCCACTTATTTAATTAATATTTAAATGATTTTAAATATAAATTTTAGGACATGGAAGTCATGTATGGTTCTCCATACAGATTTTTTTATTTTGTAGGGTTGTGTCAATTTATTACGGTTTTTTGTATTTTTTAGGTTAGTAGTTTAGTCTAATGTCATTTCAAATCTAAAACAACAATAAAAATTTAAAACATGCTCACTATTCCATACATACGAAGCCCTAATACTGGCATAGCTTTTGGAACACTGTTTACAAATGCTCCATAGCCTCTACCTATGAACTGTGGCAGCTTCAAGAAAATTAAGTGGCCAACTAAGTACATGTTTATCCCACAGTACTAATTTGGAATGTTTCCTGTAATACCAATTTTACAAAAATATTTTATTAATTTCTGTGGAAAATGAGTAGACCAATTTAATTTACAGTCAAAATATTTTCAAAATATTTACAGTCTTGTTCATACTCACTAAGGCAAAGGTTTGAAAAATTTGTATAGAACAGAAACTATCAGAATCTATAGAAGATGGAAAAAGTTTGTGCTTGTTTCCACGTATGGTTTATTTTACTTATACAGTAATACAATATGTCATCTTTGTTATTTCATGACTTCGTTTTGATTTATGGAACCAATAATATAACTCCAATGTTTCAACATTTATGCTCTTGATTATAACAAGATAGCAAATAAAGAGTTCTTTTTCTTCTGAAATTTTTAATCACAAAACTCTAACCCCCTCCAACAGGAAATCCTGGTTGGGCAACTATCATTATCATTATTATTATTATTATTATTATTATGTATTTTCAGATACAAACAAGAAGGCCTTTAGACTTTTGTGGCACTTGATTGGCCAATCTCAGCCACGTCTAACATGAATGCAATGATAAATCGTGTCCGTTATTAATAATCAGTAATGTTATTCTTTACAATCTCAATATAATTCTTTATAACATCCCAACGATCTTAACATCGATATTTACATATTCCTGAATATGGAGAGGACTATTTGTTAATAGTTTTGTAGGAATGAAGTCATTAAATAAGAGTAAGACTACCCATATGAACTACTAGACTACTCATATTAAGCTTAAATTAGACATGTAACACCTAACTTTACCTTACAGATTACTATTGATCTAAAACTTTTTGTTTAATTAACCAAAATGTTAATCATTGCATTTTTGCACGACAACTTTAAGCTACAAATATTTGTTTATCAATAAACAATTAATTAAGAAAAAAACATTAAAAATGGTGTTTCAGCTGTGTGTCATCACAGCCAGCACATAATGTGTTACACACAATTCTGATATATTTCATGTTCTTGACTGCATGGTTCATACTCTCAAATCACACACTTCTGAAAATATGAATCTACTACTGTGTATGTGTAAACAAACACTATAAAACATTATGGTATTCAATGCAGTCAGGGATTTTTTTCAGGGTTTACTATCAGCTACTGATGTGAAATGACATGTCTATGAAGTCTGCTGAAATTGAATTAGCAGCAGAAGCATACTGAAAAATATATTCAACCGTAATGATAAAGGTAATATTGAAGGTAATGAAAGACGTAATGAGTATGACGATGGTGATCTAGCATCATTTATTTTACAAACGTGGAGCACTAATAGTAATTATGATATATATGTGGGTGTTTCACACACACACACACGCGTGCGCGCGCGCGTTAGAATACATGTTTCAGTTGGTTTTAAGAATAGGTAGAGTAGTATTTTATTTTCTCTCTGGCTGTATCTTCTGTTACTGACTGTAGTAGGTAATGTACATAAACAATAATACTAATATATTGTTTACATGCACAACACAGTCCCTTGCTAGCTCTACAAATTATCTGTTTATTTTATCCAGATGTCATGTGTA
The DNA here is from genome assembly GCA_034769895.1 of Magicicada septendecula. Taxonomy (NCBI): domain Eukaryota; kingdom Metazoa; phylum Arthropoda; class Insecta; order Hemiptera; family Cicadidae; genus Magicicada; species Magicicada septendecula. Next base: position 188,519,896 of record CM068375.1, read on the forward strand.
GCTTAGCTGTAGTTTGTGCAATGTGACTGGTCACCAACATTATGTATATACTTTAGAAACAACGATATACTGTCATTACAGTATTCCGGTATATTGTTAGAATTATTGTTAGCCGAGCTGTTAGGCAGGTCCGGCCCCAGCGCTTCTGCCGCCCTGTGCAGTATTTACGAGTGCCACCCCCTCCCTATTTTAACTCTGAACCTAGACCTACTCTAAAGAAATGGCGATTGCCTTCAAATGATGACTAGGAATGTTTGCATTGTTGTGTTTATCAAATAACTAGAACTTTTTCGCATTTATGATGCGGCGAACGGCTACAACAAAAATTGTAGAGACAACACATGGAAATGTGAGACAATAAAAATGTATGCGCCTATGTGATGACTTGAAATTAAAATACTAACTAAAATTCGTTATGATTGAAATATAACAAAAGTGGTGTATCATATACCTTAGTTAAAAAAATACTCGTCTAGCTTTTGCGCTGGCAAATTCCTTTACGACTTCGTTGTTAATCAAGAGATTCAGTTAACTGATGTTCTGTAGATATAGTCACCAGACCACTCAGGCGAGTCTCGGACATACTCGATCTGAGATAAGTTTTAATAAGTTTGAGCTTCGAAAAATTCAGGTTTACATTCTCTTGTTCACGAGTTTTCGACTCTTCGTTAAACTCCGCTGACTTTATACATAAAGTAATTCTTACCAGTCTTACATATTGTGATGAAATTAAGTGAATAAATTTTATTTTTTCCCTCAATTTCAATATTTAACGTCCTGGAATCTGCTGCCCTGGGCGGTGGCACGGTTCGCCCCTGCCTGGAGCTGGGCCTGCTGTTAGGCCTTGGTCTACTGGTGTTAAAGAGAGACATTTCATCCCCACCATCAAAGGCTATTTTCAGTGGCGGTAAAAACGATTGGCAAGGTGTCCACTAATTCATCCCAGTACTGAATTAGATACTATTCTATCATAGTCTGTCTTTACCTCAGTACTGGGGTGAATTGGTGGACACCTCGTTAATCATTTTTTCAGACACTGAAGGTGGCCTCCAATGGTGGAGTGGAATGTCTGTCTTTAACAGCAGTGGGCCACGGCCTAACATCCCAGTTAATAATAATTCTAACTATGTTGATGCTGGCCATGAAAGCCTAAGGAATTGCATTATGGTTTATGCTTGGCAACAATGATATAACCGCTGCTATGTAGCAACTGTATGCAACTACTGTAAGACATGGGAAGAGAGAAATATGCCGCCTCTGGAAGTGGAAAATATCTAGACAAAATTTGTCAAGTTGTTATGTTACCAGATGGCATAAAGATATTATTAAGATGACACAATAATGGTAATGAATGACCTACACATAACCCAACCTTTCTGCATTACAGCCTGATAACAAAAAAAAGTTGCCACAATTTTATACTAGCATTTGTTCCAATCCTGAAATAAAACAACTGGAGTAATAAAATTATGTAATAGATACCCAGATATTCAAACAACTAACAAATATATACATTCAAAATAATAATGGTTACGTTGACCATGGATGTGCCCTAGTTAGGATATAATAACCATCAAAAGTAAAATTAAGGCTATGGTAATTGGGATACACAACAGGTTTTCACCAGTACAACATAAAATTGCTGCAATTTCTCACTTGTCAAACACTAGAATAACCATTTCAGATTTTATAAAAAATAATCATTTGTTAATCATTTCTGCATCTCATGCTGCAGAAAGAATTCCATCACGCTACATAAAATTGGAACATTTGTATATGAAAATAATAATTGAAAATTATAATAAATGAAAATAATAATACATATAAAATGTATTAATTACTTATTGTAGTTAGTGTGCAAAAAATATTAATAGGGAGAAAAATACAATCCTGTTTAAAAAAACGCTGGTATAAGCACAACTAACTCAAACATACATTAGTTGTGAAGAATTTGTAAACATTTTTTGTGTATTTGTGTTTAGAGATATGACAACCTTAGGCTCACATTAAATATCTTACTCTAGTCTTTATTTATGCTATACGCCACAGGAAAAATCAATAGAGATAAACCAATCATACACATGCACAATGTTGTCACACCTACCAATGAATGCTGCTATTATCAGAACAGAATGTTCTGTCTCCTGCTTTACTCCATACTTAAAAATATGGAGTAAAAATGCTATTATGAGTATGCACTTTGTTGGTACTGTTGGTTTCATGATATTGGGTGATTTACATCTATACACTAATGTATTTATAGGAACCAGCCTTACAATGGAATGTCAGACATTTATTTGCCCCATGACTTAGTAATATCCACCCTGCAGCTTTGCCTGTCCAGACACAGTTGACAAAATGTAGCTCGTAGTCCAAAAGTTTTTTTGACATCTTTTTCTCTTTTAGTAATTAATGTTTCACATGAAAAGTACTTTTAGCCTTGAAAATAAAGTCCAGTCTGGAACTTTGTTTGAACTGTCCTCAGTTCAACAAACTCCACTTAAGCATCGTCTTGAAAAATTACACACAAAAATCATGGTGGTCAAACTAAATACGTGCTCACATAGTTTGTAGATACTTTGTTTTTAAAAGTGTAGATTTTAATAAAAGTCAAGAGGTAGATAGTCTGGAAACATAGTCAACATAGTCCTTCCAAGGTGCCTTTCATCTCTGTAGCAGAAATAAGTCTACAGGTACCAAAGCAGGCAAGTAAGGAGGCAGTAGTTGGGTTGTGTTTTACCAAAGTAAGGAGCAATAAATTCATGCCCCCATAGATTAGAACTTTTCTTTCTCATTACTTTCCTAAAATGCTACATCCAAATAAAACTTTATTCATGATTTGACCCATTGAGTAAACTTGAGTAATTTACTTTTTGTTCATTTGTCAACCGACATGCAACAGATTTGTGGTAACACAGTTCATGTTGATAGTTTCCATCAAATTCATATGACCTATTGGATAGGAAAAACTTTGTGTAAATTATGGGTTGGTTTGTAATGTTGCGGGTGGAGCCTACTGTATAAATAGGAGCAGGTCAAGACTTTGTGCTCAGTTTCAGTCTAGACATTGAGGATGTCTCATTGTAATATGGGCGAAACATTTGGTTTTAAGAGAAATAAGATGTGTGTTAAAAAAACGGTGTTGTTAAATTTATATACAAATTTATATGACTTTTTCAAAACATGTGAATTACTCAGTCTATGGAATGGTGTTACGACTATTCTGAAGCTTGAACTTTATATAAATCAACACATGAGATTCACATATGAGGTATATAAAACACACGCATGCACGCACGCACGCACACACACACACACACAAACTATAGTAAAACCACAGAGACATAACAGCCTGCGCGGAATCAAGTGTTCTGAGCACCATACTTGGTGCATAACACTGTACAGTGGAGGGGTACCCTTCCACAGCAGTGTGTGTCTGAATGTATTCCCACTACTCATCACGTGTCTGCTTAAAGTGTTGTGTTGTGCCTTTGTTATAGAATTAAGAAATAAATGGCATCCTGCTCGTCAAGTGCGTCTGGAAGGTTGTTAAGGGGCCAAGCGCGTGAAATTGTTTACAATGTTGCAAAACATTTACGGGAGCAAAAAGAACTCCACAACCTTATGTATAACATTGTCCAGTTGACCAGTGAAGCGACGGGTATATCTCAGTCGTCTGTGAAGTATATTCTGGCGGAAGCAAGAAGTCATTTGGCTAAAGGAAAACTTAAGTTTTCTATGCCTACTAAGAAAAAGAGCAGTAATGTAACACAAATAATTGTGGATGATTTTACTAAATGTGTGATTAGACGAAAAATACACGACTTTTATATTAACAAAAAAACTGTACCAACTTTAAAAAACTTAACAGACTTTTGAAGGATGAAGTCACACATTGTTCAATGTGTGAGGGAATACCTGCAAAAATTATTAAAAAGCATGGGATTTAAGTTTAAAAGGTGTCAGTCATCCCGTAAGGTTTTAATGGAAAAACGGGAAAATGTTGCATGGAGAGCTAGATACTAAAGAGAGATCAGACAACACAGGTATAATAAAAGAATTATAGTTTACCTTGACGAAACCTATATTCATTCCACACTATCTGTTCCATCTTGTTGGCAATCCGAAACAGAAATTGGAAGTGCTAAAGCGACCGGTAAGGGGCATAGGTTAATTATATAATACATAATATATATAATAATTAATAATACATGCAGGTGGGGAATGTGGGTTTGTTAAAAACGCTCTTCTGATTCTTCAGTCACAAAAAAAGTGGGGATTATCATGATGACATGATCATGAGAATTTTTCTAAATGGGTTTGTTAATTCCGAATTTACCTCCCAATTCTGTCGTTGTTATGGATAATGCAAGTTATCACAGTGTGCAAGAGAACAAAAAGCCAACATTGCCATCTATTAAATAGTCTATTATGGATTGGCTTAGACATAACAATGTTGCATTCCAAGAACCTATAACTGAGGCAGAGCTGCTGTTACTGGTTACATATGTGCACACCGAACCGACTTACAGGATAGATAAACTGATCGTTGATGCCGGTCACACAGTTGTGCGTTTGCCACCGTAGTATCATCCTGATTTGTTGCCTATCGAACTTGTTTGGGGTGACGTAAAAGGTAGGATCAGTGAGTGCCTGTCTGAATCCTTGGAAGTGAAACAGAAACTTTGTGAAAAGTTGTTTTTAGAATACTCAGTTGATAAGTGGAAGAAGTGTTGTGACCATGTAATTAAAATTGAAAATGAGTACTGGAAAAACGACGGTTTAATGGATGAAGCTGTCGATGAACTGATTATTTCTATAATTGGAGAATCATCTGATTCAGATTTCAGCAATTCAGAGTCGGAAACAAGCGCTACTGATGTAGAATAATTAACTGACAACAGTTTAAAGGTATGTAGAATTTAATATTTATTTCTCAGATAACGAAATAGAATACAATATTTATGTATTATTTTGGATGACATTTTAAATTAACAACTTGCAAATAATGCAATGAATTGTCAATACTGCGATATAGTGAGCAAGTGAGTGAGTGAGTCTACAACTGTCAGTCAGGTGGTGGGGGAGTGAGTGTTTGAACGTACGGATGGGAAGATGCGCGAAGCTTTCTGACCGAAGGTTCTTATGTGGATCGTCTGTCTATATCAAAACAGCAGCCAGTGTATTTAAACTTACTACTTTGAAGTTGGATGCTGCACAGTGGGCTTCTTTAGAAATAATATTCTGTTGTGCCACTCTAAAGATTGTCTTAGTTTCAGTCTGCAAGTGTTAAGTTTTTCTTGTGGCAATTTTACATTAAGTTTTAGTAAAATTCTTTTACTTTAATTATAATAAAAGTAATTCTTTTATTTTAAAAGTATTCTTAAATAGCAACCTGTTCATGTGAAATTTTATTTTAAATTGTGCAAAACGATTTTACACAAACTCTGAAAATGTTGCAAGCAGCTTATGGGAAGTAATGTATGAGTTGAACCCAGTGTTACAACTAGTATTCACATTTCAAATGATGCGCAACATCCATTAAAGAAGATGCTAAATCTGGATGACTAACATCATCTAATGATGTCCTGTGCCGTACTTTGTTCGTCCCGAGAAAGGCAAAGCTCGGTTGCAGAGACGGGTGACTTTCTTTTAAAACGGGCGGGTTCTTGACGTCATGCAATGCCACTGCATCGCGTCGTCGCCGGGTATATGTAGACGGTTTGTAGTGGCAGTGACGAATATTCAGTTGGCCGGCTCAGCTGTGATCTGCGTGAGCCTGCTTTTGCCAAGCTTTCTTGGATAGACATTACCAACAAATCTTTCTCTTTTCTGTTTCTACCCTCATCAAAGAAGTTTGGTCTCAACTGACGGCACCAATCTGTTTGGACTTCGTTATTCCACACTATGAGAAGCTAAAGTAAAGTCAGCTCCAGGTGCTCGAACAATGGCGAGATGGGTGTCGGGTTTAGACGAACAACTGTCTACCCCTCTGCCAGAGATAATACTTGAGCCATGAGATGCCGTCAGTTAGGACACACAGACACACTCATAGAGGAACTCTGCCCCCAGGAATTATCTGTGCTACCTATACGCTACAGCTTAACCAGTGCCACTTAGTTACACCGGATGATCCAGGTGGGACCCTTCTGTTTTACTTTACACTCTCTCATCTACCACTACACTGTAAATCGACAGACGCTCTCAGAAGCAGACTCATGATACCGCGTTTAATTTGCTCAAGTTCTGCAAAAACTCACACGTTAAGTTTTGTGCCTGCATGTGTGGACCTTTCATATAATTAAGTCTTATGCAACCTGTTACAACTTCTTATACTATGTAAGGAAATTGCACACACACACACACACACACACACACACACACACACACACACACACACACACACACACACACACACACACACACACACACACACACACACACGTATCCGCATGAACTGCTCTAAGTTTTCCGTTTTTTTTAAATGAGTTTAATTTATCTGAGAGTTAGTTATATCCTGCTTGCTCATGTCCCGCCGTGCGGACATAATTCAGGACTGGGGGGCTGTCTGATTTCTTCATGTATGGTGGCTTAAACTATTACCGTAATTTAATACTCGGAGTTGTTTCATAATTATTGATGTGGTAGTTAATTAATATTTTGAGTCTTTGGTTCTGTTGGGGGCATTTCCATTTCCGGTGTTATTTAAATTCTCATATTATGAGTGATTAACTGGGAACTACTAAGCTCGCTTTGTATATACATATATTTGTACATTTATTGCAAAGGGTTATTGTGAGAGGGTCGGTACAGAAATTGTGGATGTGTGTTATATGTGTTATGTATGTGTTTGTGTCTAATTTTCAATGGGGGGGGGGAATGTGACATAAAATTTATTATGTGATAGCACACGTGCTTAAGGAATTCCAGAAAAGGCTAGCCAATTCAACTTATACTTTAAGTAGCACTCAATGATTTCCATATTACATATTAACACAAAAAGCATTGTAAGGATTATCTTGGACATAGCGCAGCAGGGTGTAGATAATTTAAATTCAAGCTTAAATATCACATATTAAGAGAATTACAATGTTGTGTTGAGATAGTGTGGCATCCACTCTTTTACTGCCACTGAATTAAATATTCACTCACAATCTTATACTGTGGAGAATAATGACATGTATGTAATGATGCACTTCAATTTTACTCATGATTTTATTCATTGTTAAATTATGCCTTGCAATATCATGTATATGCTTGCACGGTGAATAAAGTTCACACTTGTTTTGTTAATAGAGTTTTTCATTTGCAAGTCCTGTCATTCACCAGTGGACATGTCTGTGATTGTGGCTTAGGCCTTGCACTCTTTATGCTTCCTCTAGGTTCATTACCTAGTTTTAAATATTATGTCTCTCCCCTTTACAAAAAAAAATAAAATAAAAAAAAATTACAAAAAAAACTTATAAAATAAAGGGGGGTTTCAAATGGTAGATCAGAGAGTGGTTATGATTCTATGGATGTAGTAGACATTATTTCTGCACTTAATTTGTTGAACTTGGAAGTTTTAGAATCTGGAGACTTGCATTTATTGATGTTGAATAAAACTTGGTGTGGCTACAGGCATGTCAGCTGGTGTTGGGACTTGCAAATTATTTCAAATTATTTTTGGATCTGAGACCAAGATGTTTAAAGAAAAGTTAATCGCAATTTAACATTTTAATAAAATAAATAATCTGAATAGTGGGATATTTTTATAAGAAATGAACAGGGGTTCATTAAATTTAATATGATTTAATATGTGTTAGTGTTTAAGTAATTACTCTGTGATGTTGAGTGTAAGGTAGGTGTTGGAAAGGGGTTATAATCGTGTGGTTAACAGTTTTTGAAAATGAAAGTGGGCTAATTGGTATTACTCTGTCATACTCTGGGAGCTTAGAAAAATTTTGAACATGATTGGGAGCCGTCGGTACTTGTCGATTTTGGTTTGGACTTGTTCTGTGATAGAGACAACGTGTCTTTATAGCACCCCCGTTATGTAGTGATTTTTGCTTATTGAGGGCATTCTATTTGTGGTCCCATTGATTTAGGAATGCGGTTATGGTCCGACCAGATGTCGTGCTGTTGTAATGTGTTGTTATTTATTTAGATGTTATGTATACTTTTGTGGATTGTGTATGGTGAGTTAGTTTTGTTGTCTTGTGTTGTTGTGTTCTCTTCTGGGCATTTTGAGTGGCTGTCTCTTTGCTTTCATTATACACCCATCTCGTCGCATTGCTAGAGCACTCTGGGGTGGCTCAAAGGAAGTAGAGTACTTGAGTTTTTTCCGGATTCTTTGATTATGTTTTGTAAGTTAGGTTTGTGTTAGGTGTTTCGTGGGAATTTATGTTTTGTTGTTGTGTGTTGTGAATTGTGCAATTCTGGCGGCGGTATGCTACCAGGGATTGCCCCACCCCATTTCCGGCATTCTCCAGAAACTTTCGGTGTTGGATGGAGTAGATGAGGACAGGTTGTTGGTCTTCTTGGACCTGGTCCTGCAGTTGGCAGATTTCCCGGGTGTGTCCGATGAGGAGGTCTTGTCCCTTATATACCCGTATTGCCGGGGTTCATTGGCAGGGTTGGTCACCAACACTCTGCGTCGGGGCTGCAGTGTCGACACCTTCCATGGGGAAGTGTTGGACTTCTTCATACCCCGTCGACGACGTTCCCAGCTTAAGTTAGATTTATTCTATCGCCTACAGGCCAACGGAGAGGCATTGGGGGACTTCACGCATGATGTAAGGAAAGCTGCCCGTATATTAAGGTTGGGGTTGCCCGAGACGGAAGTAATACTGGTAATACGAGAAGGGCTGAATCCCCAAGAGAGATCCCGGCTGGTCTTCGCAGATCCTCCACGTTCTTTTGCGGACCTGGACCGATGGTATGCACATGCCAGAAGGGTCCAGGAGAATGATGAGTCCCGGGGAAGAGCTGCTAAAGATGTCCAATACTCCAGTGGTTCATTAGGAAGAGCTAAAGAAGACAAACATGGTGGTCGGTGGAGAACACAAGAAATGGTAAGAAAAACTGAGTATTCCGGAAGTAATGGAGGCTACAAGGGGGTGGCAAGTGGAAAGACGGTAACAACGGTTACAGTAGAGAAAGCAAATAAGGATGGATTTAACAGGGGAAGAAGAAATTATACTAGTAAAACAACATCGGCAAGTAGGGAGCCTGTAGCAAGGCGTTATTCCTGTTTGGAGAGAAAGGGAACTTTAAACGTTTCAGAGGAATCGCAAGTGCCTAATAGAGTTGTGGATGAAGAAGGTGAAGAGAAATAAGAAAAGCGGAATAATGTCTGTGGATCGATGCGAGACGACAAGAAAATGTCTGTTGATACTGAATTACAGGACTCAGAGAGGACGTCACAGTTGAATCCAGATGCCGTGGAATTTGTTCTGGTATCTCCATCTCGGTTGTTGAGGGATCCAGATCCTGTAACATCATCATCGCCTACGCCGGGATATGAGAAGTCACTTGATAGTGTCGCTTTACCATCGCCAGTAGAATTTAATTTAGACATTGCACATCGACCTGGACAGCTAGATTCCAGGGTGGAAAATGTTGAGGACGTTGTAGTTGCTGAGAGTGGTGAAGGAGTGGAATCGAAGGAAGAGGCAAAAGAGTGGTCTGCGGATGCTGCACAGGGAAGTATAGTTGTAGGTGTTAGGGAGACTGAAGAGTCTGAGTTTGCGGATGGACACGGGGATGTCCATGCTGCAAGTGTAGTTGAAGGAGATGAGGTAGAAGTTGAGGAGAAATTTGGTGGCAGCATTGTGGAGTTGTGAGTGAGAATGATGTAGTGTGTGAAGATGTGCAGACGCCTTCTGTAAGTAGTGTTGAGGATTCTGAAGAACGAAAAGGAGTTTCGTGTGGACCAGATGAGCAACTAGAGGATGAGGAAGATGTGCAGTGTTCGGATGGTGGAAGTGGACGTGATGGCGATGATGTTGATGATGAACGTGTTGAGGAAAATGAGATTGGAGAAGAAGTTGGTGAGGAGCTAGGCGAAGATGCTGTTGAAGATGGATCAGACGAGCAACTGGAAGATGGTGAGGAGGTGCAGTGTCATGAGGTTGATTTGGATTATGGTGACGAAGAAGGAGAAATTGTAGAAGAGAAGGTAGAAGCAGAGGAGTTAGATGATGAGGATAATCCAAAGCGGAAGGAAAGTAGTGAGGTAAGTTGCCTTGATCCTGATTCAGAGGAAACCAACCAGCACAGCTCAACGCGAGATAGTTTCTCAGAGAGTGGTGACCGAAAGGAACGAGTACCTACAGTTCGTCATAAAAAGGTGAGAAGAAGCGGTAACGGATAGCGGGTAGATGTTCCCCACAGTCCCAGTGGTGTTCATCTATTTCAGGGTTGCGCCCCTGCCCATGCGAGCCTTGGTTTCCTCCATTCATCCTTATTTCCGGAGGGAGCCATGTCCTTACCCTTACTCCTAGCTATTGACCCTTTAATGATCCTTGCTCCATTTCATCTTCCCGATTTTCCTACCCCTCCCTTAAAAAAAAAAATCTATCAATAAGGAGTTAGAGAACCTTGCCGAAAGTACCCTTAGATTGTCGAGGTCTTAGAGATCGTCAGTTTCCCCTGTTCTGGAAAGTTGAAAGTTACCATGCAGAAGTTAGGTGGTGTTGTTTCCTTGTTCATAGTGGTTGATTTGGATTTTTCAGTATTGTAGGATCGGGGCCATGCCGCATTCCCCGGTTGATTTCCCTGGTGTTTTGTTGAGAGAGAGGGTTGTATATATATTGTGTATCGACGTCGGTGGAGAAGTAAACCCCCCCTTGTTAGTTACGGTAGATTAGGTAAGAATCAATGCTGGGTTTGATGTTCGCATGCCCTCTGCGCGGTCTTCTCTGCCTTGTTAATCGGGTCCGCCCACCCTAGTGTGGGGAGGTGGGCCAGTCATGTGTCAAGGATTGATGCTGCCTTGTTTTGCTGCACATGGCTGGTCGGTCCACGAGGTGGACGGTTCTCGAAGGGTACTCGCATATCAAGGTTAGTAGCACCTTGTTGGCCTTCGGGCATGGATATGTGAGTACCAGTAGAGGTAGGTGGTGGTCACCGGAGAGGGTGACATGTTGGGGCGGTCCCGAGAGTTTGGCATGGTGGAGAGGACTCGAGTGGGGATGGTTGCAGTGTGGTAGAGATTTTCAGTCCTGGGAAGGGGGGATAGAAGTCAAAGGTCCTGGTGGCAAAGGGATTTTGTTCAGTTGTAGATGTTGTTTGGTTCCTGGGTCTCAGTTGTTGGGTTTAGGAGGCCTTGGTGGTCAGTACTCACAGTTGGCGCCGGCGATTCTTGTCTTTCTCCTTTTCTTCTCTGTTCCTTATCTTTGCATGCGGACCAGGGCCCGGCGAGCATGCAGGACGCACACTTACACCTTCTCTTTCAGACACACACTGGCATACTTACACTCCTTCCTTCTGCTTCTTTCGTTTTCCTGAGGCACTGAACCCACCAAGAGCAAATAAGGGTCTGAGGTTTTCCAGGAGTCCTACAGCAGTCGCGGTCGAGAACTGGTTGAGTTTTGAGGCAACCATGTTGCCCTTTTGGGGTGAGGGTGTGCCGTACTTTGTTCAGCCCGAGAAAGGCGAAGCTCGGTTGCAGAGACGGGTGACTTTCTTTTAAAACGGACGGGTTCTTGACATCACGCAATGCCACTGCATCGCGTCGTCGCCGGGTATATGTAGACGGTTTGTAGTGGCGGTGACGAATATTCAGTTGGCCGGCTCAGCTGTGATCTGCGTGAGCCTGCTTTTGCCAAGCTTTCTTGGGTAGACATTGCCAACAAATCTTTCTCTTTTCTGTTTCTACCCTCATCAAAGAAGTTTGGTCTCAACTGACGGCACCAATCTGTTCGGACTTCGTTATTCCACACTATGAGAAGCTAAAGTAAAGTCAGCTCCAGGTGCTCGAACAATGGCGAGATGGGTGTCGGGTTTAGATGAACAACTGTCTACCCCTCTGGCAGAGATAATACTTGAGCCATGAGATCCCGTCAGTTGGGACACACAGACACACTCGTAGAGGAACTCTGCTCCCAGGAATTATCTGTGCTACCTATACGCTACAGCTTAACCAGTGCCACTTAGTTACACCGGACGATCCAGGTGGGACCCTTCTGTTTTACTTTACACTCTCTCATGTTATAACTTCTTATACTATGTAAGGAAATTGCACACACACACACACACACACACACACACACACACACACACACACACACACACACACACACACACACACACACACACACACACACATGTATCCGCATGAACTGCTCTAAGTTTTCCGTTTTTTTAATGAGTTTAATTTATCTGCGAGTTAGTTATATCCTGCTTGCTCATGTCCCCCCATGCGGGCATAATTCAGGACTGGGGGGCAGTCTGATTTCTTCATGTATGGTGGCTTAAACTATTAACATAATTTAATACTCGGAGTTGTTTCATAATTATTGATGTGGTAGTTAATTAATATTTTGAGTCTTTGGTTCTGTTGGGGGCATTTCCATTTCCGGTGTTATTTAAATTCTCATATTATGAGTGATTAACTGGGAACTACTAAGCTCGCTTTGTATATACATATATTTGTACATTTATTGCAAAGGGTTATTGTGAGAGGGTCGGTACAGAAATTGTGGATGTGTGTTATATGTGTTATGTATGTGTTTGTGTGTAATTTTCAATGGGGGGGGAATATGACAAAAAATTTATTATGTGATAGCACACGTGCTTAAGGAATTCCAGAAAAGGCTAGCCAATTCAACTTATACTTTAATAGCACTCAATGATTTCCATATTACATATTAACACAAAAAGCATTGTAAGGATTATCTTGGACATAGTGTGGCAGGGTGTAGATAATTTAAATTCAAGCTTAAATATCACATATTAAGAGAATTACAATGTTGTGTTGAGATAGTGTGGCATCCACTCTTTTACTGCCACTGAATTAAATATTCACTCACAATCTTATACTGTGGAGAATAATGACATGTATGTAATGATGCACTTCAATTTTACTCATGATTTTATTCATTGTTAAATTATGCCTTGCAATATCATGTATATGCTTGCACGGTGAATAAAGTTCACACTTGTTTTGTTAATAGAGTTTTTCATTTGCAAGTCCTGTCATTCACCAGTGGACATGTCTGTGATTGTGGCTTGGGCCTTGCACTCTTTATGCTTCCTCTAGATTCATTACCTAGTTTTAAATATTATGTCTCTCCCCTTTACAAAAAAAATAAAATAAAAAAAAAATTACAAAAAAAACTTATAAAATAAAGGGGGGTTTCAGTCCATGTTTTAATAAGTGCTAGCTGTGAGTGTGGAAAACTTCAGTCGATCATATGTGAAGTAGCAGAAGTAATATTTTTAAAAGATCATGTTATATGAATTCGATGGAAACAATCAACATGAACTGTGTTACTATAAATCTGTTGGATGTCTGTTGACAGATGAACAAAAAGTAAATCACTCAAGTTTTTTTAGTTTGGGTCAAACCATCAATAAAGTTTTATTTGGATGTGGCATTTTAGCAAAGTAATGAGAAAGAAAAGTTCTAACCTATGGGAGCACGAATTTATTGCTCCTTACTTTGGCAAAATACAACCCAAATATTGCCTCCTTACTTGTCTGCTTTGGTACCTATAGACTTATTTCTGCTTCAGAGATGAAAGCCATCTTAGTATATAAGATGGCTTTGCGTATCATATGCGTATCAGTATACTTTCCAAAAGTGGAAAAAAATATTATGAGCAGTTATTTAACAGTAGAAGAATCTATTTTGAAGTGAAAAAAATTGATTAAGTTGTATAATAATTAAATAAAACAAATTAAAAAAAGTTAAGTTTGTTTTGGACATACCTTGTATATCGGTACAAACTGTATATTTCACAAGCATAAAAGATAATATTAACGACTAATACTATATACACGTGGACAAGTCTGCTAACTGAAAGGGAGAAACCCATATTCTCTTGATTGTACTTCTGCAGTCACATTACTAACTAACAAATAATGAACACATCATGCAATAAATGTTAAATAATTAGAAGAAATCCAAACAAAATTGTGACAATGATAAGAATTTGATTATTTCTTGTAATAAAGTTTTTTTTATTGTGAAAAATACAAATTAAAAATTTAATGTTTGCACAATGAAAACAGATAAGAAATACAATACTGTACTTATGCTTCAATCAGTACCTTTATATTACAGTATAGAAACAATAATTACTTAAAGTGCAAAATGTGCTTTAATTCAGTTTCAATCAATACATACTTGAGAGACTTGCAACGTTCCTTTTCTAGGTTGTTTTCTGGCGGTTCACATTCGAATGAGGCCAATGCCAATGCTGAAAACATACATGTTCATTGTATTAACATCTGCATTTATGTATTAATGGTATAGGCAGTGTGGGCCAGTCAAATTGTACCAAAAAAGAACTCTACCTTGCAAAAGGTCGGGTAATTCAAATTTTTTTTATATTGTTAGGTGTATGGTGAATATAAAAAATCCAAATTTTCGACATTGAAAGACTTGTGTGTTCACCGCAGTGCTCCAAAAACCATCAAAATTTCAGACTTTTTTTCGTTTATGCTAAATATCTCCTTTTTCTAAGTGACGTAGCTCAAAAATGGTCATATTCAATTTTAAAGAGCATACAATTTGCTAACACTTTTGTAAGTAACGTTTTTTTCTAAACCCAACAGCAACCGGGCTACAGAGCTTTGAAAATGGGTCAATTTTTGAAAATTCGCAAAAACATGCATACTTTTTTTGGTTTTTGCTAAATATCTGTTTTTCTAAGCGACGTAGCTCAAACATGTTTATATATTTTTTTAAAGAACATAAAATGTACTACAACTTTTGTATGTAACTTTTTTTCTAACTCAACAACAACCGAGCTACAAAGTTCCAAAAAAGGGTAATGGACAGTAGACACCCATTTCGAAAGCATTTTTCGACTTTCAAATTATAAGTATTCATCAGGCAATAATTGTGACGTTCATTTTTTGGTCGAGAGAGGGAAGTGTGAGAGAGGGGGAACCCTTTCCATTGTCATCCGCTCCACTCCACTTGTTCTTCAGTTTGTTTCGAGTTTCGAAAGAGCGAGTGCGGTATTTTTTCTGAGTTCATATTATTTGTGTCTTGTGCGAAATGTCAGTTCCGACTGATATATGTTTTATTTGTCGCGAGTTGATGGACGAAGATGATACAGTTGTCGTAAAGAAAGAGGTATAAATACTTTTATTCAGGCGAGTGAAAGACGGAAACTTCGCGAAAATAAACGTTTACTCCAAGGCTTAAAAGAAGTTAAGGTTCACATTTCCTGCGGAAAACGTTATAGTGATGAAAAATTAATTTTGGCTTCCATCCGTCGTGGAGGTGACTCTATTCCACAGCCCAGTGTTTCCTGTAGGTCGAGTAGCGAAAATTTCAATTTAAATCAAGTTGTTTTTTGTGTGGGGAGTTAATTACTGACGAATTTATTCTACTTCAATCAAAATTGCCGTTTTCAAGGCGAAACGAAGTTCACTGTGTACAGAAGTTGGAGATAAAAGAAACAATGATAAAAGCAGCTGAGAAGCGAGGTGATGAGTGGAGTACAAAGATAATACGGAGGCTGGAAAGTGTACAAGACTTGGTGGCAGCAGATGCGAGGTACCATAATATGTGTCACAAAAAGTTGTATCAGGTTTCAGCATCAGATCGAAAGAGAGGGTTTCGGCCAGCTACACAGGTTGAAGCGACCATGGAGGAAATTTATTCATACCTCATCGAAAACAGTGAAGAATGCCAGTTCTCACTGGAGGAACTAATGAGTAAGATTAAAGGAGAGCTTGTTCCTGACACGAGGACAGTCAAACAACACCTTTTGAAGAAGTTTGGAGAAGATGTAGTCATAGCTTGGACTGCCAAAATGTCATCAGTCATTTGTTTTAAAAATGTTGGTTACAAAATACTCACCGACAGTTGGTACGAGAACAAAAAAGTACACCCCCAAGGAGAACAGCTCAGCATTGTCAAAGCTGCTGCTGATATAGTTTTGGAAGACATCCGAGCGCAAGAATACAATGTTAATGAATATCCACCATCAGACGACTTTTTGTGTGATGCGAATTCTGTCATTCCAGAATCATTGCAATTATTTCTCGAATCTGTTATTCTGAAACATAAGCGTGGGCCACTGGAGAAATGGAAAAAGAAATGTGTGGCACTCGCACATGTGGTCATATCGGCTGTCAGGCCTCGATCATTCATATCCTCTCTTTTGACTGGCATTAGTGCATACATGTACAGAAAATTTGGTTCAAAACATCTTGTTAACCTTCTTTCAGCACTAAGGTTTTGCGGCAGAATAACTCAGTTATCATTGAGAAGGATGCATTCTTGCAGTTTGCATTCGACAACGCAGACTTTAATGTTAACACAATCGATGGCCTTGGAACATTCCACACCATGGGTGGAATCGTATGTGTTAATCCTCATACTGCAGGATTGCCTGACGAAAAAAATTCCATATTTGAAAAGAAGCGTACCGTCCGAAGAGATTGCACTTGTTGGTTCTGTGGAGCTGCGGAAGTTTTGCACGAAAATAATTCTGGTCTCTCAACTATACCCGTAATGGATGTGCAGGGTATGTGCTCGTTTGCTGAAGAAATATTACCATCAGCTCCAGATCTTGTTTGGCTGTTTGGTAAATGGTCAAAAGCTGCAAATGTCCCTGGATGGAATGGCTTTATGGAGCAGGTCACTAGTGGACAAAGTTTCACTCGCTCAAAAGTTTTAACGCTTCCATTTATCAACTCTCAACCTAGTGATTATAACACCATCTTAACATCACTTCTTATTGCCAGCGATAAATGTAAAAGTCATAATCAAAAAACATGCTTCGTCACATTCGATCAACCATTGTATGTGAAAGCTAGAGACATAGTGCAGAGTGGTCAAGAGCCTGATCTAAACAATGTGGTTGTGAGGCTTGGTGGCTTTCATTTATTAATGTCATTTATGGGGGCAATTGGTACCATTATGAATGGAAGTGGACTGAAACAGCTTTTTGGTACTATTTATTCCGAGAGTCAGGGCATGCCTATTCGAGGGCTGTCCGAGCCCATCTTTTGGCTAACCTTGTTCTGGGTGGCATGGTTTTGGACGAAATGCAGCTCACTGAACAGGAACGAAATGATTTGGAACTATAGTTAATGAACGTGAAAGAGCATCAGTTCTCACAGCTGTGGAAGGTGAGCAGTTTAAAGTATTTGTCACCAAATTCAGAACTGCATTGCAAAAACTTGATGAAAATGGACGCACCGCAAAGCTATGGGTCCAGTATTTCTGAATGAAGACCCTGATAAGATTATTTATAAAAGCAGAGCGTATGGGTGACTGGAACTTACATGTGATCACTGTTGGTAAAATTCTCCCATTTTTCCATGCGGCAGGTCATTTTTTTATGCAAAAAGTGCACACCTGTATTTGCAGGATATGCTAACACTCGAAGAAAAAATGGACCCTGCTGAATACCAAAGATTCACTTCTCAAGGAGATTTTGCTGTTCGGCGCTCTGATCAGCTCTTTGCGGGAATATGGTCAGATATGACCATCAAGCAGACATTGATGAAATCAATGAAAAGCTATGGAGGTCTTACTCATGGACGAGGGATTACCGACAGTGTACTCTCACGGTGGACATTGGGAATGGCGTTCTTACAAAATATTTGTGACGAGGTTGAGACATTTTGTAACATCAGCTCTGCTACAGTAGAGCAGCATGAGGACATGAGGGTTTCCCGTACTATTCGAGACGACGAGGATGCAGGAAAATTTGCACAGTGGTTTGGTCAACACTACTCATTCCCTACAAATGATCGCATAATGTGTATCAGTACTGGGGTTGTCGGCGGTGAGGAGGTTAATTGCCACTTGGCGCAAGACACTGGGATTTCTGGTATCAACAACATAGTTGGTAGTGACTCTGGGAGTGTCAAGTTCAAACGAAAGGACAAAGTTGTCTCACTATCTTCAGTCACCAGTTCAGTGAAGGTGGGGAATAAGCTTGTTGTCATTGATCCTCTGACTCTTTTCCAAAGAGTTTGTATTGCTAAGCAGTCAGACCAACATCTGATGGAATACTTCCAGTTCGAACTTGCACCCTTCCCGATGTCCTTGTTTTCCGAAGAAGGAATGCGAAAAGGAACGAAGTCAACATTCTACTCTTGCTTAACACCACTCAAGAGTGATGCGACATTTGAAGGCACAAAGTTTCTGATACTGGACGGAGGGTTTCTTCTGCACAAAGTCATCTAGAAGCGAAATGATTCCATTACAGCGATACTCAACAAATATGTGAGGTATGTTGAAAATCACTATGGTTGAAATGTTTCAATTGTGTTTGATGGCTACCCCATGGATGCAGCAGAGAAAAGTACTAAGAGTGCAGAAAGACAGCGTCGATCAACAACTCAAAGTTCCGCTGACATAGTATTTAATGAATTGACAGTTGTCATGGTTCCCCAAGACAAATTTCTTGCTAATGAGAAAAACATGATAAATCTCATTGCCCTCCTTAAAATTAAACTGGAAAAACATGATTTCGAGGTAAAACAGGCTACAGAAGATGCTGATGTGGAAATTGTGACGACAGCAATTTCTAAGGCCTCTTTTTTTGACCACGTCATTATCGTAGGAGAGGACATAGATCTCCTGTTCTACTCACAAGTTTGGCTTCCAGAGTGGAAAACATTCATTTCCAGAAATCTGGGAAAGGTGAACTTGCAGAGGTACTGTACTCCACTACTTCATTCAATCACAGTTCACAGGGTGCAATTATTTTCCTCCATGCCTTCAGTGGTTGCGACACCACCTCCGCCCTGTATGGCCATGGGAAGAATAAATTCTGTTCTGCCCTCGATAAGTCCCCAAAGTTGCAAGAAACGGTCTCAGTTTTTTCACAGCCAGACACTTGCACTGAGAAGATAGCTGAGGTGGGAGAACGATTCCTCGTTACTTTGTACGGTGGAGACATGGAGACCCAAACGCTCGATGAGTTGCGTTATCACAACTTTGTCAAATCAGCGATGAAGAATAAATCAAGTTTAACACGACTGCCACCAACAAGAGATGCTGCCCGATATCATTCTCTCAGAATTTACCACCAAGTCCAAACGTGGTTGGGAGTAGAAAAAAAATCCTGTGAAATGGGGCTGGATGCGTAGCAGTCAGGGCCTCACCCCGATTATGACAACAAAGTTCTTACCTATGCGGGGGTTGAAATTAGTAAACAATTAGCACAGGTGGCATCGCGGGATATCATTAGCCTTCATGACAATGAAGCTCTGGGCTGTGCATCACAGAGACGACCCGCTCGGTAACTGAGTTCCGAGCTACCTTCTGGAGCTCCTGCCTCGTGGCCCTGTCCAAGTAGGGCGTGTGCTCTATAGCAGGCCGAATCTCAGCTGTTGTGCTAGCCTACACTAGCGCAGTATACACCGAGGGTGTTTCCACGAATCACCTGGACGTATACAGTACCTTCCCAGCCCAGCCACAAGAGGATTGTCTGGGAACCTCGCCGCACGTGCATAAAATTTGCGTGCAAGCTGCCTGAATGTTTCGTCTAAGGAGCGGATGCCAAGTCCTCTCCTTAGAAGGCATGATGAGAAGCGACGGGGGACTTTGGCCGCTAGCTGAAGACCCCTGTCGAGGACGCTCTGCTACTTCTTTTTATGCATTGCGGCGAGGTAACCCCAAACCGGGCAAGCATAGGTAATGACCGGCAACAAATACGCGCTGACGATCATCTTGCCCAATTTCCTGGTCATGGCTGAGCTGATCAGGAGGGAAACAGCATAAGCTCAGACACGCGGATGCTCGCTTAAGAACTGTCTGAGCGTGGGTACGCCAGGTGGGCCGATGGTCGAGGTGTAATCTGAGGTACTTGACCTCGTTAGACTAGCGCAAGTACATTCTGCCGATACATAACTGCCTAACAGGGTGCTTCCATCGCTTCGAGAATTCTACAGCTACACTCTTAGTAGCGTTGAGATGCACTCTCCAATTTTCAGTCCAGTCCCCGAGCGTGTCAAGCTGGCGCTGTAGTCGTAAGACGGCTCTTTCTACATGAAGATCGGCCGTAAATACGGCCGTGTCGTCCGCAAAGAGGGCCACCTGGACTCCAGGCTGTCTCGGCACGTCATTGACGTAGAGTGAGAACAGAAGGGGGCCAAGACCACTACCTTGAAGGACGTTGGCTGTGATTCGTCTCTCGGAAGAGACTGAATCTCCAACTCTCATGCAGAAGGTCCTCTCCGTCAGAAAGCTAGCAACCAGCTAGCAGGACCCGGAGGTAGCAGTCCAGGAGCTGGACTTCCCTAAGCTTGAATAATAGGCCATCATGCCATACGCTGTCGAAGGATTTTTCAACATCTAAGAAAAACAGCCAACGGTCCTTTCTCTCCGACACCCGGCGTCCGTGATGTATTCCACCATTCTCATCAGTTGATGAGTGGTCGAATGCCCCACACGGAAGTCAAACTGTTCGGGGACCAGCACGTCAAAGTTAATTAGATGTTCTCACACACAACGCTGCACAAGTCGCTCAAAAACCTTGGACGTAGCGGAGAGTAGGCTGATAGGCCGGAGGTTGTCGGGGCGGGAAGCATCCTTTCCCTACTTCGGGATCATGATGACCGTTGTCTTTCGCCATTTCTTGTGAAAGTAGGCGTGTCTGAGACACGCACTGAACAAATCAGTCAAGAATTGAACTCCAGGCTCCGGGAGAAGTCGTAGCGCGGTGTTCTTGACACTGTCCGGGCCTGGAGCTTTTCTTAGCTGAAGTTCAGCGAGCCGATCTGAGACCTCTTCCAAAAAAATGGGTTCGGGCTCCGCCGTGATCGGAAGAGATAGAAAGTCTTCCATAGCCATCTCGACTTGTTCGTCGAAGTCCCAGTCCATGGGCGGGTTGGGAGCGAACTGTCGCTCGAAACACAAGCCCAAGAACTTGGCCTTCTCCTCCGGGCGACCCAGGAGTTGTCCGAACGGCCCAACTATGGTGGGGAGAGGACGATGGTCGTCGCCTCCGTCCCGTCATCGCGGAAGATATTCTGTACGGGTGACTTTGCGAGTCTGCATCCCCCGTTCGGCCACAGTGAGTTCCCAACAGCTACGTTGGAACACCTTCAAGCTGCCACGAAGTCGTCCAATGAGCCGATTGTATGCTGCCTTATTGGCCGGATCACGGGTCCTCTGCCAACGTTTCCGGAAGTAATTCCTCTCGCAAGCGAGAAGAGAGACTTCCTCAGGGATGCGTTGGTAGTCAGGAGTGAAACCGGCTCGCATACGTGAAGACACGTCTATAGCCGAGATGATTGCTCTTTGATTCCCGCTGCTGCTTCGTCTAGGAGGCGAACAGAATCGACTGGGCCCGCTGGCGGTAATCTATGGCATACAGCCGGGCTGTAGCGGTCCCAATCGATAACCTTCTTCTCGTCCCGTGCATAGGCGTGCTGGGTAGATGGTCAGATGTCAGCTCCGTAAACGAGAATACCTCGACTCGACAGACAATTCCTTGGGTTACCGCATTATCCAGAACATAGGGAGCCGCGTTAGGTAGCGTCGTTAAGGACGTGGGTTGCGCTGGACAAATCATCATCGCCCGGCGTGATTCAACATATCTGAGCAGGCGCTTCCCATTCACAGTAGTCAAGCGACTATTCCAAATGCGATGCTTGCAATTCAGATCGCCGGCCAAAAATACCCTACGGTGGGAATCGAAGATGATGTCCAGGTCGGCCGACAAGGAGTTCAGCGCGAGGGGGCTTGTATGCTGAAACCACGAGGACGCCACCAAGAGCTCCGTGGACCTCAATGGCGGTGGCCTCTAGGTTAGTGCACTGCAGCAAAACGACACGATGATGACCTATAGAGGTCCTCACCGCAATCGCCGTGCCGCCTCCTTGTCGGCCAACTCGGTCATCCCGATAGACCACGTAATTCGGTAATTGAAACCGGTTCACCGGGGTCTAATGGGTTTCTGTGAGGAGAAGTACGTCAGGTTTGAACCAAGCCAGGAATTCCAGAAGGTCGGAATGCTTGGAACCGATGGAGTTAGCATTCCAGGCTACAAGCGAGAGGTCTCGTCTAAGGGCTCGGTTCATAGAAGACCTATGACATTGCAAGCTTCCACCAAGAGCATAAACCTCTCAGTTGGGTCAGCAGTTTCCAGGCGGTCTCGGATGGACCTGAAGGTTGATGCGATTTTCTTGAGGTCGTAGCCGGACAGAAAGTCGCGGATGAACTGTGCGTCATCGGTAGTGACGGACTGGGCAGTTTGCCTGGAAACTGAGGCCACGTAAGAACGACCAGGCTTAACGGCAGATCGGGTTGTGTTGGTGGAAGCTACAGGACCAGGGGCAGTCGTTTTTGAATTTGCGACAGGAAAAGTACACGCTGCGCTTCGTCAGACTTATACCGGGAAGCAGGACTTTTCTTGGGCTGTGGGCAGGCAGGAGCTCGGGGCCAAGCATCCGGTGTAGTTTTCCCTATTGTTTTAGCTTTAGTTTTGCCTGCTCGCGGAGGTGGCAGTGGTGGCGAGGCTACCTCTGGTTCAGAGGCGGGAGTTGGTGGTTCCGCGGAGGAGGGTTGATTCTCCGGCTCCAATACCGAGATATTGACTACAGGGCGTGTGTCTGCTGCGGAAGGCGACGTGGATTGTTTTTGTGCCTTTGTAGGGGCTGGAGGTGGAGCCAGAGAGGGCTCGCGCCGTGCCGGTGGTGCCTTTGGTGGCGGCTTAGCCTGTACTTTAGGGTGTTTCTGTGTTTGGGGCTGCAATACTGGCTGCCTCGGCTTTGGGAGGGGCCCCTGCGGCTATTGCTTCCGCAGGAGCTCCGCCCTGTATACCGGGCAGTTGCTGTAATTGGCTACATGGCCTTCGCCACAATTGATGCAGCGATAGTGGGACTTGTCGCAGCCAAACAGGCGCGTCAGGTGGTATATCTTGTCTGCAGCCTCGCCATTCTCGAGGTGGAGACGGACGATTGGGAGAGGGACTCGGTTCTCAGAGTTGGTGAACAGGCGGAAAATTGCCTGCACCGGGTAACCGAGTTCTCGGAGTTCCAAAAGGATCTCCTGGGGATCAGTGTGCGCGTCAAGCCCACGCAGAATTACAGACAAGGGCTCGACTCAACTGGGGGAAAAAGTATGACATTGCAGGTTATTAGCCTGCAAGAAGGCCTCGACCAAGCGGTGGTCTTCGATCCGATGGACGACAACCTTGACCGTGTCACTGCCAAGCAGCTTAAGGTCGAGTTTGTCGGCCGACAGGCTGTGGGCCGTGATCAGCCGCCTATATAAGGCGGCGACATTGGACACCCCATGGACGTAAAGGGGTGGCACGACCAGCAGCCGGAGTTGCCCCCAAAGTAGTCGGTACTGCAGCCTGTTGGCCCTGAGAAGGACTGATGTCCATGGCCGAGGTCCAAGAGGAAACGGATTCGGTGGAATGGTTCGTCTTCGGCTTCTTAGCCGGGCGTCTACGCTGACCAACGGTCACGAAGTCGTCCGACTCGTCCACCGGGAGGGGAGGTAACGGGTGAGGAAGAGGATCGTCCGTTTCCATCGCTCGAGGCGAATCAGGCGAGTCGTCCGCGTGGGGTAAGGCAGGGCTGAGCGACTCGACACTCGTACCGTCGCCCATAGTGGGCATGCTGGCCGAGTGTGGCCACCGGACAGAGACTGCTAGGCAGTCCCTGCCAGACGCCAGGGATCTTGGGTCCAGCCGAAGCCGGGTAACCTACGCGACTTCCCTGCTCACGGCAATAAGAGAGGAGCTGGGCTAACGACCCATTAGATACCAGTCCTTACCTAGACTGGTGTCCACTGGTCCCTTTACCCCAGCGATATCCAAGCTCGCTTACCATTGGTGGGGGCTTGCAAGGATCGTCCGGGGCAGCGCTACCTAACAGCCATGGGCAGGTTAGGGAGAAGCATGATGTCGGCACTCACCAATCAGCCCAGAGCAGTCCTCTTCTTTCCCGGCTAGTGAGATGTTTGCCGGCGACAGATGGTCCTGATAAGGGCAACTTCTGCCAGCTGCTTCTTCTACCAGCTACTCAATTCACCAGCAGCAGCTGGCTCCTGGGTCTTCTTTCCTGACGAAAGATGAGTTCCTTGTCCAAGCGGAGAGGTAGGTGATAGTAGCAAGAAGCTGTAGCAGCGTCCAGAGCAGAGCAGAGCTGAAGAGAGGTCCTTGGAGTTCGAAGTCTGTGCTGGAAGTGAAGTGAGTGTATACACGAAAAATGGATCGCCAGTGATAGCCTTCACCACAATACTCCGGGGGAAAACAATTGTTGAGTACCTGATGGCATAGCGTGGTGCGAGCCAATCATACACCGTCTTTATTGTGATTGGCTCTTGGTGCAGTTTCTACCTGAGGACTATTCGGATTGGCTGATGGTGTCATTTTTACCTGTACGTGGGATTTTGTTAAATTTATAAGTACAGATAGCATGGCGGGACATCTTGAGCCTATACCACAGTACTGTGGACCTGACGTGAACACCCTGCGCATTCAGGATTTTTATTATTCCACTGATGATGGCAGCCATTGGAGCAGCAGAAACGTTTAGTTTGGAAATAAACCATGAACCACGGTCAAACACCCCGGATAACTTTGATCATACAACTGACACCGGCCGTAAAAGCCTGAGGACAATGTTACGACGCCTCTACGGGGAGGAAGTTTTAAAGATCATCAGACGTTTCAAGGGGCTGAGAAAAAAGAAGGCACACCTGCTCTGTTCACTGGGTTTTCTGTTGAGATGCCGGGATACTGGTGTTATCCCCCGGTTTCTGAAATTGAAAAATAACATCTTTACACCACAAGCCAGTCGTATTTATCGACGTGCAGAGCAGGCAATGTTACGCGAACGTATCCACCGGACCAGGAAAGATCTGGCCAACAACAATATGAAGTTGTTCCGCCTACACCTGGAATTAAGCACTGTGTTGCCACCTGGCCACTGGGATCTGGTGGATAGCCTAAGTTCCAGCGCTTCCGAGGCCGTTCGCGAGAGTATTCGATCACGCCATGAGAACAAGTACTGGAGAGATAGCCCCGAGGAGAGCAACCAGGGACATCAGCGAAGCAGCTTAGAGACGGACAGGACAGTGGTAAACTTGTCGGACTGCCAGCTTACCACCACTGAAACTGCAGTCCTGGCGAGGGGGGAGAAGTTTGCAGTGGCCCCTAAGAAGAGTCCAGTGGAGGACATCATTGCCAACATTGAAGCTGGGGTGCGGCGGTTGCTGCGTGAACAGGCAGATGAAGTTAGGATCGAAGCTTCGAGGATTCTGGCAAGAGCGAACTGCTGTGATGCAACATACCAGTGGGTGAGCTGCGGGCACTAAGGACATTAAGGCGAGATGATTCTATCATCATATTACCGGCAGATAAGGGGAGTGCTACGGTTGTACTGAACACCGAGGACTACCAAAGGAAGATCGGAGAACTGCTGGACCCGGAAACCTACAAGAAACTGCGAAGAGACCCAACTGCAGTGGTCCTGAAAAGGACCGATTTTCTGGTTAAGCGGTTTTCCTTGGAGCCTGATGTGAAGGCAGCCATCCGGTGTTCAGAAGCCCTTCCACCTAGGCTTTATGGGCTCCCCAAGATCCACAAGCCAGACGTCCCGCTCAGACCGATCGTCAGCGCCATAGGGTCTCCAACCTACCATCTGGCTAAACACTTGACCGAGCTTCTCCGGCCATATATAGGTGGTATGGAGTCATATGTGAAGGATTCGACCCACTTTCTTGAAAAGCTCGGTGGGTTATCATTGCGGCCTGGAGACATAATGGTCAGCTTTGACGTGGTTTCGTTGTTCACCATGGTGCCCATGGATGATGTCATTTGCCACTTAGCAAACCTTTTTCTAGCAGACATTACAGCGCTTTTCCGGCATGTTCTAAAAACATACTATTTTCAGTACGGCGGTGAATTCTTTGAAATGATTGATGGTGTGGCCATGGGGAGTCCACTCAGTCATGTGGTGGCGAACTTTTATATGGAAAAGTTCGAGCAGCGGGCAATTTCATATTTTCCGTTGAAGCCGAGGTGCTGGTTCCGGTATGTTGATGACAACTTTGTCATCTGGAGCCATGGAGAGGAAGAACTCGGCAGGTTCCTGGCACACCTCAATCAGGTTCACCCACGGATACAGTTCACCATTGAGAGGGAGACCGACAATCAGCTGGCTTTTCTGGATGTGTTGGTCCTTAGAAGGACCGACGGCAGTCCCGGACATAAAGTTTATAGAAACCCGATGCACACTAACCTCTATCTCCATAAACAGTCGAACCACCATCCCAGCCAGAAGAGGGCGGTGTTGAAGACCCTGGTGGACCTGGCTAGGAGGATATGCGAGCCCCGGTACCTTGACGAAGAACTGCGCCACCTCGAACTAGCACTGCAGGCCAATGGATATTCCGTCGGGGAGGTGAGACGAGCAGTCCGGCTGAGAAGAACAGCCAGGCCGGAAGTGGTGGCACAGGAGACCATCGGTTTTGCGGCATTGCCCTACATCCATGGGGTGACGGACCGCATTGGTAGGCTGCTCAGTCGGCACGGCGTGAGGCCAATATTCAAGCTGACAAGAAAGATCCACCAGTTCTTGAGGCTGGCAAAGGACGTCCGAGACCCGCTGTCGTCGTGCGGTGTGTATGGAGTTCCCTGCTCGTGCGGCCAGGTGGAACCACGAAGCGCAGCGTCCGCACACATGTGGGTGAACATAGCCGTTACTGTAGATAGGGACAGCCGGAGAAGTCTGCTGTAGCTGAGCACGTGCTCGCCAATACCAACCATCGGATCCGCTTCGAAGACACGAAGCTCTTGTCAGCGGTGAGTGATTACTTCCCTCGTCTTCATATGGAGTCCGTCTTGATTCACAAGCATGCTGCAATCGTGATGAATCGGTGGAGCGAAAGCACTGCATTAAGTACTTTATGGCATGGCGCGATGGGAGCCTCTCACACACCTTTTTCCTGATTGGCCGATGCAGTTATTCCTGTGCGGGGGTTGAAATTAGTAAACAATTAGCACAGGTGGCACTATGGTAATTCTCTCCATAGGGCTGTCGAAGATGATGCCAGTGTCCTCGCCATCGGCCCGTCTGAACCGACATACTTTTCCCGTGCGGGTCATCGCCGGATGTCCTTGACATTGTACTTGCCAAGGCCATCCCCTTCCATGCAAAAAATTATTTGATTCTGTTTGAATATGCGGCAGTTATCATTCGTCATAGAAAAAATTACCCTTGTTAAAACAAAATGTTGCAGGTAAACTACCCCTTTCTCTTAACCGATCTTCACCAAAAACAATAGGTCTTGAGAACTCTACAATTTAGGGGTGATGCAAAAAATTATTTGATTCTGTTTGAATTTCCGGCTGTTATCGTTTGCCATAGAAAATACCCTTGTTAAAACATAAAATGTTGCAGATAAACTACCCCTTTCCCTTAACCGATCTTCACCAAAAACAATAGGTCCTGAGAACTCCATAATTCAGGGCTCTATGCGAAATATTATTTGATTCTGTTTGAATTTGCGGCTGTTATCGTTTGCCAAAAAAAAAAAATTAGCCTTGATAAAAAAAACCGTTGCAGGTAAACTACCCCTTTCCCTCAATCAATCTTCACCAAAAACAATAGGTCGTGAGTACTCTCTAATCAGGCCTGTATGCAAAAAATTATTTGATTCTGTTTGAATTTGCGGCTGTTATCGTTTGCCATAGAAAAAAAATCTACAGATACACAGACAGACCGAAGACACACACACACTTTTCGAAAAACGACTTTTTTCATGTTTAGAGTGTAGTAAAATCAGAATCTGCAATAATCTCGAACACAATTTTTTTTTTTGGCATCACCATACTTCCATTTCCTTAAGGAATATGGAAGTAACAAATGAGGAATTTTCTGTCGACCTACAATGAAAATTATCAAGCGCTCAAAGCACTAGGACATGATATTGCTAGCGAAATGGCATCACCATACTTCCATTTCCTTAAGGAATATGGAAGTAACAAATGAGGAATTTTCTGTCGACCTACAATGAAAATTATCAAGCGCTCAAAGCACTAGGACATGATATTGCTAGCGAAAGTTTGTTGTTGACCTCATATATTTTGCGTAGATCTGACACGGAATTCAGGACCAAACTTGAACGTTCTCGAGATAATTTACAAAATGTTCCTACCATTACAGAAGTAATTACATTCTTAGAAAATGAATGTTCTTGCAAAGAGGCAGCGGGTTTAACTAATATCGTCTCAAAAAATGAACCTTCTCTTCAAACCTCTCAAAAAATCAGTGGCTTTAAAATGAATACAAACCAGTTTAAACCGCACAAAATAGCGATGGTCACTACTCACACTCAGCATTGTATCTTCTGTTCATCAATTTCACACAACATATATAGATGTGCAGATTTTTTTCCGCACTTACTGTACAAGACAGACAAGCTTTTGTTAAAAATAAAAACTTGTGTCAAAATTGTTTTGGAACACATAAGTTAGTCACCTGTAAGTCCGTCCATACATGCAATGTATGTTATAGGCGCCACCATAGCCTACTACATTTTTTTTTTATCAGAACCGCTCCGCACAACCGCAACAAAAATTGACTCAGTCAAATAGACCTACCTTGTGCCCTTCTGTTGAAACGACGATGCATAAGCAAAACCACTCTGCAGAGTGTCACCAGGATACTACCTTGATAGGTGTTTCTTGCAATCAGAATAACACTGTGTTACTCGCAACCGCTTTGGTGCATATCACATCTGCCAATGGAAATGCAGCAGTTGTACGAGCTGTGCTTGATAGTGCATCCCAAACAACAATTATTTCAGAAAGTTCTGCAAAGACTTTGTGTTTGTACCGCTCTCAAACAGATGTTCCCCAGAACTTAGTGGCATCTCTACCGCCCCAGTGAAAACAAAGGGACTTACCTTTGTGACATTGTCTTCGCTCAGTGGGAATATTTTAGCAGAATCTCACCCAGTCATGATTCTTAATAAAATATCATGCAATCTGCCTCGTGTTCAGCTCCCACCAGAAATTAAAGAGCGACTCAAAGGTTATATGCTAGCGGATCCCACTTTAGATGTTCCGGGTCCAGTTGACCTTCTGATTGGAGCAGATTTATTTGCATTGACACTTAATGGTACCTTTATCAATCTTGACAAGAATATGCCATACGCTGTCAATACAATCTTTGGCTATGTTGTGCTTGGTCCGACACCTGTTTCACTTAAGTCTAAGCCTTACTCAGGCTTAGTGACTCGTTTATCGACGAATGATCGTGATCTGCACGCAACATTGCAATGTTTTCGGTCCATAGAGGAACCACCTCACACTACAAAACTCGCTCCACAATATGAAAAATGTGAAGCTCACTTCGTCTCTACTCATAAGAGAGATGCCTCCGGCAGATATGTTTGTCACTTGCCTTTCAGCGGAAACCCTGCACAACTAGGTGACTCTACAACTTTGGCAAAACGCCTGTTTAATACACTTGGACGCAAACTTGAATCTCAACCTGAGTTTAAACAGAAGTATGTCAATTTTATGAATGACTACTTAGCATGTGGGCACATGAAACTGTGCACATCTATGCCGTCTCTGAACAAGCCGCATTACTTTTTGCCACATCATGGCGTTTTTAAAGATAGGAAAATCCGTCTTGTTTTCAATGCATCAGCACCATCTTCTTCAGGTGTCTCACTGAACCACATTCTACATCAGGGTCCAAAGTTGCACAATGACATTACTGATATAATTCTTCGCTTTTGTCAATATAAATTTGTTTTCTCTTGTGATATCAAACAAATGTTTAGGCAGATATCCATCCATAAAGATGATCAGATCTTTCAGTTAATATACTGGAGAGAAGACACTCACTCCCGCTAAAGGTCTACCAATTGACTACTGTCACTTATGGTATGATGTCCTCGCCTTACCTTGCTAATAGAGTAGTACAACAGCTCATTATGGACAAAGAAAAAAATCATCCACTTGCTGCTGAAGCACTCCAACAGCAAATATATGTTGATGATGCTCTATTAGGGAGCAATTCTCTGGAAGAAGCTCTCCACCTTCAAGAGGATGTTGTTTTACTTTTGAAAAACGGTGGATTCGAACTGAGCAAGTGGTCTTCAAACCATCCTAAACTCTTAGAAAATGTCACGCAAGATAATCATGAGACACCCCTCATGTTACGCACGTCAGAACAGCCATTTTCAAGTGTATTAGGGCTAAAATGGATCCCAGATATTGATGTCTTTTCATATTTGATGCACACACCTTCAAGTAATTACACAAAAAGAACTTTACTTTCATCAATTGTTCAGATCTATGACCCTTGTGGTTGGATATCCCCAATAGTTTTTTGGTCTAAAGTCTTAATGCAGCATGTATGGACCTTAGGCTTAGATTGGGGTTCTCCACTACCTGATCATATTTCCGAGAAGTGGTCACGATTCGTGAAAGAACTTCCAGAAATAGAAAAGCTAAGGATACCACGTTTCATATCCTTAGCAACTGCAGTCAATATCCAGCTTCATGGATTTTCAGATGGAAGTGAATCCGGATATGCAGCTTGTGTCTTCTTGTGCACAGAAGACGCAGAAGCAGATGTCAACATACGACTGCTGACTGCAAAATCAAGAGTAGCTCCACTGAAGCGTGTGACCATTCCCCGCTTGGAACTTTGTGGTGCGCACATGTTAGCCAAATTGCTACATTACTGTACAGAACACCTTTCACAACATCACAAGATTGACAACATTTCAGCATGGTGCGACTCTACAGTAGTTCTATCTTGGATACGCACTCTATCTTTTCGTCTCAAGGTGTATGTTGCTAATCGTGTGGCACAAATACAAGACTTAGTTTCACCGCACGTCTGGAAATATGTTTCAACTGTTGACAATCCTGCAGATTGTGCTTCTCGAGGCTTGACACCCACGGTTCTGATGAAACATAGTCTGTGGTGGCTAGGACCACCATGGCTCGCTAAATCAACGCAGACCTGGCCACAATCTATCCTTCATCCAATTTCAGAGGAGTCTATTCCCGAAATGAACCCAAATGTGCTTAATCTTATGATGACCACAAAAGAAGTCCCAACATTTGGATTTCTTACAAAGTTTTCTTCTTGGAAGACTCTTCTTCATGTAATGGCTTATGTCCTTCGCTTTATAACCCGTTTGAAATTTAAAACCACCATAAGTGGATCATTTACAGTAACTGAATTAAATAACGCCTGTAACCGCATTTGCTGGCTCATTCAGAGACTTCACTTTGCAGAAGACATAGATCTACTCTCCAAGAAAAGGACATGCTCAAACCGCATCCAACGTCTAGCACCCTTTATTGATGATGCAGGAATAGTCCGTGTCGGAGGTTGACTGAAGAACTCTGCGCTTACTTACAATGCCAAACATCCTATTCTTCTGCCAAAAAATCATGTCGCTATTCATTTACTCATCGATTACTATCATGGCATGTACCTGCACGCTGGTCCCCAGTTCCTCCAAGCAACACTACCTCAACGCTTTTGGATCCTCTCCGCCCGCAGTGTTATACACTCAAGAATATTTAAATGCGTACAATGTTTTCGTACAAAATCAACAAACACATCTCCGCTCATGGGTGATCTACCAGCCGGTCGTGTTACCCTTACTCGTTGTTTCAATGCTTCTGGAGTTGATTATGCTGGCCCTTACACGGTCACGTTTTTTACAATTCGCAGGATACAGCCTATAAAGGTGTACCTCTGCCTGTTCATCTGTTTTGCAACAAAAGCTGTACACTTGGAAGTGGTTACTGATTTAACTACAGAGCCTTCATTGCAGCCCTTACGAGATTCATCTCTAGGAGAGGTCTTGTATCAGACCTGTACTCTGATTGTGGGAGTAATTTCATAGGAGCTGCTTCTTCGCTCAAAAGATGTTTTCAAGATCTCATGAAGCAACCAGAGATGCAAGATTTTGCTACGAACAACAGTATCACATTCCATTTCATTCCTCCGCGTGCACCTCACCAAGGTGGACTTTGGGAACGTGCTATTAAAGGTGCAAAATATCATCTCACCAGAGTCATAGGTGAACACATTTTAACGTACGCAGAATTTACCACCTTAGTTGTGCGTGTTGAAGCTATCCTTAATTCGAGGCCGATAGCTCCTCTCTCGAATGACCCTTCAGATCTTCAACCTCTTACACCAGGACATTTTCTAACTGGAGGACCTCTTAATGCCCTGATCGAACCTCAACTAACTAATGCACCACTTAATCACATAAAACGCTGGAAATTGGTTCAAGCCTTCACGCAACATCTCTGGAAAAGATGGCAAATGGAGTACTTCCACACACTTCAAGAACGGTCCAAATGGATCAGACCTCAAGAAAATCTCAAAATAGGAGATTTAGTCGTTATTCATGAAACGAACCTGCCACCCCTCAAGTGGAAGCTCGGGAGAGTCATCTCCGTATCTCCAGGGAATGATGGAGTGGTACGTGTCGTCAACATGCAGACTGCCGGTGGAACCTTGACCCGTCCTTCTGTTAAGGTTTCCCGTCTTCCCATTTACTAAAATCCTTGACCAGTCAACTGGCTACTGCCCCTTATAATTTAGTTTTATTATACTCTTCCAAAGGATCAAATTTGTTCTTATATTCTTTTAATGTTTCTTGTTGAACCAGTTGGTTCAAAGGGGCCGGTATGTCAGATATTTTGTTTTCATAACAATAATAAAACTCCCCCTATCTCTACTTCATTATCTCTAATAGAGTGCACTCCAATTACCTGTTTCAAAGTACAATTCACATAGTAATCAGCAATTATAATTAGAGCGTTTTCTTTCCTGTAGTGTAAGGCATATCGTGCAGTTCAGTTCTTTTTGGTTTATACACGCATACCGCAAGAATAGAAAGTCTATTCACCGCTATTGTTATTTTATTTCACTTATAATTTAAAACTCCGCTTATTTCATGTGTTTATTTTATGTGTTTAACGTTTATTAGAATATTATTGTGAAGTTTAGGACTGCCTAAAAAATCAGCGAAGTGTTGCTTACAACGGGACATTTACAGCGCACAAGGACAAAGTCAGTGAACGCTTAATATTTATGCATTTTTGATTACATTAGAATAAATCCTTTTAACTATTAGGTTTACAATATACACTCCACTGCTAATTAAAAAGAACCCCACACCTGCAGTTATCAATCAACAAGTGATACCACATGAAAACAGCGCAAAGTATTAAGCATGATGCTAGATGCCAAGTTAAGCTGGAAGGTACATGTAAATCAGAAAAGAACTGAACTTAAGCAGATATTCAGAAAAATGTACTGGCTCCTCAGGTGACATTCCGAGTTGTCTGTATGTAATAAATTGTTGCTATAGAAACAAGTCCTTGAACCGGTGTGGACATATGGAGTACAACTCTGGGGATGCATAAAGAAAAGTAACAGAAAAATAATCCAGAAATTTCAAAACAAAGTACTAAGTGCATCATGGTACATATGAAATGAGGATATCCACAGACAATTTGAAGACTGCTTCAGTCGAAGATGAAGTTCAACGATTGGCAAGCAGCATGAGAAAAATCTGCATAAACACCAGAATGTCAAGATGCTTCAACTTGTCAACAACACTAAACTAGTGTGAAGGCTATACAGGATGAAGCCGTTTAACTTAGTATACTGTGTGAAGTGACAGGCATCACAAGAACAAAATGACAGCAGGCATCACAAGAATGAAGTGAATTTTAAAGTATGCCATAGGGCGCTCATCCTACACCATGTGATTATTTGTGTAATGTAAATTGATAAGTGAACTTATCCCAGTCTCAGTAAAAGAAATTAGAGATTCATTTCATAAAAGTGGAATATTTTAATTAAGAAAGTTGTGTTAGTGGTTATAATCACAAACAGAATTATCACAGTTGCACACCACTATAGAAAAATTATTCCGATTAGCGCTTTCAAGCTTCACAGCTTATCAGAATAATTTTTCTATAGTGGTGTGCAACAG
Source organism: Magicicada septendecula (assembly GCA_034769895.1). NCBI lineage: Eukaryota > Metazoa > Arthropoda > Insecta > Hemiptera > Cicadidae > Magicicada > Magicicada septendecula. The sequence continues at coordinate 188,554,040 of CM068375.1, forward strand.
TGATAATTCTGTTTGAAAAGTGGAATATATTACAAGGAAAATCAAAAAGCAAATGGAAATTTTTCCCTTCAGATCAGGTAGAAGGTAGCACTGGCTGTTTTGTAATAAATTATAACCTTACAGCATCTGTTTATTGGAAGTACTGATTCATTATTAGGAGTTTTCTACTGTGTACAAAAGTTAATTTAAGTAATGCGCTCTATTGTTTGACTGCACCAAGGAAGAAATGTCAATAGTGAGATGTTTTCTAAACTCAAGGGGGGGGGGGCGAGTTAATTGTAGAGATTATTTGTAGATTGCAGCAGCTATATGGAAAGAGTTGTTTCAGTAGTAGCAAGATCTACACATGGAATGATTACTTAAAAAAAAATTGCCAAATTACTTTCTGTATAACAACAAAAAGGCAGGTCTGCCACTTCAAATAACAAAGCTGTTAAACAAATGATTCAAGAAGATGTTTGTTTCATGCCTAAAGGTGAAATGGTAACTTGTGATGACTACTGTAATATACTGTGATAAATGTATAAAAAAAATCAAGTCCAAAAGATGTGGTGAATGTGAGGTCATAGAAGAATTGCAAAACTGGCAGTGCAAAATTGAACATAAGACTAAGTACATAAAAGCAGGAAGGGGTTATATAGAAATATAATGCAAGTTTGTAAGTGGAAAGAAAAAATAATAATTTGTTAAAAACTTTCTCTTTACTTTTTGACTTACCCTGACAGAAGTTATTACAAAAATATTTTATAATGTAGTTTTTTTTTTTTACAATCAAATACATGAAGAAGAAATTTATTTTATAACTTTCCCTGGGCACTGAATGGAAAAAGTAATGATGTTGTTACAGACAAACTTCATTCTGAGTTCACTATTTTCAATCATTATAATGATCCCAACAAAACGTTCAAATGACATTCATTAAAAATGAAAAAAAAAACCATTTACCATTTTCAGTAAGTATTGGATTAACCTGCAGGAACGTAATTACTTTGGTGTTCTTTTCAAATGGACATGCGACTTGTTTCCATGTAATGAACTCAGTCACCTGTTTTGCCAGCTGCCAGAATTTTTCAAAATTGATGTGACCATTTGGCAATCTGAAAACAAAAAACAATAATTTTCTTCAAATTTTCAAAAACTTCAAAATAATTGTCAAAAACACAACTTCAACTTATATACAAATAAAAACAGAATACGTATTTATGTTTTAATCTGTTCAATGTCTAATACACCATTTGATTGGTTTTACAATTACATTGTTCATGTTATTGGAAATAAAAGATGTCATCTTTGAAGAAATAAATATCTTCCTTACTCTATTTGTTATTCTACACTATTTATTATGTCTTCGTTACACCTTCTACTATTATTCTGTTCTTGGATTTTGTTGTCCATGACGTCCGTTGATTAACTAAATATAAGTATATCACTACAGACTCAGAACACAAAGTTTTTTATTGGTAAAATCGTAATAAAAAACATTGTGTTCCGAGTCAGACTTATTATTCTGTGCATATTAAGTGGCTGTGTTAGTGAACATAGCCTCATTCATAAATTTTAAGGACATATCTCTCATGGATCTTTACGACATTAGTTTAGGTAGGCTAACCACTTTAGAGAAAGTTGTAGAAAACACTCGAGGTATATGCAACTGAAAACAAGGATGAAAAAACTATACATAGTGAACATATCTGTAGCAAAACAGGTACAAGAACCAAGATAATTTGGTTGGATTTAAAGTGCATACAATGTATACAGAACGTGGACAAGAAATATATTTGATTGGGTAGTAAAATATTGGAGACAAGCCTAAGGTGTCTTTATAGAGTAAGGTGGAAAGTGGAGATGACAGTGCAACTATAGTCGTGAAAAAAAAAACGCAGGCATATGAATAGTTGAAATTATTTTCTTATTCAACGTGAACTAATTTAAAAGGAAGTATTATATTCAACAAATATAATATTTGTGCTTATAGTACAAAATATGTCATACTGGTAGCATAAAAATTGGCTTTAAATTCCTCTGAAATCAAAACACATTTTAAACTTTGTCTTTAGTATTAACAGATCATTAAACTAGGATAAATAAATTAGCAACATAACTAGTCTTCATGAAGAGATACACGGTGGTAGTAAAAGTTTCACTAAAAGTAATAACTACTTTTGTATTTCTTTTTAGATTTTTATTTTATTTTTTTTTAATCTATTTTCTTAAATTTATATATAGTAGAATATTTAACATAATTTAATTGGCTCCTTCTCTCTTATTCTCATACTCATATTCACAATTGTAATTTTATCTTATTTTCATAACTGTAATTAGAATGAATATGCTACACACGTGCAAATAGTGACTTCAAGTACTCTGAGATTCTTTCTTATAGCAGTTAGCTTAAGTGCAACTATGTGTTTTTTTACAAACGAATTTATGATGAAATATATAAATTGATAAAAACTTATAGCGACTGATTAAACACCTCAATATTTTTGAGATTCAAACAACTTACTTATTAGAACATCCTTCATTAAGGAAGTACAAGTCCTTGACCAGTAATGAAAAGAATGGAATGACAATTCTCTGACTCTGATCTGTGGCACCAGCTGATCTCCACATGGCTGCCTTCAACGTTGACCTGTAATTACAGAAATTTGATGTCGGATCCATTTGATGTTCCAACACTGAGAATTTGGCACTCTGTACTTTGCTCCACTGAAATCAAATAAAGACACGTGTATAATGGGAAAACATATACATTTCAAACACAAAATATTTATTCACTTATACATTATGACTTTTGCCAGGTCTGCAGTCTTGTTACAATAATTTTTAAACTTACACACTCTAATCTAGAACTAAGGTATTGTTACGCCATTAGAGAACGTTCTACATGTTTCTCGGCTATCCCAGCAGAACCAGCAGTAATGTTGTGTGCGTACGTGACTCTTAATGTGCATCAATGAGTATATTCCAGACCATACCAGTCGGCACACTGTGTTCAAGGCCGCAATCAATTACATTCTTGTGTTGACGCGAATTATGGATTATTCTGGAACACTTGTGCTATCTATTCAAACGACAGCTACCGCTTAGAGTCTGTCTTATGTCGGCGATTACTAAGCTGAGTTTATGTCAGGCGATTTACACAGTATGTCTCAAGTGGTGTATTAGTGAAAAGTGATTATAGTGCGGAATTCTTAATAGTTAACATTATTATTTGTGTGGACAGATTAGTTTTTGTACAACTAGTTTTTCCACATTGTACAAGGTTTTGTGAATTATTGTACATATATAATCTGGTTGAATAACTTGTTGATTACAAACTGTTTAATTGTGATAATTAAAGCTGGTTTTTAGTGACTTCATTGGTGTCTTGTATTTTGTTTTTCACTGTATCATACAATGCTCAGTGAGACCAGTAAATGATACATGCTACGATATATCTTTCTGTGTTATACCATTTAGTGCAGTTACGGTAGTTGAGTTTATGTCAGGCGATTTACACAGTACGTCTCAAGTGGTGTATTAGTGAAAAGTGATTATAGTGCGGAATTCTTAATAGTTAACATTATTATTTGTGTGGACAGATTAGTTTTTGTACAAGTAGTTTTTCCACATTGTACAAGTTTTGTGAATTGAGCAACAAATGTCTTGAGTTTCATTTATAATCATTGGTTACATGAACATGATAGCTTAAAAGCAGTTATAAATAAGAATATTTTTTGAATAATGGGGTTTTTAAAGTACTAATTACGATAAAGTGGCTTACAAAACAAAAATGTATATTCTTGCGTGTTAATCTTTTCTTAAGAGATTTAAACAATAATTAAGTGTAACAATTAAGTGTACTTGTTAGTTCTTGAACTTAAACCAATAAATCTATTACTTACAGTTTTCTTGAGCCTGGAAATTGGTGACATGTTGAGGCCAGCGATAATCGCCATAAGTGAATTGAAGTTGCCAATATTGAAACACTCTCTTGCTGTCTCTATCCAGAACTCCACCACTTTCACTCGCTGTTTCTTTTTTACGTGCTGAACAGAAAAAAACTCCACTTATTATCAAACAGATATAAGCCAGTAAGAAAGATGTAGGTTGTTATATTTAGAACAAATGAACACAAATACCGTCACCACATTGGAGGTATTGGGCAACTTGCTCCATTGTAAATGCTCCCCCCCTCCAACATTCTCCCTCCCTTAATGCCCATTTATAAACATGAATTTTATTAACCTCTCAATAAAACCATTATACATTAAACTAATATACTAACCTGTATTAATGTAATTTTTAATAAATGGAAATAGAGGATTTCATGTCTCAGTATTTTTAACAGAAAATAAGTGCTGAATCAAAATGCATTTACATTAACTATTGGTTTTATGAAAATAAGTACACATACTAATTTTATAAACAAAAATTGTTAGAAGATATCTGGAAAATAATAAAGGAAGAGGATAGCTAATTAATAATGAGTCTAGATACTATTAAGAGTCTGTTAAGAGGTTTAAGAGAAAACCAAAAAATTAAAAAGTGGATTAAAGTATAAAATAAAATTAAAGATTCTGAGAAGGTACAGGATTTATAATACACAACACATGGAATTAAATTACTTACTTAGTAATGTTATAGAAAATCTAGTATTAAAGTTAAATTTATAAAATTTGTAGAACACAATATAATTTACCTTCACAACTTCAGTGGCAACAAAATAACTGAGCCGGTTGAACCAAGACACATACGACTCCAGATTGCGTGTTTTCTTCATGTCCTTGAATGATGTTTCGAGATGAGGATTGTCTTTGGCAAATGCCTGAACAAATTCCTCAGGACCTATGTATGACAACCGTTCCAACTCAATATGGGTCAACTGCTGGGCTAGTGCACTTGCACTTCCGCACACTTCAGTTACATCCGTCTGAAAACAAAGAAAATTATAGACAAAAATAATTGGATTTTGTATGAATGAACCATATAATTGTAATTATTGAAAGAAGCTTGTTTTCAACACATTACGCTTTAAAAGTGCACTGACTTTTAATAGACTTAATGAATTAAGTCTGCATTTACTTGATATTTCTAATAATAATGAACATACTACTGATTGGTTAAAAGGAACAGGATTCACAAAATTTGTATATATAAATTTATTTGGTAACAAATACAACATCCATTGTAGGTGATGCACTAATACAGCAAAATGCCATACATTCAAAACAAATATAACATGTTATCTTGTAATCTTTTATAGTTAATCTTATACAAACAAATAATAAAACAAATTTAATAAAAGAAAATGATTTATCATATTGTATCATTTCAAATAGTATATAAACACATATTCTTGGATTTCGTTGTCCATGACGTATCCGTTACTTAACTAAATACAACTATTTCACTAACGACTTGGAACACAAAGTTTTTTATGAGTAAAAACATAAAGTTTTACCTAACAACCTGAACCGCTTTTCATGTCCGAGTCGTTAGTGAAATAGTTGTATTTAAAAACACATAGTATACTGAATATAGTAGGCAACATTCAGTTATGGATTTTTAAAATAACTGCTGTCATCAGATAGTTCTTTTTATTACAAACATTTTGATATAAGTCCCATTTTAAAATTTCCCATATCTCGATAGTTATTCAAAGTAATTGTTTTTGAAACAATACCCTGTAAAATATTTACATACCTTCACACACATGCCCTACACAAGTAGCTGAGTATCCTTATGCACCACTTCACTGCACTTAAAGTTTTTAACAAGTCTAAAAATACTTAAAACTAACATTTTTCACAATGCTCCTTATCACTTCTCTTACAATTTTCAAACCTGCAATCTCTACATATTCATATAGCATCTTTATATGCTATCATACGCGTTTATTCTCTGCTACACTCTATATGCAATGTTCTTATTTTTTATTGTTTTATTTTAACTTGATGCATATTTCACAGATTATAGGTTTCATCAGAGGTTTAAAATATCGGTATGGAGAACCATACATGACTTCCATGTTCTAAGATTTATATTTAAAATCATATTCGAAATGAAATATTTCCACAGAAAATACTTCTTTCTACTTATTGCTTCAGCATTAACCACAGTACTGTGGTCACTAACGTATACCACCTCACGTTTTCGCACTCGATTTTCACCGATGATGGCAGTCGATGCCACTGCCGAAAAGTCTGGTTTTGCAGAAAACATTGGACTACGGCTAAAGAGCCCGGGAAGCAATTTTAACAAAAAACTACTTCTTTGTTGCCGATAACGTAGTACACATATAAAAAATTCTCCCCTCCACCTTCAACAATAATTTTTAATAATAGAAAATTACCCCCACCCCGTTCACCTAACTTCTTCATTTATAGATATTTCATCTGCATTTCTACAGTGGATTACTATGAGCTTCTTATCAGGATACTTTATTTATAAAAATTAAGTACTTTACTCTTGTTAAATCATAAAATGTTTCAGGTAAACTACCCCTTTCTCTTAACCGATCTTCTCCAAAATCAACATACCTTCCGTCCTCTACAATTGAGGGAAGCATGCAACAAAATATTTGATTCTGTTTGAATGTGCGGCAGTTATCGTTCGCCATGGAAACATTTCTCTTGTTACAACATAAAATGTTGCAGGTAAACTACCCCTTTCCCTTAACCGATCTTCACCAAAATCAATAGACCTTGAGCTCTCTGCAACTCAGGAAAGGGTGCAAAAACTTATTTGATTCTCATTGAATTTTCGGCAGTTATCGTTCGTCATAAAAAAAATTACCCTTTTTAAAACATAAAAAGTTGCTGATAAACTACCCCTTTCCTTAACCGATCTTCAACAAAATCAACAGACCTTGAGTTCTCTTTAGTTCAAAAAGGTATGCAAAAACCAAGTCGATTCTGTTTGAACTTACGGCAGTTATCGTTCGTCATATAAAAAATTACCCTTGTTAAAACATAAAATGTTGCTGGTAAACTACCCCTTTCCCTTAACCGATCTTCACCAACACCAATAGGTATTGAGAACTCTACAATACAGGGCTGTATGCAAAACATCATTTGATTCTGTTTGAATTTGCGGCTGTTACCGTTTACTATAGAAAAAAATTACCCTTGATAAAAAACCGTTGCAGGTAAACTACCCCTTCCCCTTAACCGATCATCACCAAAAACGACAGGTCTTGGGTACTCTACAATTCAGGCCTGTATGCAAACAATTATTTGATTCTGTTTGAATTTGCAGCTGTTATCGTTTGCCATAGAAAACACCCTTGATAAAACATAAAACGTTGCTGGTAAACTACCCTATTCCATTAACCGATCTTCACCAAAAACAATAGGTCTTGAGAACTCTACAATTCAGGACTGTATGCAAAACATTAGTTGATTCTCTTTGAATTTACGGCATTTATCGTTCGTCATAGAAAAAATACCCTTGTTAAAACATAAAACGTTGCAGGTAAACTACCCCTTTCCCGTAACCGATCTTCAACAAAATCAACAGACCTTGAGTTCTGTATAATTCAAAAAGGTATGCAGAAGAGTAGTTGATTCTGTTTTCATGTACGGCAGTTATCATTCGTCATAAAAAAAATTACCCTTGATAAAAACCCTTGATAAAACATAAAATGTTGCTGGTAAACAACCCTATTCCCTTAACCGATCTTCACCAAAACCAACAGGTCTTGAGAACTCTACATTTCAGGGCTGTATACAAAATATTATATGATTCTATTTCAATTTGCGGCTGTTATCGTTTGCCATATAAAATACCCTTGATAAAACAAAAAACGTGTCAGGTAAACTACCCCTTTCCCTTAACCGATCTTCACCAAAAACAATAGGTCTTTAGTACTCCACAAAACAGGGCTGTATGCAAAAACGTATATGATTCTGTTTGAATTTGCGGCTCTTATCATTTGCCATAGAAAATACCCTTTTAAAACATAAAACGTTGCAGGTAAACTACCCCTTTCCCTTAACCGATCTTCACCAACACCAATAGGTATTGAGAACTCTACAATACAGGGCTGTATGCAAAACATCATTTGATTCTGTTTGAATTTGCGGCTGTTATCGTTTACCATAGAAAAATATCGGTATGGAGAACCATACATGACTTCCATAATCTGAGATTTATATTTAAAATAATTTTCGAAATGAAATATTACCATAGAAACTACTTCTTTCTACTTACTGCTTCAGCCTTAACCACAGTACTGTGGTCACTAACGTATACCACCTCATGTTATCGCACTCGATTTTCACTGATGATGGAAGTCGATGGCATTGCCGAAATGTCTGGTTTTGTAGAAAACATTGGACTACGGCCAAATATCCCGGGAAGGAATTTTAACAAAAACTACTTCTTTGTTGCCGATAACGTTGTACACATATATATCAGTGGCGAAGTTACATGGAGGCAATTGAGGCAATGCCTACCCTAAAAAATTCTGTAGAATAAAAATTATAAATACGTATGAACTACATAACGTAAAGATTATACATTGTTACTGCGACTGTCAAATTTATTAAACCGAAACGTGCTTTATTGAGCGACCGCTAGATGGTGACAGGTGAGATTCGGCATAGTTCGTTTAAAGCGAATGAGGCAACCTGAACTTGCCTCAGCGTTTTTTGTATACATCGTATGTAAGCAATGTAGTGGTGTGATAGGGAAGTGTAGGGAGGGGGATTGTCCCGCGCTGTACACATAGAGCGTTGAGGCATGCCTCACTTCTGTGGTCCAAACAGTTAAGTTAAAGCGCCTGTGTTGTTTCTAAGTGTTTATTTTATGCGGTTATTAAAAGTGTCACAGTTATTCCGCTGAACTAACAGATGATCAAGATTGTTATTTGAATTATTTGTAACATTAAACATATATATAGAAACTATTAAAGTTTAAAAATTTGAAGTTCAATCAGTTGTATTATTGTGTATGACTAATACAAGGATTGTTCAATAGACACACGTATAGAGCTGTAAAGCATTTTTTATTCAACGATTTTAAAAGAAGTCTCCAATAACATTAAGACACGAGTTCCACTGTTGCGCTAACCTGTAGATTCCCTGCTAGTAAAATTCTTACGGCTGTTTGTGGAACCATTCGGTTACAGCAAACTCTACCTCAGCGTCCGATTTGAACCATCGTCCTTTTAGTGATTCCTTAAAAAAAATTTAAGATAAGATTTTTGCCTACCCATTCATTAATTACTAGCTTCGCCAGTAAGCAAATTGATGTCCATTTTTTCGGCTTGCACGCGTTATGTTGGTGTGGGTTTCGGCACTTTCCATTTAAAAAGCGTGCAAATGTAAGAAAATAAACATGATTGAGGCCAGAAATAACGTGAATTGTGTGTGTGTGTGTGTGTGTGTGTGTGTGTGTGTGTGTGTGTGTGTGTGTTACCTGCCTTTTTATTGCTGTATTAAATGAAAAATATTATATTATATTAAAATGAAAAAATTATAATTTTATTGCCTGGCAACAAAATTATTTTATTTTTAACAATTACCATTGTTTCAAAAATTTAAATAAATTTTCAAGTACTTTACTCTTGTTAAAACGTAAAAGGTTGCCGGTAAACTACCCCTTCCCATTAACCGATCTTCACCAAAATCGAAAGTCCTTGAGACCTCTACAATTCAGGGATGTATGCAAAAAATTATTTGATTCTGTTTGAATTTGCGGCCGTTATCGTTTGCCATAGAAAATACGCTTGATAAAAAAACGTTGCAGGTAAACTACCCCTTCCCCTTAACCGATCTTCACCAAAAACAATAGGTCTTGAGTACTCTACAAATCAGGGCTGTATGCAAAACATTATTTGATTCTGTTTGAATTTGCGGCTGTTATCTTTTGCCATAAAAATACCCTTGTTAAAAAAACGTTGCAGGTAAACTGCCCCTTTCCCTTACCCGATCTTTACCAAAAACAATAGGTCTTGAGAACTCTACAATTTAGGGCTGTATGCAAATAATCTTTTGATTCTGTTTGAATTTGCGGCTGATATCGTTTGCCATAGGAAATACCCTTGTTAAAACATAAAACGTTACAGGTAAACTACCCCTTTCCCTTAACCGATCTTCACCAAAAACAATAGATCTTGAGAACTCTACAATTCAGGGCTGTATACGAACATTATTTAATTCTGTTTGAATTTGCGGCTGTTATCGTTTGCCAAAAAAAAAATTTTTCCTTGATAAAAAAAAACCGTTGCAGGTAAACTACCCCTTTCCCTCAACCGATCTTCACCAAAAACAATAGGTCGTGAGTACTCTACAAATCAGGGCTGTATGCAAAAAATTATTTGATTCTGTTTGAATTTGCGGCAGTTATCGTTTGCCATAGAAAAAAAATCTACAGACAGATAGATATAAAATTGGTGTAGCAGCAGTGCAGGAAACAAGATGGCTGGGAAATGGAGTAAGAGATACTAAAACTCATACAGTATTATACAGCGGAAGAGAGAAGGGGAAAAGAGAACTAGGAGTGGCATTTGTAGTTGACAGAAATTTAAAACACCTCATAGTAGACTTCCATCCAGTCAACGAGAGAATATGTAGAATAAGATTGGCTACTAAATTCTTCAATCTGTCAATCATAAACGTACACTGCCCGACTTATGAGAAGGATGAGGACATAAAAGCAGAATTTTACCAATTGCTGGAAAAAATATATGACACCGCCCCTAAGAATGACATTAAACTAATCATGGGGGACATGAATGCGAAAATTGGGAAAGAAGATGCATACCTTGGCATCATAGGTAAGCACAGTTTACACAATGAATCCAACAGAAATGGGGAACTGCTTATCGACTTCGCTACAAGCAGGAATATGGTTATCAGCTCAACTCAGTTCCCACACCGGGATATCCATAAGGGAACGTGGGTAGCCCCAGATGGGAAAACAGTCAACCAGATAGATCATGTGATCATAGATAAAAGAGCAGCCACAAGTATCATTGATGTCAAAACCCGGAGAGGAGCGTCAGTTGGTTCTGATCACTATATGGTGCAGATGAAGTTTAGATGCAGGGTGGCTGTATATAGGAAGGACAGACTCAGAAGACAGGAAAAGGTTAACATAGTGAGTTTAAAGGACCCAGAAAGGGTACAGGAATATGCTGGGAAAGTGAGGAATAGATTGAACGAGTCAGTCGCAGGAACGGTGGAAGAGAACTGGCAGAGCCTTAAGTGCGCACTCCTGGAAACCGCCAGAGAGGTACTAGGAATAGAGGAGAGACGGAGGTGGGAGGACTGGTTTGATGAGGAATGCAGGGAGAGTGTTGCACGGAGGAATGAGGCTCACAGGAAGTATTCTCAGTGTAGGACTAGAGAAAGGAAGCAGGAATATGAAGAGAATAGAAGACTGGCAAATAAAGTATGTAGAAAAAAGAAAAGAGTTTTTGAAAACGGGCTGCTTCTCAAAATGGAGCAGGACTTTGCAGATGGAAGAATAAGGAATGCTTATAAATATCTTAAGCATCTCAGGGAAGGTTATAAACCATCAACAACACTATGTAGAGACAGAGAGAATAGAATTGTCAGTGATCCAGAGAAAATTAAAACTATCTGGCGAGAGTACTTCGATGGCCTCCTTGGTGGTATGCTACAGGGAGGAGAAATTGTTGCTCACACTCCGCGGAATGCAAACATTGGGGGGATGGAATCTGACCCACCATCAATTCAGGAAATAGAAGAAGCTATTAGTGCCCTCAGGAACAACAAGGCACCAGGTACAGACTTGATTCCTGCAGAACTGCTTAAAGCTGGAGGTGATGATGTGGCGGTCGCACTGCACTCCTTAATCGTGGATATATGGCAAATGGAACGAATCCCCATGGAATGGAATAAGTGCATTATATGCCCCATTTATAAAAAAGGCGACAAACTTCAATGTAGAAATTACAGAGGCATTTCGTTGCTGTGCACCTCCTACAAGGTTTTTGCGTACATCTTGAAGGAATACCAAGCTGGATTCCGACCTGGAAGGTCTACAATCGACCAACTCTTCTCGGTAAAACAGATACTAAGATGCGGATGGGAACGTGATATTGATGTGTACCAGATCTTTGTGGACTTCAGGCAAGCGTATGACTCTATTAATAGAGACAAACTCTACACCATAATGCATGAATTTGGAATACCAGGCAAGCTGGTAAGATTAACCCAAGTTACTATGCAGCAGACTGAAGCCCAAGTAAAGGTGGATAGCCAACTAACTGAACCCATAAATATTACACGGGGACTAAAGCAGGGAGATGGGTTGGCCCCAACACTATTTAATATTGCATTGGAATATGTAATTAGAGGCTTATCAATAAATAGCTCCAATCTGTTAACAAATAAAACTGTACAGATAGCCGCATATGCAGATGACATTAACATCATGTCAAGACGGATCACGGCAGCTAAAGAAATATTTATAGAGCTTAAAAACAAAGCCAAGGAAGTTGGGCTAGCCATAAATATGGATAAAACAAAAATGCTTATCCAAACAAGAAGGGACCAGGTTCATAACAACATCGAGATAGAGGAGGACACAATTGAGGTGGTGGACAATTTCACGTATCTCGGAGTGAATCTAGCAAAGACTGGATCAGAGGAGCCGGAGATCCAAAGACGGATCACCATGGCTAACAAGGCGTACTTCGCATTGCTGCCATCATTTAGGTCTGGGGATGTGCACAGGGAAACAAAAATGAAAATATATAGGACTGTCATCAGACCGGTGCTATGCTACGGGTGTGAGGCATGGGCAATCACACAGAAAACAGTCGACAGAGTAGACACCTTTGAAAGGAAAATCCTCAGACGCATTATAGGCCCAATACAAGAAAATGGCTCATGGAGACTGAGATACAACAACGAACTGTATCAAATATATAAAGAGATACCAGTCTCAAAATTTATAAGAATTCAAAGATTACGTTGGGCCGGACATGTTATGAGAATGGAGGGTGGCAGGAACCCTAAGAGGGCTTTGCTGGGTACATGGGAGGGAACGAGACCTAGAGGTAGACCGAGGAAGAGGTGGGAAGATGGCGTTGCAGAGGACGCGAGAGACATGGGGATAAGAAACTGGAGGAGGGTTGCAGTGGATAGAGTGGATTGGAGGCGGAGATTGGTGGAGGCCAGGGCCCGACTTGGGCTGTAGCGCCATAGGAGAGAGAGAGGGAGAGACAGACAGACAGACAGACAGGCACACAGACACTTTTCGGAAAACGACTTTTTTTCATGTTTTGAGTGTAGTACAATCAGAATCTGCAATAATCTCGAACACGATTTTTTTTGCCATCACCATACTTCCATTCCTTAAGGAATATGGAAGTAAAAATTACCCTTGATAAAAAACCGTTGCAGGTAAACTACCCCTTTCCCTTAACCGATCTTCATCAAAAACGATAGGTCTTGAGAACTCTACAATTCAGGGCTGTATGCAAAATATTATATGATTTTGTTTGAATTTGCGGCTGTTATCGTTTGCCATACAAAATACCCTTGATAAAACAAAAACGTGGCAGGTAAACTACCCCTTTCCCTTAAACGATCTTCACCAAAAACAATAGGTCTTTAGTACTCAAGAAATCAGGGCTGTATGCAAAAACGTATTTGATTATGTTTGAATTTGCGGCTCTTATCTTTTGCCATAGAAAATACCTTTTTAAAACATAAAACGTTGCAGGTAAACTACCCCTTTCCCTTAACCGATCTTCACCAAAAACAAAAGGTCTTGAGAACTCTACAATTCAGGGCAGTATGCAAAATATTATTTGATTATGTTTGAATTTGCGGCTGTTATCGTTTGCCATAGAAAAAAATCCACACACACACACACACACACACACACACACACACACACACACACACACACACACACACACACACACACACACATTTCGAAAAATGACTTTTTTTCATGTTTTGAGTGTAGTACAATCATATTCTGCAATAATCTCGAACATGATTTTTTTTGCCATCACCATACTTCCATTTCCTTAAGGAACATGGAAGTAAAATGAATTCACGAAAACTTGATTTTGTTACTTCCATATTCCTTAAGGCAGTGTTCCGCAAACTTTTTTTACTCACGGCACACCCCAGACGGGCCTAGACTCAACACGGCACACCAAAATGTCTGTCCCCTCAAAATCATATGAATCTTAATATAATTACGAAATATTAATAATATTACGTCGTTATGTAATCAATTTTTATTATTATTATTATTATTATTATTATTATCATCATTATTGTTATTATTATAAAACAGGAATAGACTCACGCATTTATTAACAATTTATTAACTTTAATTCACTGTAGAAAATACGAATTTGAAAGTAAATAACTCTACTCATACCTTCAATGTGATACTTGAGCCTGCTTAGCTGCACACAGACGGCTGATTCGTGGCGGAATCGTTGACAAAGCAAGCCTCATTTCTTCATCGATGGATCTGAGTCTCTCTCTCTTTGATGTTTTAATTTCAGTCAACGTCGAGAAGCCCAGTTCACACAAATATGTAGTTGAAAATGGTAATAACACATTAACATCTCGGAGATAGCCGGGTATTCACTGCTTATTGACAACCAAAATGTTTCCAAGGGCACTTCGAAAAATTTTAATTTCAATGTTCTGTTTGCTTTCAAATTGCCAGTTCCTCTTGTAAGCATAAATTATTCGGAAGATGTTTCGAATCCATAATGAATGGATCACGAGCCCAGTCAAAATCTTCACCACTCTCTCCAAAATATTTTTTGAAATTCTGCTGCAAGAGCACTAAATGTTCTTTAACTCCATCAACACCTTATTATTGTCAGCACAGGGCCATACAGTTGGGAACACCTCACACGATCCATTTTCAATTGTCTGTATCCACAAATGTAACTTATTAATAAATCCTTGAATCTTATCCATACTAGTCAGAATATTTTCGTTTCTATCTTGCATTTTTCTGTTTAGTTCATTCAAGTGTACGAAAATATCGGAAAGATATGCCAACTTAGATACCCATTCATCATCTGCAAATAAGTCCGCATACTCATACCCCTCAATAGTCAAAAATGCAAGTACCTCCTCTTTAAGTTCAAACATTCGCGTTAACACTTTACCTCGAGATAACCATCGTACTTCTGTAAGTAGCTGAAGTGTAGTGTGCTCTAATCCCATTTCTTGACACAAAACGTTAAAAAGCCGCATATTTAGGGGCCGCGATTTGATGAAGTTCACGACTTTTACTACTTCGTCCATCACAATTTTCAGAGGAGATGGCAAAGACTTAGCAACAATGGCTTAGCGGTGAATGAGACAATGGTCGGTTCGTAAGTTAGGATTTACTTCGCGTACTTTACCCACGAATCCTTTCACTCGGCCTGTCATAGAAGCGGCTCCGTCTGTACAAACACTAACGCAATCCTCCCATGTTAATTCATTACGGACCACATATTCATTAGTCGTACGAAATATTTCTTCACCGGTTGCTCGCTCGGGTAGTTCTTTGCAAAAAAAGAAATTAGTTGCAATTATATCCCCATCAACATACCTTATGTAGGAAAGAAGTTGTGCGTGACTGCCAATATCGGTGGACTCGTCGATCTGAAGTGAGAATTTTCTCCTTCATAATGTCTTCGATGTCACTGGACATGTCACTAACTCGGCGGCTGATTGTGTCAGCAGAGAGAGGAATTTTTGAAATTTCAGTACCAGCTTCTAAACCCAGGACTATTTTTACCATTTCTTTACACGCGGGCATTAACAACGTTTCTGCTATTGTGTGTGGTTTTTTGGCCTTTACGATAAGTTCGGCTACCTTATAGCTAGCTTCCTGTACTTTTTGCGAAACACGTACCGACGTAGTCATGAGCGTCACTTGTTTTTTTATTTTGTTCCAACAACCGACGAAAATAATTCACATCTTTACTTAACAGAGAGGAATGTTTTGTTGACAAATGTCGTTTCAATTTACTGGGAACCATAGCAGCATTATTGAGTTTTTCACCACACACAACACACTCGGGGATTGGGCATATTTTGTCACCACACCAAAAAAAAACCCGTAAGATAAATAATTATCACTATATTGCCGGTGAACTACTTTCTGTTTCTTTTTTTCGGGCTCGATGGTTTCACTACTTGCACTCGAGGACGGACCACTCCGTACAAGGAACTTATCCATATCGAAAAAAAAAATAATTTAATAACACCGTAATAGAAAATAGTAAGACTGGTGTAGCAATCACAATATTCGCACTACTGCAGAGCACAGCTGTGATAGAACTGAACTGAAATACTGTAATTGTTGTCTGACAATGTGTGGGTCCTTCGGCGAAGGAAAAGAGCAATAAAGTTTAAGAAGCGCCGACAAACAGGCAAAAATATCAAAACAAGGCAATAAAATAATAAAAGAGAGGGAAATTTTTGCTAATCCCCGCAATTTTAGTTAAAAGCACGTACAGCCAGCCGTACACAAAAGACGCGGTGTTACAAAGAACTCTCTTGAATAGAGTTTAGAACGTTTAGAGTTTTGAACGTAAACTCTATTGTATGATTGGTGCGGGCCGCTAAAAGGCTTGCTAAAAGTCTTACGCGGCT
This sequence comes from Magicicada septendecula, assembly GCA_034769895.1. Lineage (NCBI taxonomy): Eukaryota > Metazoa > Arthropoda > Insecta > Hemiptera > Cicadidae > Magicicada > Magicicada septendecula. The sequence goes on from CM068375.1 coordinate 188,570,632, forward strand.
TTCTTTGCGGTGAACACAAAGCTTGCCGCCTGTAACCCATCAAACCGGCCCAATATTTCAGCGAGAATACAAATAACTTAAGATAAGCAAACTATAACAACAATATTGAGTAAATAAATTGCATTTAATTTCTATGAAAATATAACAGTTATCAGCACGTATTAAAGAATAAACAAGCACCTTCTTACTTAAAATCGACAATTAATTTATTACAATAATAGGTAAAAGTTCGCGTCACACCTTTCACCTTGTGACGGCACACTACTGTGCCGCGGCACACCGGTTGCGGAACACTGCCTTAAGGAGTGGAAGTATGGTGATGGCAAAAAAAATCGAGTTCGAGATTATTGCAGATTCTGATTGTACTACACTCAAAACATGAAAAAAAGTCGTTTTCCGAAAAGTGTCTGTGTGTGTGTCTGTGTGTCTGTCTGTCTGTAGATTTTTTTCTATGGCAAACGGTAACTGCCGCAAATTCAAACAGAATCAAATAATTTTTTGCATACAGCCCTGATTTGTAGAGTACTCACGACCTATTGTTTTTGGTGAAGATCGGTTGAGGGAAAGGGGTAGTTTACCTGCAACGGTTTTTTTTTATCAAGGGAAATTTTTTTTTGGCAAACGATAACAGCCGCAAATTCAAACAGAATTAAATAATGTTTCGTATACAGCCCTGAATTGTAGAGTTTTCAAGACCTATTGTTTTTGGTGAAGATCGGTTAAGGGAAAGGGGTAGTTTACCTGTAACGTTTTATGTTTTAACAAGGGTATTTCCTATGGCAAACGATAACAGCCGCAAATTCAAACAGAATCAAACGATTATTTGCATAAAGCCCTAAATTGTAGAGTTCTCAAGACCTATTGTTTTTGGTGAAGATCGGTTGAGGGAAAGGGGTAGTTTACCTGCAACGTTTTTTTAACAAGGGTATTTTCTATGGCAAACGATAACAGCCGCAAATTCAAACAGAATCAAATAATGTTTTGCATACAGCTCTGATTTGTAGAGTACTCAAGACCTATTGTTTTTGGTGAAGATCGGTTAAGGGGAAGGGGTAGTTTACCTGCAACGGTTTTTTATCAAGCGTATTTTCTATGGCAAACGATAACAGCCGCAAATTCAAACAGAATCAAATAATTTTTTGCATACCTCCCTGAATTGTAGGTGTCTCAAGGACTTTCGATTTTGGTGAAGATCGGTTAAGGAGAAGGGTAGTTTACCTGCAACCTTTTACGTTTTAACAAGAGTAAAGTACTTGAAAATTTATTTAAACTTTTTGAAACAATGGTAATTGTTAAAAATAAAATAATTTTGTTGCCAGGCAATAAAATTAAAATTTTTTCATTTTAATGTAATATAATATTTTTCATTTAATACGGCAATAAAAAGGCACGTAAGACACACACACACACACACACACACACACACACACACACACACACACACACACACACACAATTCACGTTATTTCTGGCCTCACTCATGTTTATTTTCTTACGTTTGCACGCTTTTTAAATGGAAAGTGCCGAAACCCACACCAACATAACGCGTGCAAGCCGAAAAAATGGACATCAATTTGCTTACTGGCGAAGCTAGTAGTTAATGAATGGGTAGGCAAAAATCTTATCTTAAATTTTTTTTAAGGAATCACTAAAAGGACGGTGGGTTAAATCGGACGCTGAGGTAGAGTTTGCTGTAACCGAATGGTTCCACAAACAGCCGTAAGAATTTTACTAGCAGGGAATCTACAGGTTAGCGCAACAGTGGAACTCGTGTCTTAATGTTATTGGAGACTTCTTTTAAAATCGTTGAATAAAAAATGCTTTACAGCTCTATAAGTGTGTCTATTGAACAATCCTTGTATTAGTCATACACAATAATACAACTGATTGAACTTCAAATTTTTAAACTTGATTAGTTTCTATATATATGTTTAATGTTACAAATAATTCAAATAACAATCTTGATCATCTGTTAGTTCAGCGGAATAACAGTGACACTTTTAATAACCGCATAAAATAAACACTTAGAAACAACACAGGCGCTTTAACTTAACTGTTTGGACCACAGAAGTGAGGCATGCCTCAACGCTCTATGTGTACAGCGCGGGACAATCCCCCTCCCTACACTTCCCTATCACACCACTGCATTGCTTACATACGATGTATACAAAAAAACGCTGAGGCAAGTTCAGGTTGCCTCATTCGCTTTAAACGAACTATGCCGAATCTCACCTGTCACCATCTAGCGGTCGCTCAATAAAGCACGTTTCGGTTTAATAAATTTGACAGTCGCAGTAACAATGTATAATCTTTACGTTATGTAGTTCATACGTATTTATAATTTTTATTCTACAGAATTTTTTAGGGTAGGCATTGCCTCAATTGCCTCCATGTAACTTCGCCACTGATATATATGTGTACAACGTTATCGGCAACAAAGAAGTAGTTTTTGTTAAAATTCCTTCCCGGGATATTTGGCCGTAGTCCAATGTTTTCTACAAAACCAGACATTTCGGCAATGCCATCGACTTCCATCATCAGTGAAAATCGAGTGCGATAACGTGAGGTGGTCTACATTAGTGACCACAGTACTGTGGTTAAGGCTGAAGCAGTAAGTAGAAAGAAGTAGTTTCTATGGTAATATTTCATTTCGAAAATGATTTTAAATATAAATCTTAGAATATGGAAGTCATGTATGGTTCTCCATACCGATATTTTGGATTCATAATAAAATAAAAATAATTGTTTTTATTTTGATTGTTGTAACATTTGATTGCTTAATTAGTTGTTTTGATGGTTATACTGAAAATATTTAACATTTATTTTATATTTATTTTATTAAATTTATAATTTAAAATAATCATGTGTTGTGTTTATTTGAGCTTGTTTTTCAATTAGTAAATTATTGTTATTGTGTTTGTAAATATTAAGACTTTCCCAAATATCCATTTTTGACCTTTTGTATCTTTTTAATTCATTTCATGTTTTGTATGTCTGGAAATTGGTGTTCATTATTTAGACAATGCGTGGCTAAATTAGATTTGTGAATATTTGGTTTTAGAAATGCACTGTGGTGCTGAAGAAACCTATTGAGTAGTTCTCTGTTTGTCTGGCGTACGTAAAATTTATTGCAATCTGGACAATCTATTCTGTATATTACAATATATATTGCAATGGAACATTGCAGAAAGGGTATTTGTCTACATGCCCTCCAGGTCTACACGCTTTTATATCAATTTATGACATTATAGACATGTTGAAAACTTATTTGTTTAAATTTTGTAAAATACCTATAAGTTTTGAATTAAGAAATGGGTAAATAACTGTTGTATGTCAAAATGCCCATAAATTTATTTTCTGTTGTCAAGTGCGAATTTAGTGCACAAGTGCGTGTGTTATTCGTATTTACATGAATAACTCTGGTTTAAATGATTTCTGACTGATTACTGTGTGTTTCTATAATATTTAAGAACAGTTGAACATTAAACGTTTACAATAAGAATAAGTGTGCCCGTACGTAAGTCACAACTTTAAGATAAACTTTGTTGTGATCTGTTATCGTTAATAATTATGGCGGAACCACTATCATCAGCTGATTTGCAGTCCACGCTAAATGTGATTTTAGCAAGTATACAGTCCGTATGCGATGAAAATAAACAATTACACGAGAATTTAAAATCTGTACGTGACGACAATAAAAATCAAAATAGAAATATTCATGAGGAAAATAAAAAAATATTCGCTGCCGTACACGAACAAGCAAAACAAAGTAAAAGTATCGTTGAAGCGGCCGAGAAGAAAATAACTGAAAAGGTTGATTCTATCCGCGTTGATTTTGAAGCCGCGCTTGAAGTTAATAACTTGCGTATAACGGAGTGTGAAACGCGCATGCTATCAGCAGAAGAGCGGATGCAATCACAGACGACCACGATAAATGATTTCATAAATAGTCATGAAAACAAATTAGAAATTTTGGAACAACAAATGAAAAAATACAGCAAACTACTACACCCGCAAACCAAATTACTTATGTATACAAAACTCACGACGACATAAACACACACATGAAATTTTATGGCCTTGAACACGAGAATCCCATACAGTTCCTTAAGCAATGCCAACATAGTATGGAAAATGTCAACGACAATCTTGGCGACGTTGACAAAATAAACTGGGTAGTTCGACATCTAAAGGGTGTACAGCTGCAGAATGGTTTTCCATCATACAAGACAAAATAGTAGTATATGAAGATCTTGTTGACCATTTTAAGGCACGCTACTGGAACGACAAAATCCAGTATAAAGTACGTGTGCAGCTTGAATTCGGTAAGTATACTCCGAGTAAAGGTACCAAGGAGAAATACCTGATTCAACTTGCAGCGAAGCCAAAACATCTAGAGCCTGAGATGTCGTCAACAGCACCATTTTAGCAGAGGAGTACAAATAGCAGTAATTACCCAAGGAATTCAAACTTTAGAAGAGCTGCTGTTGCTACTTACAAAATGGGATTTTTTTTTTTACAACTAATCTTAGATAGATTAACGAGCAATTTGACTCTATCAGTATCTTAAAACTAAATGTCTATTTACTGGGTTTACCCACTGGTATCCCTCAGATTACTCTAATGGTGAAACATACACATACACAACACTTCACACTGTAGTCTGCTTTACACACACCACACTAAACCAGGTCAAAAGGTTTGGTCCTCTTGAGCCTTCTCAATATCCCATGTTGGTCAAGCAGCTGAATTGCCTCTACGTTAACGTGGTTATGAAGCCGGTCTTCATGCTTCTGTGCAAATTTCCTAATCTTGTCAGCAACCATTTCCACACCCAGGTCTCTGTGCAGATCACTATTCCTTATGTACCAAGGGGCATTAACAATATTTCTCAGTACTTTATTTTGAAATCGTTGTATGATTTCGACGTTACTCGCACTGGCACACCCCCACAGCTGGATTCCATAGGTCCAAACTGGTTTGAGCACCTGCTTATACAGCATAATTTTATTATGTACTGCAAGCTCGGAGTTTGCACCAAGGAGCCAATACATTTTTTTAAATTTGAGATTCAGTTCCTCACTTTTTTTTTAATGTGCTCTTTCCATCTAAGTTTAGCATCTAGGTTCATGCCTAGATACTCTGCTGTGTTTGCATACGGAATAGTATGATTATTTAAAACGATTGGTATTTGTTCAGTTCTTCTATTGGTAAAGTTGACATGAACTGATTTATTCTCATTAAGTTTAATGCGCCAGCGTTTTGTCCATGCACTAATCTTTTCTACTGCTTCCCGCAAATTATTATTAGCCTCCAGCTCATTACTCCCGACTGCCAAGACACCTGTGTCATCTGCAAATGTAGCAATTGTTGTTTCTTCTGTTTGTGGTATATCACAGGTGTATATCAAATACAGCAGCGGACTCAGAACACTGCCCTGTGGAACACCAGCCTCGATTGGTCTCAATTCTGAGTATTGATCTTCACTTTTCACTCTGAACACTCTTCCACTAATGTATGACTTTAGAAGTGAAAATGGGAAAATGTTTATGACAATGTTGAAACTTACAGTGCACATAAACAAATAAACACCAATAACACCCAAAACCAAAATGACTATAAAAGTAAACAGTGGAAAAAGCCTGATCGCGAACAAAATTCTTCGAAGTTTAGTAATCATAAAATCGCGTCCATAGCTAAAGATAACCAAGATAATGAACACGTGCCTGTGTGTCCGTGCAAAACAAACAAAAATAATAAAATGTATACCAGTCAGAATCAGAAATCCAGTGAAAACATAGAAATAACAACATGAGTATGACCTACTGCGTAGCCGGTGTATACCCAAACGATATACGTAGTGAACTTGTGAATGACAGTAATGATGATGCGAATAATGTACCTAGAGATAGTGATAAGTTAGCAAGTAGATATAGTGTGTTAAGAGCGAGAACAAATAATTGTATAGGTAATGTGCTAATAGACAGTGGTGCACAAATGTCATTAATTAATGAGAATTTTATAAACAAAACATAGTGAAATTTAAAACGGTACCAATCTTACCGATAAACAATACCACAATTAAAACCGCCACCGATGAGTTACAAAAAATTAATAAACAAGCATATATAAACATTTCATCTCAAGGTATGGAACTTGAAACACCTGTACTAGTTGTTAAAAATTTAATTTATGATGTTATTATAGGAATGGACACTATTAAAAAAATAAATGCAATTATCGATTTTAAAAATAATAAATTAATACGTACTGTTAGTAATAAGGAGCATAGTGTAGAGTTAGGTAATGTTGACACTGATAAGGAGTAGTTCTCTGTTTGTCTGGCGTACGTAAAATTTATTGCAATCTGGACATTCTATTCTGTAGGCCTATATTACAATATATATTGCAATGGAACATTGCAGAAAGGGTATTTGTCTACATGCCCTCCAGGTCTACATGCTTTTATATCAATTTATGACATTATAGACATGTTGAAAATTGATTTTGTTTAAATTTTGTAAAATACCTATAAGTTTTGGATTAAGAAATGGGTAAATAACTGTTGCATATCAAAATGCCCTTAAATTTATTTTCTGTTATGTCAAGTGCAAATTTAGTGCGCAAGTGCGTGTGTTATTCGTATTTACATGAATAACTCTGGTTTAAATTAACGTACTGAATTGAGACTTGGACAGCTCATGCTTCTAAATTAGTGCTACATTTTTCTAATGTCAAAGACTCGAAACATATTATTTTAATATGTATTTTTTAACAGAATTCATCTTTCTAAAGAATCCTTATCTTCTAAAAGTCATAAAACTTTTTGATAAATCTATACTGTACCTGCTTTTGCAGTTTTCAGCAAATTTGTTCAGGACTTCTTTCTACCAATTTAACCCATCAATCACATGCTAGGGGTTTTGACCAATCAGAGGCCCCTATTTTCATTCAGGTTGGGTCTCCGCGAAGGAAATTGCAGTCAGTTCCACCTACCAGCTCGTCCTTAACAGACGTTCTCTCTGTACGAGTTTTTCGTATCAGTATACGTTTCTATATAAGGGTACGAGTACGGAATCTTAGCAACGAGTTGCCTGTTTGCTAAAATCCTATTGGATGCTAGAACTCAAATAATTGAATTGAATTATTAATTAAATAGTGCTATTCTTGAGAGACTCAAGATATCCTTATAGGGTGAGGTGTATTTATCGGAATACATCTGTGTGAACGCGAGGACACATCAAGACTCAGGAAGGTCTATGTACAATACACCGAAACTACATTAATTTAAATTAAAAACCATTATCGAGCCCTGAGTAAAGAGATAAATGCTATCGGTGTATCGGCGTGCGTGCGTGTGAGCGGAGTGTCCATGTGTCATCAGAGCAGCAGATTTCAGCAGGCAGCGAGAGGTAGCAGATTCAACAGTGAAACCCGCGAGTAGTGGCAGTCAACGGTTCAACGGTGTCGTAAAAGGAATTCAACGACCAAGTAAAAATAGATGTTTAAGGAAAGAAACTTTCAAATCATTTTACAGACATTAATAAATTTAGAATAAATAATTTTGTTCAACCAAAAACCATTTTTAAATTTGTTTAAAATATATACCTTACTCCAGATAAAAGACTCTATTATTATTGTGTTTTTAATACTATCCCTTATGTTTTGTTGCAATATATATATATATATATATATATATATATACTTGTGTGTATGTGAAGTGAATACTATACTGGTTTTATGAATAATACAGTATTACAAATTTTTGTTACAAATTCTAAATTAAAAAGAAAACCTTTGTTCTGTTTATATTACTATTTATAAACAAAAGACTGTGATAAAGGTGGAATACACTTTTATTTTTTTAATAAACTCTTGTGCAGAATAAGCTGCCTCGTAGTATAAAAAACTCAAATGAGGAAAATTTATTTTTCTGTTCAGTGTTTTCCACAAGCAGTACAGATTAAAACACACACACACACACACACACACACACACACACACACACACACACACACACACACACACACACACACACACACACACACACACACACACAAATGCAATAGTTTAGTTCAAAACAGAGCATGTAATCATTCACAGTAATAACCAACACTACAAGAAGTTATTAATAAACAATGTTCAACATTTGTTTACAACTAATGGGTTGGTATTAAAAATTCTCAGAAAAATAAATTTTAATGTTTTATGTTTAAATATGGGAGCAGCAGTTGTAACAAGCGACTACTTTTGTGAGTGTTTTATTGTTACTGCTACGTTAGTTTTGTCAGAACATTATTATTAAAGTTTTTGTATCACTAATACTATATAGAAATAAAAAAACTTTTTTACATATAAACTACTGTCAGTACTGTTAATTACACAATACTGTAATATTCAGTTGACATACTCTAAACACGTTAAGTATAACACCACTGGTATCCATATCAGTGGAAGTTGTACCCCCTCCTCCTGCCAGAACTCTAAGTTTTTTCTTATTAGATACTTAAAAATATATACTGGATATACTCAATAAATTACAAAGATTTTCACTGCACACATCATCAGCGTTAACAAATTTTGGGATATTTTGGTCGATTGTTATGTATGCTGGACGTTTTGGTACGTTGTATGGCAGATGTTGGATGCTTTACAGTGTCATTCTGATTATTTAGAGCCAGTCATCTTCAGGTCTAGGTTACTGAAGATGCCTGCCATGATGATATCATTTACTAACGTAAATGTATAATGCATACAATATATAATGCATATATATATATATATATATATATTGTAACGTAACAGAGTTGAGGTCCCCCAACGTTACATAAAAATTGAATGAAACATGGTCAAGGACCATACCCTGAATTAAGGTTGCTCAGTAGTTAATGCATCTGAGAAGTACCTCAAGTCAAAAGAGGCAATAATTAATGTTAAATATAAAAAAAAAACCATACCAATTAATAGTTAAATATAATAAATTATGCTTGTTTTATACTGTAACATGTTAATGTTTACAGAATATTTATGTTATGTTTTGAGTATGGTAAGAAAACTGATGTTTAATAGATAAGGAATACTTCATCAATAAATATGTTTGTATTTATGTTAGATTTGTCTTTAGACAATCAAGTATAGTTACCTGTGTTAGGCATTATACTAAGTTTTAAGTATTGTCTAAATTTGAATAATGCTGTTGTTGTTTTAATTAATGTTTGTAAATTTGACCAGGAGGGCAATCAGTGTTCAATGTTTGACAAGTAGTTCTAATAATTATATTGTAAACTAATGAAGGGTTCCATGACCAGTTAATTAGTGTAATAGAGTAAACACCAGGAAATTAAAATCAATGTAATTAACCATTAACCAATAATTAATTGTACAGTAGGTCAGGTAAAAGAAAATTAAGTTAAAAAAACCAAATAATGTTATAACAGTCTAAGAAAACCTATAGGCCTAAATTTCATATTTGTGAAAGGAAATTAATACCTTTTTAAGAAGTCCAGTCCAATGAAACTATGGTAAAACATTTACTGTTTAAGAAGGAAGGTTAGGTGAGAATTTGAGGTAATTTAGTATTATTCCAGACATGGAGTATTTTATTGAAAAAGAGTAGTAATATTCTATAATTCTGGCTCTAGGATATCTAGTTTCACCCAATGACGAAAAACCGTGGTTGTTAAGGCAACTGAAATGGACATGAGTTGTTGATATTGAATCATTCGTTCTGATTGTTACAAGCTATTAAGTTGAGATGGGCAGATGCATTTAAAAAAAATGAATAATAAATTCTGAATAAAATATAAATCAAAATTAAAAAACCTTCTTTTAAACCTATTTATATCATAATACTGATGAGTAGTAAAACTAAATGGACTTCCCAATTATAATTGAATACATATAAAAGAGTTGAAAACCCCTCACCTGATTCACCAGGATAATTCCGCTGGATTCGTCATTAAACCGATTTCTCCTATAACCAGAAGATTAATTAAGAGAAATAAAGTCCGAACCTAACGGAATTATTGAAAAGACATACGAGGATCTCGTTTTGCAGAGCTAACCTTCACTGGCAGAAGAAGCTGGGATACTAATTTCATTCCACCGGGACCGACAATTATCAAGATCATAGGAGAAAAACAGCAGCCAAAAGAATTCCTGAGAGCTTCCCAGTACAATCCACAATCAATTTTATTAAGGAAACCAGAACAATTTTACTGGATGAAGACGATTTAAGCTGAATCTCGTCAACTGTTTATAGACGCCCACGGCCAGTCGGAGTCTTCGTCGACTTGGTAAAAAACAACCTATTTTAAATTCAATATATTTAGAGTAAATAATTTTGTTTTGTAATACTTGAGTAACCTTAATTGTGCATTTTACCTGGCCTTACTAATGGTTCCAAGAACCTTACGAACCCTGGGATAAGAACTATTTATTGTTATTTTTCATTTTGTATAAGTCAATGGAATTTGACTAATTTACAATCGATATATTTTTTTTGTGTGATCGATTTGATTATATTATTATTTTTGGAGATAACGGGGACTGTGAATTAATAGATAAATTTAATAAAGGATCTTTATTGTATGAGATAATGTGTGAAGTTATTGCAGAATAGATACTATATGTAGTGGGTGGGATAATTTACAATAAAAGGTTGATTTAAACCCGATAAACAGCTAACCTAGAAACACGATTATTGCAAATAACAGCGCCAAGTACTTACAGCTGGTGGAACGGGAGATCGCTGAACTAGCGTGTTTTCAGTGCAAAGTTTGAATAGAATTTCCTAACGTCGAGTGACTAGGGTTGACAATAATATTCCTTACATTCAGTTAATACACTATATATATCGTTAATATTACCCAACTACTGAATACTAAGCTAAACCTAAGTCGTAGTACGATTATAAGTTAAAAGAACATTATTATAATAATATTTGTCTAATAATATATTTTCAGGAGGTTTCATCGGTCACAACCGAATAGATATATTTATTAATAACACATTAATTAAACCAGGTAACAACATTTTAATTGTTACAAATTGCCACCTGCAACGTATTACTTGACGTTTGATACACGGGAGTCTCACATAAGTAAATAAAACACCATTAACGTTTTATTTCAAATTGACGACTCCAACATGGGGCTGAATTAAGAAGGACTCCCTATAAAAAGATTTATTTCAAATTGGCGCCCAACGTGGGGCTTTAGTTAAGAAAAAAAAAAAATCATATTAACTGTTACTTAACTTGAGCAGGCAACCATTAGAGGCACAGGAATGCAATAAAAAGAGCTATGATACAACAGGAAACGAAAATGCCCGAACAAGAAAGACGACTAAGCTACGTGGAATGGATGACGGCGCTATTTAAAAAATTCAGCAAGGATATGGAGTATATTAAGAAGAACGCCACCGATCACGAAAGAGCGCAAATGAGTCGCGCGAATGCAATGGGAACACCAAACGACAAAATGACTTTGAGAGACATTTATGATGAAATGTGGGAGTTAGATGCCAGGTGTAATAAAGAAAAGACTATTGGGACAGCCCACGAAAAAGACGATAACAAGGTGGAAAGGATGACTAAAGAAGATTGGGAAAGATGGGACGATAATGAAGAACAAATGAAAACCGAAAGAACAGGAGTATACGCCCAAGTGACAGAACAATATACCCAGGAAGACTATGAACAATGGAAACGAGAAATAAGACCACCTGAAAACCCAATACAAACAGAAAACAAAGAATTAAGGGAATGGATCAGGGTGATGTTTGAACTATCCCGAGAAGATATGTGTCACTGGAGGAAAGAACACAATCAAATAGATGAATTTATGGGAATGCCAAATCATAAAAATTTAGAACAATCAAATAAGCAACAAGAAGTAGAAATAGTCAAAGTGAAGCAACAGAAGAAAATACCAGAACAAAAGAAGGAGGAAAGCTTTGAGGAATGGAGGGACAAGTTTTTTAAAAAATTCGGTAAGGTAATCGAAGAATATGATAGGAAAATGAGTGATAAGGAGCGACAACAACTTGGACAGTGGATAGAACGTTTCAAGAAAATGAATGAAACACTAAAAACCACTTCTGAAGGGAGAAAGGAAACAGAAATTAAAGAAGACCAAAATGCAGAGCCATCTAAAAATAAAAATAGAAAGAACAAAGAGAATATCCAAACCAGGAAAGAGAATATCAAGAAAATAAGGCAAACACGTCAAAGGAAATTAATGAATACACGGGAAGGATTGGAGATGATTAAAGGAGGATTAGTTAAACTGCTTAATATACCAATTGCGGAACCCAGAGAAGTAAGGCAATTAAGAAACTTTAAATGAACCACACTTGAATTCCCAGATGGACTAGAAGGACCAAAAAGGCCAAAACTAACCGAGGAGCATGGAGGACTTATGGAATTTCTGTATGAACCATTAGAACAATTAAGAAACAGTACAGAAGAATCAGTTCAAAAGACGATGATGAACTTGAATATAAATGACAATTTTATAGCGACAAGATGCAAGAACTGCATAATAATGAGATATGTCACAAGGACAGAAATAACTCTATACACTAGAGAAATCCGAACAATCAGTACAGAGGAAATAATGGACCACGGTTAAACAGGTTCCAAACAGAATATAAAGAAAAGGGACAGATTTTATGGATACAGGATCAAGCAAATCCAAGGAAAATAATGAAGAAACAATAAATACCCCAAAATTAAAAAAAAAATGAAGTAAGTTCACCTTACAAACAAGTATTTAAGGAAACAATTTATGAGATATATAAAAAAGAGAATTTTGAAGATAACAACAACAAAATTCAAAAAATAAGTAAGAACACCTTACTATATAATTTAGAAGAAATTACTTTAAACTAATATAAAAGAAAAAAAAATAACACTGATTCAACCTAATAAAAATCATCAAAACCAAAAGACAAAATGAGTTTATCTGATGTAATATAATAGTGAGAAATGTAATTTAGAATGTAAAAGGAATAATAATGATTGTGCCAGAAGAATATAATTACATGATGTAATGTATAATACTAACCAAAATCTCATAACCAGCTGTATTGGTAATAAAGGAATATGAGCCAAGGAAGATAAGAGAATGAATAAGCCAAAATGGAACCCTCAAAAGGATCACAAGAAAAGAAAGAACAAATATTTAAGAATTATCTGTAAGAAAGCCAATTAATAAATGTCAATAAAATAGCCAAGTATTGGAGAGGAGAAGTGTATAATAGAAGGAAGAATTAATATGAAGAAATAATATGATCTGAGTTAAAGTATAGCGAATAATCCCTAGAGTATTATTATTATTAATGATTTTATTGAAGGTCACATGATGACTACCTTACGAGGTTTATTAATGAAGATTGACTGTAGAATATTCCAGCAATCATTTAATTGGGCAGAGATGATATTCCTCTGATCCCAGAAAGTATGTAACGGACGACGGTAATTGGTTAGCCGATAGAGCACCACCGATTCGATTCCAGTTATAATGTTAGGGAGGTTTAGGAAAATTAAATATTAGAGGGAAAACACACAAATAGATATAGATTAATAAATAAAACCAGATCCAAAATGCATAATTAATAAAGAACGTCACAAGGATGATTATAGAAGTAAGATTTAAACTTGGGAAATAATTGATTTTAAGAAGGAACGAAGAAATAATAGTAATACAACGGATAATTCTGAAATAAAAAAGGTATTATGAATAGGGGAACCAATTGGTCAGATACAAGTTGTGCGTTTATTTTTTACTAAACGTTGTTAAAACAAAATAAACTTCTTTCGAAGGGGGGGGTGTTATGTAACGTAACAGAGTTGAGGTCCCCCAACGTTACATAAAAATTGAATGAAACATGGTCAAGGACCATACCCTGAATTAAGGTTGCTCAGTAGTTAATGCATCTGAGAAGTACCTCAAGTCAAAAGAGGCAATAATTAATGTTAAATATAAAAAAAAAACATACCAATTAATAGTTAAATATAATAAATTATGCTTGTTTTATACTGTAACATGTCAATGTTTACAGAATATTTATGTTATGTTTTGAGTATGGTAAGAAAACTGATGTTGTTTAATAGATAAGGAATACTTCATCAATAATTATGTTTGTATTTATGTTAGATTTGTCTTTAGACAATCAAGTATAGTTACCTGTGTTAGGCATTATACTAAGTTTTAAGTATTGTCTAAATTTGAATAATGCTGTTGTTTTAATTAATGTTTGTAAATTTGACCAGGAGGGCAATCAGTGTTCAATGTTTGACAAGTAGTTCTAATAATTATATTGTAAACTAATGAAGGGTTCCATGACCAGTTAATTAGTGTAATAGAGTAAACACCAGGAAATTAAAATCAATGTAATTAACCATTAACCAATAATTAATTGTACAGTAGGTCAGGTAAAAGAAAATTAAGTTAAAAAAACCAAATAATGTTATAACAGTTTAAGAAAACCTATAGGCCTAAATTTCATATTTGTGAAAGGAAATTAATACCTTTTTAAGAAGTCCAGTCCAATGAAACTATGGTAAAACATTTACTGTTTAAGAAGGAAGGTTAGGTGAGAATTTGAGGTAATTTAGTATTATTCCAGACATGGAGTATTTTATTGAAAAAGAGTAGTAATATTCTATAATTCTGGCTCTAGGATATCTAGTTTCACCCAATGACGAAAAAACGTGGTTGTTAAGGCAACTGAAATGGACATGAGTTGTTGATATTGAATCATTCGTTCTGATTGTTACAAGCTATTAAGTTGAGATGGGCAGATGCATTTAAAAAAAATGAATAATAAATTCTGAATAAAATATAAATCAAAATTAAAAAACCTTCTTTTAAACCTATTTATATCATAATACTGATGAGTAGTAAAACTAAATGGACTTCCCAATTATAATTGAATACATATAAAAGAGTTGAAAACCCCTCACCTGATTCACCACGATAATTCTGCTGGATTCGTCATTAAACCGATTTCTCCTATAACCAGAAGATTAATTAAGAGAAATAAAGTCCGAACCTAACGGAATTATTGAAAAGACATACGAGGATCTCGTTTTGCAGAGCTAACCTTCACTGGCAGAAGAAGCTGGGATACTAATTTCATTCCACCGGGACCGACAATTATCAAGATCATAGGAGAAGAACAGCAGCCAGAAGAATTCCTGAGAGCTTCCCAGTACAATCCACAATCAATTTTATTAAGGAAACCAGAACAATTTTACTGGATGAAGACGATTTAAGCTGAATCTCGTCAACTGTTTATAGACGCCCACGGCCAGTCGGAGTCTTCGTCAACTTGGTAAAAAACAACCTATTTTAAATTCAATATATTTAGAGTAAATAATTTTGTTTTGTAATACTTGAGTAACCTTAATTGTGCATTTTACCTGGCCTTACTAATGGTTCCAAGAACCTTACGAACCCTGGGATAAGAACTATTTATTGTTATTTTTCATTTTGTATAAGTCAATGTAATTTGACTAATTTACAATCGATATATTTTTTTTGTGTGATCGATTTGATTATATTATTATTTTTGGAGATAACGGGGACTGTGAATTAATAGATAAATTTAATAAAGGATCTTTATTGTATGAGATAATGTGTGAAGTTATTGCAGAATAGATACTATATGTAGTGGGTGGGATAATTTACAATAAAAGGTTGATTTAAACCCGATAAACAGCTAACCTAGAAACACGATTATTGCAAATAACAGCGCCAAGTACTTACAGCTGGTGGAACGGGAGATCGCTGAACTAGCGTGTTTTCAGTGCAAAGTTTGAATAGAATTTCCTAACGTCGAGTGACTAGGGTTGACAATAATATTCCTTACATTCAGTTAATACACTATATATATCGTTAATATTACCCAACTACTGAATACTAAGCTAAACCTAAGTCGTAGTACGATTATAAGTTAAAAGAACATTATTATAATAATATTTGTCTAATAATATATTTTCAGGAGGTTTCATCGGTCACACCCGAATAGATATATTTATTAATAACACATTAATTAAACCAGGTAACAACATTTTAATTGTTACAAATTGCCACCTGCAACGTATTACTTGACGTTTGATACACGGGAGTCTCACATAAGTAAATAAAACACCATTAACGTTTTATTTCAAATTGACGACTCCAACGTGGGGCTGAATTAAGAAGGACTCCCTATAAAAAGATTTATTTCAAATTGGCGCCCAACGTGGGGCTTTAGTTAAGAAAAAAAAAATCATATTAACTGTTACTTAACTTGAGCAGGCAACCATTAGAGGCACAGGAATGCAATAAAGAGCTATGATACAACAGGAAACGAAAATGCCCGAACAAGAAAGACGACTAAGCTACGCGGAATGGATGACGGCGCTATTTAAAAAATTCAGCAAGGATATGGAGTATATTAAGAAGAACGCCACCGATCACGAAAGAGCGCAAATGAGTCGCGCGAATGCAATGGGAACACCAAACGACAAAATGACTTTGAGAGACATTTATGATGAAATGTGGGAGTTAGATGCCAGGTGTAATAAAGAAAAGACTATTGGGACAGCCCACGAAAAAGACGATAACAAGGTGGAAAGGATGACTAAAGAAGATTGGGAAAGATGGGACGATAATGAAGAACAAATGAAAACCGAAAGAACAGGAGTATACGCCCAAGTGACAGAACAATATACTCAGGAAGACTATGAACAATGGAAACGAGAAATAAGACCACCTGAAAACCCAATACAAACAGAAAACAAAGAATTAAGGGAATGGATCAGGGTGATGTTTGAACTATCCCGAGAAGATATGTGTCACTGGAGGAAAGAACACAATCAAATAGATGAATTTATGGGAATGCCAAATCATAAAAATTTAGAACAATCAAATAAGCAACAAGAAGTAGAAATAGTCAAAGTGAAGCAACAGAAGAAAATACCAGAACAAAAGAAGGAGGAAAGCTTTGAGGAATGGAGGGACAAGTTTTTTAAAAAATTCGGTAAGGTAATCGAAGAATATGATAGGAAATTGAGTGATAAGGAGCGACAACAACTTGGACAGTGGATAGAACGTTTCAAGAAAATGAATGAAACACTAAAAACCACTTCTGAAGGGAGAAAGGAAACAGAAATTAAAGAAGACCAAAATGCAGAGCCATCTAAAAATAAAAATAGAAAGAACAAAGAGAATATCCAAACCAGGAAAGAGAATATCAAGAAAATAAGGCAAACACGTCAAAGGAAATTAATGAATACACAGGAAGGATTGGAGATGATTAAAGGAGGATTAGTTAAACTGCTTAATATACCAATTGCGGAACCCAGAGAAGTAAGGCAATTAAGAAACTTTAAATGAACCACACTTGAATTCCCAGATGGACTAGAAGGACCAAAAAGGCCAAAACTAACCGAGGAGCATGGAGGACTTATGGAATTTCTGTATGAACCATTAGAACAATTAAGAAACAGTACAGAAGAATCAGTTCAAAAGACGATGATGAACTTGAATATAAATGACAATTTTATAGCGACAAGATGCAAGAACTGCATAATAATGAGATATGTCACAAGGACAGAAATAACTCTATACACTAGAGAAATCCGAACAATCAGTACAGAGGAAATAATGGACCACGGTTAAACAGGTTCCAAACAGAATATAAAGAAAAGGGACGGATTTTATGGATACAGGATCAAGCAAATCCAAGGAAAATAATGAAGAAACAATAAATACCCCAAAATTCAAAAAAAAAATGAAGTAAGTTCACCTTACAAACAAGTATTTAAGGAAACAATTTATGAGATATATAAAAAAGAGAATTTTGAAGATAACAACAACAAAATTCAAAAAATAAGTAAGAACACCTTACTATATAATTTAGAAGAAATTACTTTAAACTAATATAAAAGAAAAAAAAATAACACTGATTCAACCTAATAAAAATCATCAAAACCAAAAGACAAAATGAGTTTATCTGATGTAATATAATAGTGAGAAATGTAATTTAGAATGTAAAAGGAATAATAATGATTGTGCCAGAAGAATATAATTACATGATGTAATGTATAATACTAACCAAAATCTCATAACCAGCTGTATTGGTAATAAAGGAATATGAGCCAAGGAAGATAAGAGAATGAATAAGCCAAAATGGAACCCTCAAAAGGATCACAAGAAAAGAAAGAACAAATATTTAAGAATTATCTGTAAGAAAGCCAATTAATAAATGTCAATAAAATAGCCAAGTATTGGAGAGGAGAAGTGTATAATAGAAGGAAGAATTAATATGAAGAAATAATATGATCTGAGTTAAAGTATAGCGAATAATCCCTAGAGTATTATTATTATTAATGATTTTATTGAAGGTCACATGATGACTACCTTACGAGGTTTATTAATGAAGATTGACTGTAGAATATTCCAGCAATCATTTAATTGGGCAGAGATGATATTCCTCTGATCCCAGAAAGTATGTAACGGACGACGGTAATTGGTTAGCCGATAGAGCACCACCGATTCAATTCCAGTTATAATGTTAGGGAGGTTTAGGAAAATTAAATATTAGAGGGAAAACTCACAAATAGATATAGATTAATAAATAAAACCAGATCCAAAATGCATAATTAATAAAGAACGTCACAAGAATGATTATAGAAGTAAGATTTAAACTTGGGAAATAATTGATTTTAAGAAGGAACGAAGAAATAATAGTAATACAACGGATAATTCTGAAATAAAAAAGGTATTATGAATAGGGGAACCAATTGGTCAGATACAAGTTGTGCGTTTATTTTTTACTAAACGTTGTTAAAACAAAATAAACTTCTTTCGAAGGGGGGGTGTTATGTAACGTAACAGAGTTGAGGTCCCCCAACGTTACATAAAAATTGAATGAAACATGGTCAAGGACCATACCCTGAATTAAGGTTGCTCAGTAGTTAATGCATCTGAGAAGTACCTCAAGTCAAAAGAGGCAATAATTAATGTTAAATATAAAAAAAAACCATACCAATTAATAGTTAAATATAATAAATTATGCTTGTTTTATACTGTAACATGTTAATGTTTACAGAATATTTATGTTATGTTTTGAGTATGGTAAGAAAACTGATGTTGTTTAATAGATAAGGAATACTTCATCAATAATTATGTTTGTATTTATGTTAGATTTGTCTTTAGACAATCAAGTATAGTTACCTGTGTTAGGCATTATACTAAGTTTTAAGTATTGTCTAAATTTGAATAATGCTGTTGTTTTAATTAATGTTTGTAAATTTGACCAGGAGGGCAATCAGTGTTCAATGTTTGACAAGTAGTTCTAATAATTATATTGTAAACTAATGAAGGGTTCCATGACCAGTTAATTAGTGTAATAGAGTAAACACCAGGAAATTAAAATCAATGTAATTAACCATTAACCAATAATTAATTGTACAGTAGGTCAGGTAAAAGAAAATTAAGTTAAAAAAACCAAATAATGTTATAACAGTTTAAGAAAACCTATAGGCCTAAATTTCATATTTGTGAAAGGAAATTAATACCTTTTTAAGAAGTCCAGTCCAATGAAACTATGGTAAAACATTTACTGTTTAAGAAGGAAGGTTAGGTGAGAATTTGAGGTAATTTAGTATTATTCCAGACATGGAGTATTTTATTGAAAAAGAGTAGTAATATTCTATAATTCTGGCTCTAGGATATCTAGTTTCACCCAATGACGAAAAAACGTGGTTGTTAAGGCAACTGAAATGGACATGAGTTGTTGATATTGAATCATTCGTTCTGATTGTTACAAGCTATTAAGTTGAGATGGGCAGATGCATTTAAAAAAAATGAATAATAAATTCTGAATAAAATATAAATCAAAAATAAAAAACCTTCTTTTAAACCTATTTATATCATAATACTGATGAGTAGTAAAACTAAATGGACTTCCCAATTATAATTGAATACATATAAAAGAGTTGAAAACCCCTCACCTGATTCACCAGGATAATTCTGCTGGATTCGTCATTAAACCGATTTCTCCTATAACCAGAAGATTAATTAAGAGAAATAAAGTCCGAACCTAACGGAATTATTGAAAAGACATACGAGGATCTCGTTTTGCAGAGCTAACCTTCACTGGCAGAAGAAGCTGGGATACTAATTTCATTCCACCGGGACCGACAATTATCAAGATCATAGGAGAAGAACAGCAGCCAGAAGAATTCCTGAGAGCTTCCCAGTACAATCCACAATCAATTTTATTAAGGAAACCAGAACAATTTTACTGGATGAAGACGATTTAAGCTGAATCTCGTCAACTGTTTATAGACGCCCACAGCCAGTCGGAGTCTTCGTCAACTTGGTAAAAAACAACCTATTTTAAATTCAATATATTTAGAGTAAATAATTTTGTTTTGTAATACTTG
This sequence comes from Magicicada septendecula, assembly GCA_034769895.1. Lineage (NCBI taxonomy): Eukaryota > Metazoa > Arthropoda > Insecta > Hemiptera > Cicadidae > Magicicada > Magicicada septendecula. The sequence continues at coordinate 188,591,075 of CM068375.1, forward strand.
AGTAACCTTAATTGTGCATTTTACCTGGCCTTACTAATGGTTCCAAGAACCTTACGAACCCTGGGATAAGAACTATTTATTGTTATTTTTCATTTTGTATAAGTCAATGTAATTTGACTAATTTACAATCGATATATTTTTTTTGTGTGATCGATTTGATTATATTATTATTTTTGGAGATAACGGGGACTGTGAATTAATAGATAAATTTAATAAAGGATCTTTATTGTATGAGATAATGTGTGAAGTTATTGCAGAATAGATACTATATGTAGTGGGTGGGATAATTTACAATAAAAGGTTGATTTAAACCCGATAAACAGCTAACCTAGAAACACGATTATTGCAAATAACAGCGCCAAGTACTTACAGCTGGTGGAACGGGAGATCGCTGAACTAGCGTGTTTTCAGTGCAAAGTTTGAATAGAATTTCCTAACGTCGAGTGACTAGGGTTGACAATAATATTCCTTACATTCAGTTAATACACTATATATATCGTTAATATTACCCAACTACTGAATACTAAGCTAAACCTAAGTCGTAGTACGATTATAAGTTAAAAGAACATTATTATAATAATATTTGTCTAATAATATATTTTCAGGAGGTTTCATCGGTCACAACCGAATAGATATATTTATTAATAACACATTAATTAAACCAGGTAACAACATTTTAATTGTTACAAATTGCCACCTGCAACGTATTACTTGACGTTTGATACACGGGAGTCTCACATAAGTAAATAAAACACCATTAACGTTTTATTTCAAATTGACGACTCCAACGTGGGGCTGAATTAAGAAGGACTCCCTATAAAAAGATTTATTTCAAATTGGCGCCCAACGTGGGGCTTTAGTTAAGAAAAAAAAAATCATATTAACTGTTACTTAACTTGAGCAGGCAACCATTAGAGGCACAGGAATGCAATAAAGAGCTATGATACAACAGGAAACGAAAATGCCCGAACAAGAAAGACGACTAAGCTACGCGGAATGGATGACGGCGCTATTTAAAAAATTCAGCAAGGATATGGAGTATATTAAGAAGAACGCCACCGATCACGAAAGAGCGCAAATGAGTCGCGCGAATGCAATGGGAACACCAAACGACAAAATGACTTTGAGAGACATTTATGATGAAATGTGGGAGTTAGATGCCAGGTGTAATAAAGAAAAGACTATTGGGACAGCCCACGAAAAAGACGATAACAAGGTGGAAAGGATGACTAAAGAAGATTGGGAAAGATGGGACGATAATGAAGAACAAATGAAAACCGAAAGAACAGGAGTATACGCCCAAGTGACAGAACAATATACTCAGGAAGACTATGAACAATGGAAACGAGAAATAAGACCACCTGAAAACCCAATACAAACAGAAAACAAAGAATTAAGGGAATGGATCAGGGTGATGTTTGAACTATCCCGAGAAGATATGTGTCACTGGAGGAAAGAACACAATCAAATAGATGAATTTATGGGATTGCCAAATCATAAAAATTTAGAACAATCAAATAAGCAACAAGAAGTAGAAATAGTCAAAGTGAAGCAACAGAAGAAAATACCAGAACAAAAGAAGGAGGAAAGCTTTGAGGAATGGAGGGACAAGTTTTTTAAAAAATTCGGTAAGGTAATCGAAGAATATGATAGGAAATTGAGTGATAAGGAGCGACAACAACTTGGACAGTGGATAGAACGTTTCAAGAAAATGAATGAAACACTAAAAACCACTTCTGAAGGGAGAAAGGAAACAGAAATTAAAGAAGACCAAAATGCAGAGCCATCTAAAAATAAAAATAGAAAGAACAAAGAGAATATCCAAACCAGGAAAGAGAATATCAAGAAAATAAGGCAAACACGTCAAAGGAAATTAATGAATACACAGGAAGGATTGGAGATGATTAAAGGAGGATTAGTTAAACTGCTTAATATACCAATTGCGGAACCCAGAGAAGTAAGGCAATTAAGAAACTTTAAATGAACCACACTTGAATTCCCAGATGGACTAGAAGGACCAAAAAGGCCAAAACTAACCGAGGAGCATGGAGGACTTATGGAATTTCTGTATGAACCATTAGAACAATTAAGAAACAGTACAGAAGAATCAGTTCAAAAGACGATGATGAACTTGAATATAAATGACAATTTTATAGCGACAAGATGCAAGAACTGCATAATAATGAGATATGTCACAAGGACAGAAATAACTCTATACACTAGAGAAATCCGAACAATCAGTACAGAGGAAATAATGGACCACGGTTAAACAGGTTCCAAACAGAATATAAAGAAAAGGGACGGATTTTATGGATACAGGATCAAGCAAATCCAAGGAAAATAATGAAGAAACAATAAATACCCCAAAATTCAAAAAAAAAAATGAAGTAAGTTCACCTTACAAACAAGTATTTAAGGAAACAATTTATGAGATATATAAAAAAGAGAATTTTGAAGATAACAACAACAAAATTCAAAAAATAAGTAAGAACACCTTACTATATAATTTAGAAGAAATTACTTTAAACTAATATAAAAGAAAAAAAAAATAACACTGATTCAACCTAATAAAAATCATCAAAACCAAAAGACAAAATGAGTTTATCTGATGTAATATAATAGTGAGAAATGTAATTTAGAATGTAAAAGGAATAATAATGATTGTGCCAGAAGAATATAATTACATGATGTAATGTATAATACTAACCAAAATCTCATAACCAGCTGTATTGGTAATAAAGGAATATGAGCCAAGGAAGATAAGAGAATGAATAAGCCAAAATGGAACCCTCAAAAGGATCACAAGAAAAGAAAGAACAAATATTTAAGAATTATCTGTAAGAAAGCCAATTAATAAATGTCAATAAAATAGCCAAGTATTGGAGAGGAGAAGTGTATAATAGAAGGAAGAATTAATATGAAGAAATAATATGATCTGAGTTAAAGTATAGCGAATAATCCCTAGAGTATTATTATTATTAATGATTTTATTGAAGGTCACATGATGACTACCTTACGAGGTTTATTAATGAAGATTGACTGTAGAATATTCCAGCAATCATTTAATTGGGCAGAGATGATATTCCTCTGATCCCAGAAAGTATGTAACGGACGACGGTAATTGGTTAGCCGATAGAGCACCACCGATTCGATTCCAGTTATAATGTTAGGGAGGTTTAGGAAAATTAAATATTAGAGGGAAAACTCACAAATAGATATAGATTAATAAATAAAACCAGATCCAAAATGCATAATTAATAAAGAATGTCACAAGAATGATTATAGAAGTAAGATTTAAACTTGGGAAATAATTGATTTTAAGAAGGAACGAAGAAATAATAGTAATACAACGGATAATTCTGAAATAAAAAAGGTATTATGAATAGGGGAACCAATTGGTCAGATACAAGTTGTGCGTTTATTTTTTACTAAACGTTGTTAAAACAAAATAAACTTCTTTCGAAGGGGGGGTGTTATGTAACGTAACAGAGTTGAGGTCCCCCAACGTTACATAAAAATTGAATGAAACATGGTCAAGGACCATACCCTGAATTAAGGTTGCTCAGTAGTTAATGCATCTGAGAAGTACCTCAAGTCAAAAGAGGCAATAATTAATGTTAAATATAAAAAAAAACCATACCAATTAATAGTTAAATATAATAAATTATGCTTGTTTTATACTGTAACATGTTAATGTTTACAGAATATTTATGTTATGTTTTGAGTATGGTAAGAAAACTGATGTTGTTTAATAGATAAGGAATACTTCATCAATAATTATGTTTGTATTTATGTTAGATTTGTCTTTAGACAATCAAGTATAGTTACCTGTGTTAGGCATTATACTAAGTTTTAAGTATTGTCTAAATTTGAATAATGCTGTTGTTTTAATTAATGTTTGTAAATTTGACCAGGAGGGCAATCAGTGTTCAATGTTTGACAAGTAGTTCTAATAATTATATTGTAAACTAATGAAGGGTTCCATGACCAGTTAATTAGTGTAATAGAGTAAACACCAGGAAATTAAAATCAATGTAATTAACCATTAACCAATAATTAATTGTACAGTAGGTCAGGTAAAAGAAAATTAAGTTAAAAAAACCAAATAATGTTATAACAGTTTAAGAAAACCTATAGGCCTAAATTTCATATTTGTGAAAGGAAATTAATACCTTTTTAAGAAGTCCAGTCCAATGAAACTATGGTAAAACATTTACTGTTTAAGAAGGAAGGTTAGGTGAGAATTTGAGGTAATTTAGTATTATTCCAGACATGGAGTATTTTATTGAAAAAGAGTAGTAATATTCTATAATTCTGGCTCTAGGATATCTAGTTTCACCCAATGACGAAAAAACGTGGTTGTTAAGGCAACTGAAATGGACATGAGTTGTTGATATTGAATCATTCGTTCTGATTGTTACAAGCTATTAAGTTGAGATGGGCAGATGCATTTAAAAAAAATGAATAATAAATTCTGAATAAAATATAAATCAAAATTAAAAAACCTTCTTTTAAACCTATTTATATCATAATACTGATGAGTAGTAAAACTAAATGGACTTCCCAATTATAATTGAATACATATAAAAGAGTTGAAAACCCCTCACCTGATTCACCAGGATAATTCTGCTGGATTCGTCATTAAACCGATTTCTCCTATAACCAGAAGATTAATTAAGAGAAATAAACTCTGAACCTAACGGAATTATTGAAAAGACATACGAGGATCTCGTTTTGCAGAGCTAACCTTCACTGGCAGAAGAAGCTGGGATACTAATTTCATTCCACCGGGACCGACAATTATCAAGATCATAGGAGAAGAACAGCAGCCAGAAGAATTCCTGAGAGCTTCCCAGTACAATCCACAATCAATTTTATTAAGGAAACCAGAACAATTTTACTGGATGAAGACGATTTAAGCTGAATCTCGTCAACTGTTTAAAACAACCACCTCTTGGTAAAAAACAACCTATTTTAAATTTAATATATTTAGAGTAAATAATTTTGTTTTGTAATACTTGAGTAACCTTAATTGTGCATTTTACCTGGCCTTACTAATGGTTCCAAGAACCTTACGAACCCTGGGATAAGAACTATTTATTGTTATTTTTCATTTTGTATAAGTCAATGTAATTTGACTAATTTACAATCGATATATTTTTTTTGTGTGATCGATTTGATTATATTATTATTTTTGGAGATAACGGGGACTGTGAATTAATAGATAAATTTAATAAAGGATCTTTATTGTATGAGATAATGTGTGAAGTTATTGCAGAATAGATACTATATGTAGTGGGTGGGATAATTTACAATAAAAGGTTGATTTAAACCCGATAAACAGCTAACCTAGAAACACGATTATTGCAAATAACAGCGCCAAGTACTTACAGCTGGTGGAACGGGAGATCGCTGAACTAGCGTGTTTTCAGTGCAAAGTTTGAATAGAATTTCCTAACGTCGAGTGACTAGGGTTGACAATAATATTCCTTACATTCAGTTAATACACTATATATATCGTTAATATTACCCAACTACTGAATACTAAGCTAAACCTAAGTCGTAGTACGATTATAAGTTAAAAGAACATTATTATAATAATATTTGTCTAATAATATATTTTCAGGAGGTTTCATCGGTCACAACCGAATAGATATATTTATTAATAACACATTAATTAAACCAGGTAACAACATTTTAATTGTTACAAATTGCCACCTGCAACGTATTACTTGACGTTTGATACACGGGAGTCTCGCATAAGTAAATAAAACACCATTAACATTTTATTTCAAATTGACGACTCCAACGTGGGGCTGAATTAAGAAGGACTCCCTATAAAAAGATTTATTTCAAATTGGCGCCCAACGTGGGGCTTTAGTTAAGAAAAAAAAAATCATATTAACTGTTACTTAACTTGAGCAGGCAACCATTAGAGGCACAGGAATGCAATAAAGAGCTATGATACAACAGGAAACGAAAATGCCCGAACAAGAAAGACGACTAAGCTACGCGGAATGGATGACGGCGCTATTTAAAAAATTCAGCAAGGATATGGAGTATATTAAGAAGAACGCCACCGATCACGAAAGAGTGCAAATGAGTCGCGCGAATGCAATGGGAACACCAAACGACAAAATGACTTTGAGAGACATTTATGATGAAATGTGGGAGTTAGATGCCAGGTGTAATAAAGAAAAGACTATTGGGACAGCCCACGAAAAAGACGATAACAAGGTGGAAAGGATGACTAAAGAAGATTGGGAAAGATGGGACGATAATGAAGAACAAATGAAAACCGAAAGAACAGGAGTATACGCCCAAGTGACAGAACAATATACTCAGGAAGACTATGAACAATGGAAACGAGAAATAAGACCACCTGAAAACCCAATACAAACAGAAAACAAAGAATTAAGGGAATGGATCAGGGTGATGTTTGAACTATCCCGAGAAGATATGTGTCACTGGAGGAAAGAACACAATCAAATAGATGAATTTATGGGAATGCCAAATCATAAAAATTTAGAACAATCAAATAAGCAACAAGAAGTAGAAATAGTCAAAGTGAAGCAACAGAAGAAAATACCAGAATAAAAGAAGGAGGAAAGCTTTGAGGAATGGAGGGACAAGTTTTTTAAAAAATTCGGTAAGGTAATCGAAGAATATGATAGGAAAATGAGTGATAAGGAGCGACAACAACTTGGACAGTGGATAGAACGTTTCAAGAAAATGAATGAAACACTAAAAACCACTTCTGAAGGGAGAAAGGAAACAGAAATTAAAGAAGACCAAAATGCAGAGCCATCTAAAAATAAAAATAGAAAGAACAAAGAGAATATCTAAACCAGGAAAGAGAATATCAAGAAAATAAGGCAAACACGTCAAAGGAAATTAATGAATACACGGGAAGGATTGGAGATGATTAAAGGAGGATTAGTTAAACTGCTTAATATACCAATTGCGGAACCCAGAGAAGTAAGGCAATTAAGAAACTTTAAATGAACCACACTTGAATTCCCAGATGGACTAGAAGGACCAAAAAGGCCAAAACTAACCGAGGAGCATGGAGGACTTATGGAATTTCTGTATGAACCATTAGAACAATTAAGAAACAGTACAGAAGAATCAGTTCAAAAGACGATGATGAACTTGAATATAAATGACAATTTTATAGCGACAAGATGCAAGAACTGCATAATAATGAGATATGTCACAAGGACAGAAATAACTCTATACACTAGAGAAATCCGAACAATCAGTACAGAGGAAATAATGGACCACGGTTAAACAGGTTCCAAACAGAATATAAAGAAAAGGGACGGATTTTATGGATACAGGATCAAGCAAATCCAAGGAAAATAATGAAGAAACAATAAATACCCCAAAATTCAAAAAAAAAATGAAGTAAGTTCACCTTACAAACAAGTATTTAAGGAAACAATTTATGAGATATATAAAAAAGAGAATTTTGAAGATAACAACAACAAAATTCAAAAAATAAGTAAGAACACCTTACTATATAATTTAGAAGAAATTACTTTAAACTAATATAAAAGAAAAAAAAATAACACTGATTCAACCTAATAAAAATCATCAAAACCAAAAGACAAAATGAGTTTATCTGATGTAATATAATAGTGAGAAATGTAATTTAGAATGTAAAAGGAATAATAATGATTGTGCCAGAAGAATATAATTACATGATGTAATGTATAATACTAACCAAAATCTCATAACCAGCTGTATTGGTAATAAAGGAATATGAGCCAAGGAAGATAAGAGAATGAATAAGCCAAAATGGAACCCTCAAAAGGATCACAAGAAAAGAAAGAACAAATATTTAAGAATTATCTGTAAGAAAGCCAATTAATAAATGTCAATAAAATAGCCAAGTATTGGAGAGGAGAAGTGTATAATAGAAGGAAGAATTAATATGAAGAAATAATATGATCTGAGTTAAAGTATAGCGAATAATCCCTAGAGTATTATTATTATTAATGATTTTATTGAAGGTCACATGATGACTACCTTACGAGGTTTATTAATGAAGATTGACTGTAGAATATTCCAGCAATCATTTAATTGGGCAGAGATGATATTCCTCTGATCCCAGAAAGTATGTAACGGACGACGGTAATTGGTTAGCCGATAGAGCACCACCGATTCAATTCCAGTTATAATGTTAGGGAGGTTTAGGAAAATTAAATATTAGAGGGAAAACTCACAAATAGATATAGATTAATAAATAAAACCAGATCCAAAATGCATAATTAATAAAGAACGTCACAAGAATGATTATAGAAGTAAGATTTAAACTTGGGAAATAATTGATTTTAAGAAGGAACGAAGAAATAATAGTAATACAACGGATAATTCTGAAATAAAAAAGGTATTATGAATAGGGGAACCAATTGGTCAGATACAAGTTGTGCGTTTATTTTTTACTAAACGTTGTTAAAACAAAATAAACTTCTTTCGAAGGGGGGGTGTTATGTAACGTAACAGAGTTGAGGTCCCCCAACGTTACATAAAAATTGAATGAAACATGGTCAAGGACCATACCCTGAATTAAGGTTGCTCAGTAGTTAATGCATCTGAGAAGTACCTCAAGTCAAAAGAGGCAATAATTAATGTTAAATATAAAAAAAAACCATACCAATTAATAGTTAAATATAATAAATTATGCTTGTTTTATACTGTAACATGTTAATGTTTACAGAATATTTATGTTATGTTTTGAGTATGGTAAGAAAACTGATGTTGTTTAATAGATAAGGAATACTTCATCAATAATTATGTTTGTATTTATGTTAGATTTGTCTTTAGACAATCAAGTATAGTTACCTGTGTTAGGCATTATACTAAGTTTTAAGTATTGTCTAAATTTGAATAATGCTGTTGTTTTAATTAATGTTTGTAAATTTGACCAGGAGGGCAATCAGTGTTCAATGTTTGACAAGTAGTTCTAATAATTATATTGTAAACTAATGAAGGGTTCCCATGACCAGTTAATTAGTGTAATAGAGTAAACACCAGGAAATTAAAATCAATGTAATTAACCATTAACCAATAATTAATTGTACAGTAGGTCAGGTAAAAGAAAATTAAGTTAAAAAAACCAAATAATGTTATAACAGTTTAAGAAAACCTATAGGCCTAAATTTCATATTTGTGAAAGGAAATTAATACCTTTTTAAGAAGTCCAGTCCAATGAAACTATGGTAAAACATTTACTGTTTAAGAAGGAAGGTTAGGTGAGAATTTGAGGTAATTTAGTATTATTCCAGACATGGAGTATTTTATTGAAAAAGAGTAGTAATATTCTATAATTCTGGCTCTAGGATATCTAGTTTCACCCAATGACGAAAAAACGTGGTTGTTAAGGCAACTGAAATGGACATGAGTTGTTGATATTGAATCATTCGTTCTGATTGTTACAAGCTATTAAGTTGAGATGGGCAGATGCATTTAAAAAAAATGAATAATAAATTCTGAATAAAATATAAATCAAAATTAAAAAACCTTCTTTTAAACCTATTTATATCATAATACTGATGAGTAGTAAAACTAAATGGACTTCCCAATTATAATTGAATACATATAAAAGAGTTGAAAACCCCTCACCTGATTCACCAGGATAATTCTGCTGGATTCGTCATTAAACCAATTTCTCCTATAACCAGAAGATTAATTAAGAGAAATAAAGTCCGAACCTAATGGAATTATTGAAAAGACATACGAGGATCTCGTTTTGCAGAGCTAACCTTCACTGGCAGAAGAAGCTGGGATACTAATTTCATTCCACCGGGACCGACAATTATCAAGATCATAGGAGAAGAACAGCAGCCAGAAGAATTCCTGAGAGCTTCCCAGTACAATCCACAATCAATTTTATTAAGGAAACCAGAAAAATTTTACTGGATGAAGACGATTTAAGCTGAATCTCGTCAACTGTTTATAGACGTCCAAGGCCAGTCAGAGTCTTCGTCGACTTGGTAAAAAACAACCTATTTTAAATTCAATATATTTAGAGTAAATAATTTTGTTTTGTAATACTTGAGTAACCTTAATTGTGCATTTTACCTGGCCTTACTAATGGTTCCAAGAACCTTACGAACCCTGGGATAAGAACTATTTATTGTTATTTTTCATTTTGTATAAGTCAATGGAATTTGACTAATTTACAATCGATATATTTTTTTTGTGTGATCGATTTGATTATATTATTATTTTTGGAGATAACGGGGACTGTGAATTAATAGATAAATTTAATAAAGGATCTTTATTGTATGAGATAATGTGTGAAGTTATTGCAGAATAGATACTATATGTAGTGGGTGGGATAATTTACAATAAAAGGTTGATTTAAACCCGATAAACAGCTAACCTAGAAACACGATTATTGCAAATAACAGCGCCAAGTACTTACAGCTGGTGGAACGGGAGATCGCTGAACTAGCGTGTTTTCAGTGCAAAGTTTGAATAGAATTTCCTAACGTCGAGTGACTAGGGTTGACAATAATATTCCTTACATTCAGTTAATACACTATATATATCGTTAATATTACCCAACTACTGAATACTAAGCTAAACCTAAGTCGTAGTACGATTATAAGTTAAAAGAACATTATTATAATAATATTTGTCTAATAATATATTTTCAGGAGGTTTCGTCGGTCACAACCGAATAGATATATTTATTAATAACACATTAATTAAACCAGGTAACAACATTTTAATTGTTACAAATTGCCACCTGCAACGTATTACTTGACGTTTGATACACGGGAGTCTCACATAAGTAAATAAAACACCATTAACGTTTTATTTCAAATTGACGACTCCAACGTGGGGCTGAATTAAGAAGGACTCCCTATAAAAAGATTTATTTCAAAATATATATATATATATATATATACACACACACAAATGTATATAGCACTGAAATGTATAATGCATACAACAATTGGCTACAACCAAACTGCCTGAAACCTTTCAACACTTACTGTATGTGCTGTTTGCCACAGTGGGACAGCAAAGGAGGGGTTTTGGTGGTTAACTCCCCCCCCCACCCAGAATGATAAAGAAAAAGGAAATAGTAAAAATTAAAAAAAATACGGGTACAAATAAAGTCATATAAGTTTAAATAAATAATTAGGCTGACTAGTTACAGAAATGTGAGCACTTTTGGTAGCAAGAAAGCTCGCTCAGTGTAAGAAATCTGCCTCTGTAAACTAACAACTCAACACTGCCAGTTGTCTGTGGTTGAGCAATGGTTCGAATTTTTATCATAGTTTTTGAGGTTACAACCTCACAGCGAATAGGAAAGAGATAGCATTCACATGTTTATTCAGACCACAGCGTATCCAACTCAGTTTAAAATACTTGTAACAGTACATAATGACCCAATACTGTAATTATGGGATCTGAAGGTATGTTTTCAATATTTTATTGTATAATCATCAAATACAGAAAGGTTAGGTCCATTATCCCTATATACGAAGGAACAACGCAGATTCAATAAGAGTACCATGCCAAGGTCACCGTTGGACGTGCGAGAGCCGGTCAAGGACATGGCGGTGTTTGTGATGAATGACTTTAAATATGCATTGTGATTGGACAATAACGCTGTTCCGTCATAACAAAAAACAAAGATGCACTGACTACAACGCATGCAACTAGGCGTTGTCCTGTATGACAAAGCTTGATGACATAAAATACACACACACAAGCAGAAATTTGCCTATGCCTCTGTCTCAATTCAGCGTAGTTCTTCAAAGGATCAACATCGATGTATCGCTGTCTGATCGGTTTTATAACAAAAGCTTATTACAACTAGACTCTCAATTACAATTGTGATTGTGGAGCGATAAATGCTCTAGTTTAATAACAGTTAAAACCACAACATGTAAAATCAGTGCTAATATTTTAATTAAAAATAACAAAACATGAGGCGAACACCGGCCATACACATGGGAATCAACCAACAACAGCGAGGGAGCAACGCAGACCACCACTAAGAGAAGTTCAACCTTTATCATTTTTCTTTATTATTTTAATGAGCTCATTAATCAAAACACACCAATTAAACAAATGTACTTGTAGCAGGGTGAACGTGTGTGAGAGTGAGTGAGTGAGCACATGGCCATAAATATCTATGCCGAGGGCATTGGTTTGTGTGCAACTAAAATACAAGTTAATAAATAATTAGAGCTGCAGCACAAATATAAGAGTTATAATGATCTTGATTTAGAAACCAAAAAGAGAGTATTAAGAATGAATATGGTGATTAAACTAGCCACCATTTTGTTTTGTAACCTTGTATGACGCCATTTTGACCACATGGTTTTATATACTAATTTACTGTGGAAATTAAAATTTGATAGTTACTTTCACTACAAAAACAGTGTTATCATTTGTGTCACCTTCTTTGAATCAAAAATCTCGCTGTTAATGAATCCTGGCCCCTTAGGTAAAAAGCATGGTAAAAAAGCAAAGCACGAGCTCTACAGTAACCAAAATTGGTAAGTACACCTATGTACCATATTATGGTAGTATTTATACATATACATATAAATATATGTGTGCGTTAGTAAGTTTATTGACAAATGCCGCCCAGAACAAGGGACATTATAAGTTTATTGACGAATGGCGCCCGAACAGGGACATTATATAAAATCATTTTATATAAAACAGGCCAGATTTAGAGACAGAGAAGGTGACATAAGACGGAACATAATCTAGTGCACAAGAGGTTATGTTGACGAAACAAAGTAACTAGTAATTATATAAGTAATTATGAATAAAGATAAATAATCATTTAAATAGTTAAATTAACAATGGCAGAAAGTAATAATAGTCTGGAAATGGACAATACAGAGACAGAATCCATTTTATTGGAAAGACATGCTAGCTCAACACCTAAAATAGTCGAAAAGAAAATCTCGTTAGACGATTTATTCACGTTAATTAGTGACAAATTCGAACAACAGAATATTAAATTTAGTACATTTAATGTAAAATTAGTTGAGAATGAGCTCAAGAAACAAAATAGTTTGAAAAACATAAAATTAGATCAAGTAGAGGAGAAATTAGACAAGAGAATTAATGAGATACAGTTAGAAAATAAGAGCAGAGAAATAGACAAGTTAGAGATAAACAAAGATGACAAGGTAAGTGGGGTAGAAAATGATGATAATATAAATAAAAGTATGATATTGGAAAATGATTGTGTAAACAGGGGTAGTAATAATGAGGTTTTATGGGGAATAGAATATAATAATGATGGAATGATAGTGTGTCTTGAAGGGTTGAAGAGAGTGTGTAGAGAGAGCATAATTGTAAAAGAATTGCAGGGGTTAGATTTTTCCCTTAATGGTGTATTTGGGGGTGATATACATGTTTTTAGGAAGGACAAGAGTGCCTTCGATGTAGATTTTGGAGACAAAAGGTCTGCAAATAGTTGTCCCTGGATTTTTTGTGCACCTGATAGGTGGTGCGAGAATGAAGTTGTAGTGTCCCCTGCATATATTGGGAGAGAGAATGTGATTTGGGGTTATGATAGGAGTTATTGTGAAAGAGAGTTGTGTGATAATTGGGAGATGGAGTTATATAGAGTAAATAGAAATTATGAAGAGTTGATAGAAAGGTTAGGTGGAAAGAGAAGTGAAAATAATAGTAAGTACTTACCTTGGGTTGAAGCTGATATAGCAGCAGTGGGAGATGATGTTGATAACAATAATGACTTGATAAAATACCTGATTATAACTAATTACACTAAGGGTGACTGGACCATACCGAATGTTGACAAGTTTTATGATATAGTAATGTGGAGTAATCCTGCAGAATATTACTATGGTATAATGGACAAAATAAATTTAAATAGTTATTATATTACAAAAGATGATATAATGTACTTAATTAAAAATGAGTTATGTATACGTAAGATAAGACTATTATTTGACGATGGAGGCTAATTATTATAATTGTGTTTATGAACATTTAATTATGTGGACAGTGTTTTTCAGGATGGACTGTTTATGACTGATTTTAGTAAATGATTTAATGATTATGTGAATTGTATATTTTTGTGTATTAATGTCAGTGTATTTGTGTATTTTTGCTGTTGTGTATTTTATGTATTTTTTTTATGTAAACATGTATTGTAGAATTTTAAATAACTGAAGAAAGTTTAAATGATATTATGAGATTTAGATTCTAATGGGTAGTAAATGATTAAGCAGGTAATATATTTGGATATGGAGAGGTATTGTTGTTAAAAGGTAAGTGATGAATTTTCTAATGGTGTATTAAGTTGAAAAGTTGTAAAAGAGTTTGGGGTAATAGTGATAGAATAGAGGCATTGGAGTTAGTTAAATAGAGTTAATGGGAGTTAGTGAAAATAAGAATGTTGAGATACTGATAATATATAAAGAGATGTTAGATATTTTAGGGACACAGTGGTTAGTGATTATATGTAGAGGTGAGTAATGTGAATGGTATATATATTATATTTGTTGATGGTGACATTTTGTAATAAGGGTATTAGTGTAGGGAGTCCGCAACGAAAAGTGTTGGGACAGGAAGGGACCGTTGTGTGCCGGAAAGGGTTATCTGAAAGGGTCAGGAACCAACATAAGGGAATGAGCATAGGAAGGGAACACACATACTAGTACAAAAAATGAGCGGTGCCAGAGGATTTAAATGGGATTTGTGAAGGGGTTATTATAGAGATATTGGTGTCATAATGTGTTAATGGTTAGAAGCGATTGTTAGTAGTAAAAAAGAGGTGAGTAAGGCTAGATTGACAATGCCAAAATAAGATATAGAGAATAAGGAATAGTAGAGAGTCATCCAAACTAATGAGGAAAGGTTAGAAAAAGAAAATTCATGGTAGGAAGGTAATTGTAACGGAAAGGTAAATGATAAATTTGAAATTGTTGTATAGAATCTAATGAATGTTAAACAACTAAAAGTTAATAAAGAATTGTTGATAGTAATGATGTGATAAAGTTTTGGTACAAGTCATGTAAATGTAAATTGTTTAATGTAAGATAAACGTAACAATGTTAATGTGTAATGTCTAATGTTTTATGATGTTTTATTGTTATTAGTAACAATGGTAACAAGTGTCAAAGAATAGTAGTTTTTAAAGGTTGAAAGTCTAAATGTACAAAATGAAGTTGAGCAAAATATAGTATGATACCAGTTACAAAATAGATAAAATGATTATAAGTTGAGTAATAAAATTTGAATAATAAACTTGTCTGCCATAGTAGTTGTAGGCTGAGTTTGATAGTGATAGATAGGTGAAGGTGTTTTGGGGAATATTAAAGAATTGTTTATGTATTGTGTTATTTATAGGTATATATTGTAGCGTGACAGATGTATGCCTAATATTGAATGGCAATTGATCATTAGAATAATAAAGTTATAATATTTAAATTTGGAAGAAAGCATTAAGTTTAATATAAAAAGATTAATTCATAGCAACTGTGGAAAGAAATCATTATTATAAAGAAAATACAAGTTCAAATAAAAGGAGTTACTAGTGATGAGTCATCCAAGACCAGTCTCATAACCAAAGGTTTTCAAACTATAACCCAGGAAGGTAAAATAGTAAATAACAAAGCAGTACAGAATATGACCAAACCCACAACGAGGGAGAATAAATAGAATAGAAACCCTAAAATAAGCCAAGATCAACCACTACAGGTTGTGTATTTCTGAAATAAAGAAGAAGATGGAGAAGATCCCAAGAAACCTGATGGCATCAAGAAGAAGATGGAGAAGATACCAGTCCCAGAAGGCAGGAGAAAAGAAGACTGATGAAAGAAGAAGAAGGCAGCATCCTGAAGAAGATGTCATGCTCTTATAAAAGACACCCAAATCCCTATATCCCCAAAATAAATATCTAAAAACCAAAAGTATAACGAAATAAAAACCACATGTATATAAATTTAAGAGAGAGGAGTGTATAAAGTAAAAGTTTCCTGTGAACTAAGATGAAACAATAATATAGTACCCATGGAACAAATCTCCATTGAAAAAACGCTAACCAATTTATTATGTTGATAAGACTATACGACCATTTAGCATTAACATAATATATAAGTGCAAAGTGAACCAGTGATAGTTTTGGGTATTATAAAAAATGAACCTTGTGTTTCATTCTTGGCAATCACAAACATTGGATGCAATGAAATATGCATTTTTCAATGACTTAAAATGTATACTGTGACAATATGTTGTTCATAAGACATGAATCTGTTTAAAATAACATTTTTGTTTTACATGAAAAAAGAAAAAACAGATGTCATAGTGCTTTTTGAACGGTTAATACTATTTATTTGTTAATGACAGGGTGCAATTACCCAAAGACAATGTATAAAAGACGGTATAAAAACTGTAGAATCCTACTTATAATAATAGTTAGAAATAAGAATATAAATATAAGGTTTTTATGTATATAGTATAAGAATGTTTAAAAATGTTTTAGATATAAGGCCATTGGTTTGGGTCTGAAACAACTAACATCAGAACTATAAAAATAGTTACCACTTGTAAATAGTAGAGAGTAATTAAGATGTTAGTTAGTACAAAACCTTTTTTATAAACCATGTTTCCATGTTGGAAATGGGGATTTTGTTGCAAAATGTCTGACTTGAGGACAACCATTTATTTAAAAAAAAAAAAAATTCTTTATTTTGTTTAACTATTATTTGTATTGTAACCAATACTAATTGTTTTTGTGTAATTTGAAAACATGTTTAATTTATAATACTATATGTAAAAGTCAGAGAGGGTATCACACATCATATATTTGTTTGTAAAATATTTTGTAAGAAAAATTGTTAAAAAATCATAGGCCAAAAGAATGGAAACCAAACTTCATCAAAACAGAGAAATTACTCATTTAAAAGCAAATAAACAAAAGGGGTTTAGACAAAATAAACTTGAGATCATGCCATATAATTGCACATACCATTTAGAGAGATTCTAATAAATTATATTCAGAATTATAAATAAAAATGAAAATGACTAAACTCAGAAATTTGCACATGGGAGTCATATATTCCTGAATAATGTTTCAGAATACAACTAATTCAATTAATTACCAGAAAATAAGGGAATATGAACCTTTTAATACAATATAGGATTATTAATATTAAATATAACTGATAAAATGGCTGAATTTATATAATGACAGGAAGTAAATTTTGATGTTTTGACTTTTCAGAGTATACCAAACTGAAAGTAAAATTACTATTTTTTGGACAGAAAACACTATAAAACGGCATTATTTAATCTGAAAATAAGCTGAATGAACTGAAAGATTAATTTAAATCACATCTAGTGAATAAAATTGACAAATAACCAAAGTTTAGGCATTCATATAGTGAAAATGTAAAAGTGTACACAGGATGTGAAAAAATATTTGAACAATGTTAAGAATAATATTATATGGGCTAAGAGTTTAATTGAAACTGAAGGAAACAGTTAGTTGATTATTGGTTTTTGAACGGTTAACATAAACGAGAGTTTTGTGACGATCTAACCTATCTTACAACGTTAAAGATCAGTGGCGAACAGTACGTTACTGTAAAGTCGAGAGTGAATTATAAAATCCTTCCAGAACATATACATTGTGACAAAAACAATCAAGAAACACTAATTAACACTAAACAATACATTTCTACTCTGAAAAAACACCACAAAACACCAGAAAACTGTATAACACATTAACCAAATTAGTGTCGGAATTGGGAAAAGTGTTTTGACTTATAATTACACAGACATACTAAATACAACCCAGAATCACTACACCAGTCACTACACAACATTTAACAAGAGATTTGCAGACACAAGAACAGGAATATTGCCAGAAAATACATTATTTGGAATGCAGCAGGAACGAGCGACATTTTGATCAACTTGACGGCAGCCATCTTTCTTTTGACGATCCCAGTGCCTCCTCTTAGTTCAACTCAGCTGTTTGGTGAAAACAATTATTATATTTACAAATTATTATTCAATGTCTGTGTTTATTAATGACTATTAATTTGATTGTAACGTTATACTTTTTAAATATTAGCCCGATTTCTCTGACTTTGGTAATAACTGGCTGTTTAAAGAACCCTATATAATTTTTATATCATATACTTGTAACTTTTTTCGATATCCTGAGAATCGATACTAATCGATAAGAGTCAATATTGCTATTACTTAATAAAAAACATTAATACTTTTCAATACTTAATAGTTCTTTATTTCTTCAATAATACTAATTACCAATAATATAATTCTAATTGATAATCTACAAGGACTTTACCACCCGTAAGTGAAGATAACCTAAAAAATAAAAAGGTAAACAAGTATCGATTGGTTTACAGACAGTCTTATGAGTGGTGATAGATTATTTAAAATATACTAAAACTTTAATAAAAAATTTCAGAAGAGCATTACACTGTTTAAAACTTCACAGCCCTATATTAATTAATTGATCATAATTAATTAATTAATAAAATTAAAAAAAATTTTTTTAATTATTTTTTTTATAAACATAATTTTTTTTTTTTTTTTTTAATTTCCTTCAAAACAATAATTTTTGTTTTGAAACTTTCGGCGAAGCTGAACAGATATATTCCTTCATCAACTTTACGCTACTCGACCGGTCTTGCTACCATTGGGACTCGACCAGCTGGGAAACTTAAGGAAGTGTTTCAGGCCAGTAAGACGTCGAGAGCCACACCAAATACACACCAATTAAACACCTTACAACTTACAGATTCACACATCAAACATATTACATTACAATTTACTTATTTTATTACAAATTGGCTAGCCCAAACAGTGCGGCTTGATTACATCGGAGTCTCACATACTCCACAATAGCTTATTATATATCAACACACACTAACTAATATATTATTTATTATTATTACAAATTGGCGCCCAACGTGGGGCTTTAATTAGCGATTGCAAGGCCAATACATTCTGCCCAATCACTAGTTGGAGCTAGGCAACAGCTACAAAGCCAGAGAATTTCAAGGGAAAATGCAACGACGTGCAACATCTAAGAAACGGGCGGCGGAGGCCGAAAAAGAAATCGAAAACGATATGGACAACAAAGAGGCGACACCAGTAGAGGCGGAAGAGTCTTTGCCACCGGTGGCATCCAAACAACCTGAACCACCAGAAGAACAATCGGAGATACCCACACAGACAGGAGAGGTTAATATCCAGGAGAAACCCAAAACAATGGAAGACGTAAGGATGGAGAAAATAATGGAAATGTTCAAGACAATGGACCAGAATAGGGAGAAGGACACACAGTCTTTGAAAGAAGATATCAAATCGATGAAAGAAGAATTAAGTGGGATGAACAAGAACATGGAAGAGTTGAAGGGAGACAGCCAGTCTTTGAAAGAAGAAATCAAATCCAGCAAGGAAGAAACAAATAAGAAGTTAGAAGAATTGAAGGAAGACAACCAGTCCCTGGGTAAGAAGATTGATGAAACCAATAAGAAACTGGAAGAGGACATTAAGGAAATAAGAGAGGACAGATTAAAAAGGGAAGAATTAAGAAAGGAGAAGACCGAAGAAATAGAATATGATAGCAAACCAGAACCAGAAGAAGTACCAAATGATAAAACGCAGGAACAAGTAATGGTATTACCTGGAATTAGAATTAGCGGAAACAAGGAAGATATTAAACCTAGGAAAAGGAGAATGTATCCAAGAAGTGTAATAAAAACGAAGGAAGAGTTGGAGATGTTGAACCATGGGTTAATTGATGGCAATAACATCCCAGTTACCTATGACAAAGACATCATGAATTCCAGGAATTATAGGAGGAGAATCGAAGTAATTTCCAAAATAATTTACCACAAGACAGTAGTGTACCAATGGGAAAGGACCAGAGGTAAACAGAATACAACATGTGAACCAGATCAATTTCAGCGCAAGACTGGACAGTGGATTTCAGGAAGATGGAAATGTGATATCGTACCAGACTGTAATGATGACACAGATGAATCACCAGAATGTATTCCATTAACGTGCCATCTAGGACAGTTCCAGGGTACGGTTAGACTAAAATATATTCCTTCAGAGTGGATATGTGATGGTAAACCAGCTTATGGTGTTTCAGATAAACAAATAATAAGTGATAACCCAGATGAAGATCCTCACATATATTTGTCAGGGAACACAAAACATGGACCAGAGAAGTATTGGTGTATACAATATGATGATAGAGGGAACCAGCCCAGTAATTACGACGGCCCTAACAACCCGCCGCATAATAACCAGTTTATCGGTAATTTTAACGGCGTTAGGGATAACAACCCCTATCCATACAATAGAAACAATTTATACCAACATAATAATGTCCCATACAGTCAGAGAAATCCATATCCCAACAATAATGGTAACGGACCTTACCAACCTAACCGAAATTACTATCATGATAAATTTAGTAATAACAATAATAACAATAATAATAACCGAGTGTCGCGCCCTAGGGTAAATTTTATAAGAGCAACTGAGATGATGGACCCTGGTTGACACAGATACCACACACCATCAAGAAAAGGGACGGAGATCATGATAACCGACTACGGCGAAAAACAACGGTGAAGGAGACGGAATAAATATCATTGAAAGGAAATGATATGGAGAATAAACATAGAAACAAAACTGGGTTTTATGAATGAAGACTATTTAAGAAAATGCACATTATAAATAAAAATATGAGCAATGGAACGACATAAAGAAAATCGTACATCTTCCTGGGTATATAAAAGAAAAGAAAATTTATAAGAAAAGAAAAAGTGGAGATCAACTTACAAAAGTATAAATAATATGGGCCAGTGTAGAGTACAATATATGCCCATATGTTGTGGTAAATGATAAGCATAACAATATATATGAGTTGAAGGAAATCGTTTCAGGAAAAATCAAAGGAGTGTACAATCAAGCTTCTATGAAGAAATATTATGAAGAATGAGTTGTGAGATTTAGAATTTTTATTTTTAAAAATTCAAAAATAATGTAAGTACATCTTACAACCTAATATTTTGAAAAGAACGTTCTGGATAATTAAAAGAAGAAGAATTTTTTAATTTAATTTTTAAAAAATTTTAAAATAATGTAAGTACATCTTACAACCTAATATTTTGAGAAGAACATTCTGGAGAATTAAAAGAAGAAGAATTTTTTAATTTAATCTTGAAAAACTCCTAAAATATGTAAGAACAACTTACAACCTAATAATTTGAAGAAAAAACTTTATGGAAGAAAGCGAAAGAGAGAGAATTTTGTACTTATTAATTATATAAAAATTTAAAATTGAGTAAGTACATCTTACTACAACCTGATAATTTAGAACAAAACTTTATGGAAGAAAGAGAAAGAGAGAGAATTTTGAACTTAATATTAAAAAATTTAAAATTAAGCAAGCACAGCTTACTACCACTGAATTATGAGAAAAACATTTTGGAAGAATTAAGAAGAAAGGAATTCTGAAGTTAATATACAAAAAATTTAAAAATGAAGTAAGACCAACTTACTATAACTAAGTTTATGAGAAAACTTTATGGTAAATAATTAAGAAGAATTTGATTTTGGAAAAATACCAAAACATTCAGAAATAATAGTAAGATAACAGTACTATAAACAATTCTGAATGAAACAATTCTGGGAATAAATGAATTAAACAGAATTTGAATGTTGATAGAACGTCAGAACTTTGAAACAAGATAAGATCAACATATTACAAGGATTCATGAGAAATATTTTTCAATTAAATAAAAAGAATAGTTTGAATTTTACATTAAAACTAACCAAGTTCCAAAAAATAATTATGTGTCAATTATGATTGAATTGAGAAGAAAATAAAGTGATTAATTCAGAAAAAAGAATTAATTTTAATCCAGAATAAATGCTAGACATTCACAATAGCATTTGAAGGAGTAGAGAAGAATAACAAAAAACAGTGTAATATACAAGAGAAGAAAAAATTTGAAAGCAATGAAACTAATTACCTATGAAACGATGATGAAAACAGTTAATTAAGAGCAAAGAAGAACAACTCATACCAAACATATGGAGAAGATGATTTTGAACCAATGATAATAATAAGACCTATATGAAATGCAAAGAGAAGAAATACCACATGAAATATGATATAAATTAATTAATGTTAATGAATGCGAAGGCGGATTAATAACTTTCTAAGAGAAAGGAAAGAACCAAAATGTTTAAATAAAATGATCAATATAACAACCTGTATATCTAATGTAAAGATACAATGTTAAAAAATTAAATATAATATATTAAGACCATTCAGATAATGAATACGAAAGACTATTTATAAAGACCATGCTAATACTATGAATAACCAGAAGAAAGTATAAAGAGAATTCAGATGGAGAAGAAAGAGAGTTACATTGTAAACAGTAACCAGAATTATTAAAAGAAAGGTTTTCAACCATAATTAAATTAAATATATCAGACAAGTTAAGAGTTTTGAAAAAATATATATATGATGAGTATAATAATAATTATGAAGATTTATTAAGATAGAAAATGTGAGATAATCTGAGAGACTACGAAGTAGAGAATCCAAAGATATTTTTATTAGTCGAAAATGAGACTACTTTTTATTTATTTATTCGATGACTGACTGAAGATAATTCCAGCAGCATTATGTTTTTGAGCAGGGATGGATATGCCTCTGTACTCAATTAATAGAAGTGGTGTATGGCCAGCAGAGAAGTAGCGTACAGTGCCCCTCTGATCTGCCCCAGCCCACGTGATAGGGAATGTTAGGGAATTAATATCCCAAGGATACAACACGAAGTTGATATAGAAAGAAAATGTATTACAATTATAATATATCTCAGAAGACACTAACTATCCGAAAAGGATCAGTAGTAAGACAAGTAACCATATATATAAAATTAATAAAACTCTAATATAAAAAAGCCGATATAAAAATGGAGAAGAAAATGAATTATAAGAAATGATGAAATTATCATAAGAAATTATTTCATCCATAAACATGTCTGAAATAATTACTTCTGGAGGAGAGCAATCTGTAGCGTGACAGATGTATGCCTAATATTGAATGGCAATTGATCATTAGAATAATAAAGTTATAATATTTAAATTTGGAAGAAAGCATTAAGTTTAATATAAAAAGATTAATTCATAGCAACTGTGGAAAGAAATCATTATTATAAAGAAAATACAAGTTCAAATAAAAGGAGTTACTAGTGATGAGTCATCCAAGACCAGTCTCATAACCAAAGGTTTTCAAACTATAACCCAGGAAGGTAAAATAGTAAATAACAAAGCAGTACAGAATATGACCAAACCCACAACGAGGGAGAATAAATAGAATAGAAACCCTAAAATAAGCCAAGATCAACCACTACAGGTTGTGTATTTCTGAAATAAAGAAGAAGATGGAGAAGATCCCAAGAAACCTGATGGCATCAAGAAGAAGATGGAGAAGATACCAGTCCCAGAAGGCAGGAGAAAAGAAGACTGATGAAAGAAGAAGAAGGCAGCATCCTGAAGAAGATGTCATGCTCTTATAAAAGACACCCAAATCCCTATATCCCCAAAATAAATATCTAAAAACCAAAAGTATAACGAAATAAAAACCACATGTATATAAATTTAAGAGAGAGGAGTGTATAAAGTAAAAGTTTCCTGTGAACTAAGATGAAACAATAATATAGTACCCATGGAACAAATCTCCATTGAAAAAACGCTAACCAATTTATTATGTTGATAAGACTATACGACCATTTAGCATTAACATAATATATAAGTGCAAAGTGAACCAGTGATAGTTTTGGGTATTATAAAAAATGAACCTTGTGTTTCATTCTTGGCAATCACAAACATTGGATGCAATGAAATATGCATTTTTCAATGACTTAAAATGTATACTGTGACAATATGTTGTTCATAAGACATGAATCTGTTTAAAATAACATTTTTGTTTTACATGAAAAAAGAAAAAACAGATGTCATAGTGCTTTTTGAACGGTTAATACTATTTATTTGTTAATGACAGGGTGCAATTACCCAAAGACAATGTATAAAAGACGGTATAAAAACTGTAGAATCCTACTTATAATAATAGTTAGAAATAAGAATATAAATATAAGGTTTTTATGTATATAGTATAAGAATGTTTAAAAATGTTTTAGATATAAGGCCATTGGTTTGGGTCTGAAACAACTAACATCAGAACTATAAAAATAGTTACCACTTGTAAATAGTAGAGAGTAATTAAGATGTTAGTTAGTACAAAACCTTTTTTATAAACCATGTTTCCATGTTGGAAATGGGGATTTTGTTGCAAAATGTCTGACTTGAAGACAACCATTTATTTAAAAAAAAAAATATTCTTTATTTTGTTTAACTGTTATTTGTATTGTAACCAATACTAATTGTTTTTGTGTAATTTGAAAACATGTTTAATTTATAATACTATATGTAAAAGTCAGAGAGGGTATCACACATCATATATTTGTTTGTAAAATATTTTGTAAGAAAAATTGTTAAAAAATCATAGGCCAAAAGAATGGAAACCAAACTTCATCAAAACAGAGAAATTACTCATTTAAAAGCAAATAAACAAAAGGGGTTTAGACAAAATAAACTTGAGATCATGCCATATAATTGCACATACCATTTAGAGAGATTCTAATAAATTATATTCAGAATTATAAATAAAAATGAAAATGACTAAACTCAGAAATTTGGACATGGGAGTCATATATTCCTGAATAATGTTTCAGAATACAACTAATTCAATTAATTACCAGAAAATAAGGGAATATGAACCTTTTAATACAATATAGGATTATTAATATTAAATATAACTGATAAAATGGCTGAATTTATATAATGACAGGAAGTAAATTTTGATGTTTTGACTTTTCAGAGTATACCAAACTGAAAGTAAAATTACTATTTTTTGGACAGAAAACACTATAAAACGGCATTATTTAATCTGAAAATAAGCTGAATGAACTGAAAGATTAATTTAAATCACATCTAGTGAATAAAATTGACAAATAACCAAAGTTTAGGCATTCATATAGTGAAAATGTAAAAGTGTACACAGGATGTGAAAAAATATTTGAACAATGTTAAGAATAATATTATATGGGCTAAGAGTTTAATTGAAACTGAAGGAAACAGTTAGTTGATTATTGGTTTTTGAACGGTTAACATAAACGAGAGTTTTGTGACGATCTAACCTATCTTACAACGTTAAAGATCAGTGGCGAACAGTACGTTACTGTAAAGTCGAGAGTGAATTATAAAATCCTTCCAGAACATATACATTGTGACAAAAACAATCAAGAAACACTAATTAACACTAAACAATACATTTCTACTCTGAAAAAACACCACAAAACACCAGAAAACTGTATAACACATTAACCAAATTAGTGTCGGAATTGGGAAAAGTGTTTTGACTTATAATTACACAGACATACTAAATACAACCCAGAATCACTACACCAGTCACTACACAACATTTAACAAGAGATTTGCAGACACAAGAACAGGAATATTGCCAGAAAATACATTATTTGGAATGCAGCAGGAACGAGCGACATTTTGATCAACTTGACGGCAGCCATCTTTCTTTTGACGATCCCAGTGCCTCCTCTTAGTTCAACTCAGCTGTTTGGTGAAAACAATTATTATATTTACAAATTATTATTCAATGTCTGTGTTTATTAATAACTATTAATTTGATTGTAACGTTATACTTTTTAAAAATTAGCCCGATTTCTCTGACTTTGGTAATAACTGGCTGTTTAAAGAACCCTATATAATTTTTATATCATATACTTGTAACTTTTTTCGATATCCTGAGAATCGATACTAATCGATAAGAGTCAATATTGCTATTACTTAATAAAAAACATTAATACTTTTCAATACTTAATAGTTCTTTATTTCTTCAATAATACTAATTACCAATAATATAATTCTAATTGATAATCTACAAGGACTTTACCACCCGTAAGTGAAGATAACCTAAAAAATAAAAAGGTAAACAAGTATCGATTGGTTTACAGACAGTCTTATGAGTGGTGATAGATTATTTAAAATATACTAAAACTTTAATAAAAAATTTCAGAAGAGCATTACACTGTTTAAAACTTCACAGCCCTATATTAATTAATTGATCATAATTAATTAATTAATAAAATTAAAAAAAAAATTTTTTTTAATTATTTTTTTTATAAACATAATTTTTTTTTTTTTTTTTTAATTTCCTTCAAAACAATAATTTTTGTTTTGAAACTTTCGGCGAAGCTGAACAGATATATTCCTTCATCAACTTTACGCTACTCGACCGGTCTTGCTACCATTGGGACTCGACCAGCTGGGAAACTTAAGGAAGTGTTTCAGGCCAGTAAGACGTCGAGAGCCACACCAAATACACACCAATTAAACACCTTACAACTTACAGATTCACACATCAAACATATTACATTACAATTTACTTATTTTACTACAAATTGGCTAGCCCAAACAGTGCGGCTTGATTACATCGGAGTCTCACATACTCCACAATAGCTTATTATATATCAACACACACTAACTAATATATTATTTATTATTATTACAAATTGGCGCCCAACGTGGGGCTTTAATTAGCGATTGGAAGGCCAATACATTCTGCCCAATCACTAGTTGGAGCTAGGCAACAGCTACAAAGCCAGAGAATTTCAAGGGAAAATGCAACGACGTGCAACATCTAAGAAACGGGCGGCGGAGGCCGAAAAAGAAATCGAAAACGATATGGACAACAAAGAGGCGACACCAGTAGAGGCGGAAGAGTCGTTGCCACCGGTGGCATCCAAACAACCTGAACCACCAGAAGAACAATCGGAGATACCCACACAGACAGGAGAGGTTAATATCCAGGAGAAACCCAAAACAATGGAAGACGTAAGGATGGAGAAAATAATGGAAATGTTCAAGACAATGGACCAGAATAGGGAGAAGGACACACAGTCTTTGAAAGAAGATATCAAATCGATGAAAGAAGAATTAAGTGGGATGAACAAGAACATGGAAGAGTTGAAGGGAGACAGCCAGTCTTTGAAAGAAGAAATCAAATCCAGCAAGGAAGAAACAAATAAGAAGTTAGAAGAATTGAAGGAAGACAACCAGTCCCTGGGTAAGAAGATTGATGAAACCAATAAGAAACTGGAAGAGGACATTAAGGAAATAAGAGAGGACAGATTAAAAAGGGAAGAATTAAGAAAGGAGAAGACCGAAGAAATAGAATATGATAGCAAACCAGAACCAGAAGAAGTACCAAATGATAAAACGCAGGAACAAGTAATGGTATTACCTGGAATTAGAATTAGCGGAAACAAGGAAGATATTAAACCTAGGAAAAGGAGAATGTATCCAAGAAGTGTAATAAAAACGAAGGAAGAGTTGGAGATGTTGAACCATGGGTTAATTGATGGCAATAACATCCCAGTTACCTATGACAAAGACATCATGAATTCCAGGAATTATAGGAGGAGAATCGAAGTAATTTCCAAAATAATTTACCACAAGACAGTAGTGTACCAATGGGAAAGGACCAGAGGTAAACAGAATACAACATGTGAACCAGATCAATTTCAGCGCAAGACTGGACAGTGGATTTCAGAAAGATGGAAATGTGATATCGTACCAGACTGTAATGATGACACAGATGAATCACCAGAATGTATTCCATTAACGTGCCATCTAGGACAGTT
This sequence comes from Magicicada septendecula, assembly GCA_034769895.1. Classification (NCBI taxonomy): domain Eukaryota; kingdom Metazoa; phylum Arthropoda; class Insecta; order Hemiptera; family Cicadidae; genus Magicicada; species Magicicada septendecula. The sequence goes on from CM068375.1 coordinate 188,618,887, forward strand.
CCAGGGTACGGTTAGACTAAAATATATTCCTTCAGAGTGGATATGTGATGGTAAACCAGCTTATGGTGTTTCAGATAAACAAATAATAAGTGATAACCCAGATGAAGATCCTCACATATATTTGTCAGGGAACACAAAACATGGACCAGAGAAGTATTGGTGTATACAATATGATGATAGAGGGAACCAGCCCAGTAATTACGACGGCCCTAACAACCCGCCGCATAATAACCAGTTTATCGGTAATTTTAACGGCGTTAGGGATAACAACCCCTATCCATACAATAGAAACAATTTATACCAACATAATAATGTCCCATACAGTCAGAGAAATCCATATCCCAACAATAATGGTAACGGACCTTACCAACCTAACCGAAATTACTATCATGATAAATTTAGTAATAACAATAATAACAATAATAATAACCGAGTGTCGCGCCCTAGGGTAAATTTTATAAGAGCAACTGAGATGATGGACCCTGGTTGACACAGATACCACACACCATCAAGAAAAGGGACGGAGATCATGATAACCGACTACGGCGAAAAACAACGGTGAAGGAGACGGAATAAATATCATTGAAAGGAAATGATATGGAGAATAAACATAGAAACAAAACTGGGTTTTATGAATGAAGACTATTTAAGAAAATGCACATTATAAATAAAAATATGAGCAATGGAACGACATAAAGAAAATCGTACATCTTCCTGGGTATATAAAAGAAAAGAAAATTTATAAGAAAAGAAAAAGTGGAGATCAACTTACAAAAGTATAAATAATATGGGCCAGTGTAGAGTACAATATATGCCCATATGTTGTGGTAAATGATAAGCATAACAATACATATGAGTTGAAGGAAATCGTTTCAGGAAAAATCAAAGGAGTGTACAATCAAGCTTCTATGAAGAAATATTATGAAGAATGAGTTGTGAGATTTAGAATTTTTATTTTTAAAAATTCAAAAATAATGTAAGTACATCTTACAACCTAATATTTGAAAAGAACGTTCTGGATAATTAAAAGAAGAAGAATTTTGTAATTTAATTTTTAAAAAATTTTAAAATAATGTAAGTACATCTTACAACCTAATATTTTGAGAAGAACATTCTGGAGAATTAAAAGAAGAAGAATTTTTTAATTTAATCTTGAAAAAATTCTAAAATATGTAAGAACAACTTACAACCTAATAATTTGAAGAAAAAACTTTATGGAAGAAAGCGAAAGAGAGAGAATTTTGTACTTATTAATTATATAAAAATTTAAAATTGAGTAAGTACATCTTACTACAACCTGATAATTTAGAACAAAACTTTATGGAAGAAAGAGAAAGAGAGAGAATTTTGAACTTAATATTAAAAAATTTAAAATTAATCAAGCACAGCTTACTACCACTGAATTATGAGAAAAACATTTTGGAAGAATTAAGAAGAAAGGAATTCTGAAGTTAATATACAAAAAATTTAAAAATGAAGTAAGACCAACTTACTATAACTAAGTTTATGAGAAAACTTTATGGTAAATAATTAAGAAGAATTTGATTTTGGAAAAATACCAAAACATTCAGAAATAATAGTAAGATAACAGTACTATAAACAATTCTGAATGAAACAATTCTGGGAATAAATGAATTAAACAGAATTTGAATGTTGATAGAACGTCAGAACTTTGAAACAAGATAAGATCAACATATTACAAGGATTCATGAGAAATATTTTTCAATTAAATAAAAAGAATAGTTTGAATTTTACATTAAAACTAACCAAGTTCCAAAAAATAATTATGTGTCAATTATGATTGAATTGAGAAGAAAATAAAGTGATTAATTCAGAAAAAAGAATTAATTTTAATCCAGAATAAATGCTAGACATTCACAATAGCATTTGAAGGAGTAGAGAAGAATAACAAAAAACAGTGTAATATACAAGAGAAGAAAAAATTTGAAAGCAATGAAACTAATTACCTATGAAACGATGATGAAAACAGTTAATTAAGAGCAAAGAAGAACAACTCATACCAAACATATGGAGAAGATGATTTTGAACCAATGATAATAATAAGACCTATATGAAATGCAAAGAGAAGAAATACCACATGAAATATGATATAAATTAATTAATGTTAATGAATGCGAAGGCGGATTAATAACTTTCTAAGAGAAAGGAAAGAACCAAAATGTTTAAATAAAATGATCAATATAACAACCTGTATATCTAATGTAAAGATACAATGTTAAAAAATTAAATATAATATATTAAGACCATTCAGATAATGAATACGAAAGACTATTTATAAAGACCATGCTAATACTATGAATAACCAGAAGAAAGTATAAAGAGAATTCAGATGGAGAAGAAAGAGAGTTACATTGTAAACAGTAACCAGAATTATTAAAAGAAAGGTTTTCAACCATAATTAAATTAAATATATCAGACAAGTTAAGAGTTTTGAAAAAATATATATATGATGAGTATAATAATAATTATGAAGATTTATTAAGATAGAAAATGTGAGATAATCTGAGAGACTACGAAGTGGAGAATCCAAAGATATTTTTATTAGTCGAAAATGAGACTACTTTTTATTTATTTATTCGATGATTGACTGAAGATAATTCCAGCAGCATTATGTTTTTGAGCAGGGATGGATATGCCTCTGTACTCAATTAATAGAAGTGGTGTATGGCCAGCAGAGAAGTAGCGTACAGTGCCCCTCTGATCTGCCCCAGCCCACGTGATAGGGAATGTTAGGGAATTAATATCCCAAGGATACAACACGAAGTTGATATAGAAAGAAAATGTATTACAATTATAATATATCTCAGAAGACACTAACTATCCGAAAAGGATCAGTAGTAAGACAAGTAACCATATATATAAAATTAATAAAACTCTAATATAAAAAAGCCGATATAAAAATGGAGAAGAAAATGAATTATAAGAAATGATGAAATTATCATAAGAAATTATTTCATCCATAAACATGTCTGAAATAATTACTTCTGGAGGAGAGCAATCTGTAGCGTGACAGATGTATGCCTAATATTGAATGGCAATTGATCATTAGAATAATAAAGTTATAATATTTAAATTTGGAAGAAAGCATTAAGTTTAATATAAAAAGATTAATTCATAGCAACTGTGGAAAGAAATCATTATTATAAAGAAAATACAAGTTCAAATAAAAGGAGTTACTAGTGATGAGTCATCCAAGACCAGTCTCATAACCAAAGGTTTTCAAACTATAACCCAGGAAGGTAAAATAGTAAATAACAAAGCAGTACAGAATATGACCAAACCCACAACGAGGGAGAATAAATAGAATAGAAACCCTAAAATAAGCCAAGATCAACCACTACAGGTTGTGTATTTCTGAAATAAAGAAGAAGATGGAGAAGATCCCAAGAAACCTGATGGCATCAAGAAGAAGATGGAGAAGATACCAGTCCCAGAAGGCAGGAGAAAAGAAGACTGATGAAAGAAGAAGAAGGCAGCATCCTGAAGAAGATGTCATGCTCTTATAAAAGACACCCAAATCCCTATATCCCCAAAATAAATATCTAAAAACCAAAAGTATAACGAAATAAAAACCACATGTATATAAATTTAAGAGAGAGGAGTGTATAAAGTAAAAGTTTCCTGTGAACTAAGATGAAACAATAATATAGTACCCATGGAACAAATCTCCATTGAAAAAACGCTAACCAATTTATTATGTTGATAAGACTATACGACCATTTAGCATTAACATAATATATAAGTGCAAAGTGAACCAGTGATAGTTTTGGGTATTATAAAAAATGAACCTTGTGTTTCATTCTTGGCAATCACAAACATTGGATGCAATGAAATATGCATTTTTCAATGACTTAAAATGTATACTGTGACAATATGTTGTTCATAAGACATGAATCTGTTTAAAATAACATTTTTGTTTTACATGAAAAAAGAAAAAACAGATGTCATAGTGCTTTTTGAACGGTTAATACTATTTATTTGTTAATGACAGGGTGCAATTACCCAAAGACAATGTATAAAAGACGGTATAAAAACTGTAGAATCCTACTTATAATAATAGTTAGAAATAAGAATATAAATATAAGGTTTTTATGTATATAGTATAAGAATGTTTAAAAATGTTTTAGATATAAGGCCACTGGTTTGGGTCTGAAACAACTAACATCAGAACTATAAAAATAGTTACCACTTGTAAATAGTAGAGAGTAATTAAGATGTTAGTTAGTACAAAACCTTTTTTATAAACCATGTTTCCATGTTGGAAATGGGGATTTTGTTGCAAAATGTCTGACTTGAAGACAACCATTTATTTAAAAAAAAAAAATATTCTTTATTTTGTTTAACTATTATTTGTATTGTAACCAATACTAATTGTTTTTGTGTAATTTGAAAACATGTTTAATTTATAATACTATATGTAAAAGTCAGAGAGGGTATCACACATCATATATTTGTTTGTAAAATATTTTGTAAGAAAAATTGTTAAAAAATCATAGGCCAAAAGAATGGAAACCAAACTTCATCAAAACAGAGAAATTACTCATTTAAAAGCAAATAAACAAAAGGGGTTTAGACAAAATAAACTTGAGATCATGCCATATAATTGCACATACCATTTAGAGAGATTCTAATAAATTATATTCAGAATTATAAATAAAAATGAAAATGACTAAACTCAGAAATTTGGACATGGGAGTCATATATTCCTGAATAATGTTTCAGAATACAACTAATTCAATTAATTACCAGAAAATAAGGGAATATGAACCTTTTAATACAATATAGGATTATTAATATTAAATATAACTGATAAAATGGCTGAATTTATATAATGACAGGAAGTAAATTTTGATGTTTTGACTTTTCAGAGTATACCAAACTGAAAGTAAAATTACTATTTTTTGGACAGAAAACACTATAAAACGGCATTATTTAATCTGAAAATAAGCTGAATGAACTGAAAGATTAATTTAAATCACATCTAGTGAATAAAATTGACAAATAACCAAAGTTTAGGCATTCATATAGTGAAAATGTAAAAGTGTACACAGGATGTGAAAAAATATTTGAACAATGTTAAGAATAATATTATATGGGCTAAGAGTTTAATTGAAACTGAAGGAAACAGTTAGTTGATTATTGGTTTTTGAACGGTTAACATAAACGAGAGTTTTGTGACGATCTAACCTATCTTACAACGTTAAAGATCAGTGGCGAACAGTACGTTACTGTAAAGTCGAGAGTGAATTATAAAATCCTTCCAGAACATATACATTGTGACAAAAACAATCAAGAAACACTAATTAACACTAAACAATACATTTCTACTCTGAAAAAACACCACAAAACACCAGAAAACTGTATAACACATTAACCAAATTAGTGTCGGAATTGGGAAAAGTGTTTTGACTTATAATTACACAGACATACTAAATACAACCCAGAATCACTACACCAGTCACTACACAACATTTAACAAGAGATTTGCAGACACAAGAACAGGAATATTGCCAGAAAATACATTATTTGGAATGCAGCAGGAACGAGCGACATTTTGATCAACTTGACGGCAGCCATCTTTCTTTTGACGATCCCAGTGCCTCCTCTTAGTTCAACTCAGCTGTTTGGTGAAAACAATTATTATATTTACAAATTATTATTCAATGTCTGTGTTTATTAATAACTATTAATTTGATTGTAACGTTATACTTTTTAAAAATTAGCCCGATTTCTCTGACTTTGGTAATAACTGGCTGTTTAAAGAACCCTATATAATTTTTATATCATATACTTGTAACTTTTTTCGATATCCTGAGAATCGATACTAATCGATAAGAGTCAATATTGCTATTACTTAATAAAAAACATTAATACTTTTCAATACTTAATAGTTCTTTATTTCTTCAATAATACTAATTACCAATAATATAATTCTAATTGATAATCTACAAGGACTTTACCACCCGTAAGTGAAGATAACCTAAAAAATAAAAAGGTAAACAAGTATCGATTGGTTTACAGACAGTCTTATGAGTGGTGATAGATTATTTAAAATATACTAAAACTTTAATAAAAAATTTCAGAAGAGCATTACACTGTTTAAAACTTCACAGCCCTATATTAATTAATTGATCATAATTAATTAATTAATAAAATTAAAAAAAAAATTTTTTTAATTATTTTTTTTATAAACATAATTTTTTTTTTTTTTTTAATTTCCTTCAAAACAATAATTTTTGTTTTGAAACTTTCGGCGAAGCTGAACAGATATATTCCTTCATCAACTTTACGCTACTCGACCGGTCTTGCTACCATTGGGACTCGACCAGCTGGGAAACTTAAGGAAGTGTTTCAGGCCAGTAAGACGTCGAGAGCCACACCAAATACACACCTTACAACTTACAGATTCACACATCAAACATATTACATTACAATTTACTTATTTTACTACAAATTGGCTAGCCCAAACAGTGCGGCTTGATTACATCGGAGTCTCACATACTCCACAATAGCTTATTATATATCAACACACACTAACTAATATATTATTTATTATTATTACAAATTGGCGCCCAACGTGGGGCTTTAATTAGCGATTGGAAGGCCAATACATTCTGCCCAATCACTAGTTGGAGCTAGGCAACAGCTACAAAGCCAGAGAATTTCAAGGGAAAATGCAACGACGTGCAACATCTAAGAAACGGGCGGCGGAGGCCGAAAAAGAAATCGAAAACGATATGGACAACAAAGAGGCGACACCAGTAGAGGCGGAAGAGTCGTTGCCACCGGTGGCATCCAAACAACCTGAACCACCAGAAGAACAATCGGAGATACCCACACAGACAGGAGAGGTTAATATCCAGGAGAAACCCAAAACAATGGAAGACGTAAGGATGGAGAAAATAATGGAAATGTTCAAGACAATGGACCAGAATAGGGAGAAGGACACACAGTCTTTGAAAGAAGATATCAAATCGATGAAAGAAGAATTAAGTGGGATGAACAAGAACATGGAAGAGTTGAAGGGAGACAGCCAGTCTTTGAAAGAAGAAATCAAATCCAGCAAGGAAGAAACAAATAAGAAGTTAGAAGAATTGAAGGAAGACAACCAGTCCCTGGGTAAGAAGATTGATGAAACCAATAAGAAACTGGAAGAGGACATTAAGGAAATAAGAGAGGACAGATTAAAAAGGGAAGAATTAAGAAAGGAGAAGACCGAAGAAATAGAATATGATAGCAAACCAGAACCAGAAGAAGTACCAAATGATAAAACGCAGGAACAAGTAATGGTATTACCTGGAATTAGAATTAGCGGAAACAAGGAAGATATTAAACCTAGGAAAAGGAGAATGTATCCAAGAAGTGTAATAAAAACGAAGGAAGAGTTGGAGATGTTGAACCATGGGTTAATTGATGGCAATAACATCCCAGTTACCTATGACAAAGACATCATGAATTCCAGGAATTATAGGAGGAGAATCGAAGTAATTTCCAAAATAATTTACCACAAGACAGTAGTGTACCAATGGGAAAGGACCAGAGGTAAACAGAATACAACATGTGAACCAGATCAATTTCAGCGCAAGACTGGACAGTGGATTTCAGAAAGATGGAAATGTGATATCGTACCAGACTGTAATGATGACACAGATGAATCACCAGAATGTATTCCATTAACGTGCCATCTAGGACAGTTCCAGGGTACGGTTAGACTAAAATATATTCCTTCAGAGTGGATATGTGATGGTAAACCAGCTTATGGTGTTTCAGATAAACAAATAATAAGTGATAACCCAGATGAAGATCCTCACATATATTTGTCAAGGAACACAAAACATGGACCAGAGAAGTATTGGTGTATACAATATGATGATAGAGGGAACCAGCCCAGTAATTACGACGGCCCTAACAACCCGCCGCATAATAACCAGTTTATCGGTAATTTTAACGGCGTTAGGGATAACAACCCCTATCCATACAATAGAAACAATTTATACCAACATAATAATGTCCCATACAGTCAGAGAAATCCATATCCCAACAATAATGGTAACGGACCTTACCAACCTAACCGAAATTACTATCATGATAAATTTAGTAATAACAATAATAACAATAATAATAACCGAGTGTCGCGCCCTAGGGTAAATTTTATAAGAGCAACTGAGATGATGGACCCTGGTTGACACAGATACCACACACCATCAAGAAAAGGGACGGAGATCATGATAACCGACTACGGCGAAAAACAACGGTGAAGGAGACGGAATAAATATCATTGAAAGGAAATGATATGGAGAATAAACATAGAAACAAAACTGGGTTTTATGAATGAAGACTATTTAAGAAAATGCACATTATAAATAAAAATATGAGCAATGGAACGACATAAAGAAAATCGTACATCTTCCTGGGTATATAAAAGAAAAGAAAATTTATAAGAAAAGAAAAAGTGGAGATCAACTTACAAAAGTATAAATAATATGGGCCAGTGTAGAGTACAATATATGCCCATATGTTGTGGTAAATGATAAGCATAACAATACATATGAGTTGAAGGAAATCGTTTCAGGAAAAATCAAAGGAGTGTACAATCAAGCTTCTATGAAGAAATATTATGAAGAATGAGTTGTGAGATTTAGAATTTTTATTTTTAAAAATTCAAAAATAATGTAAGTACATCTTACAACCTAATATTTGAAAAGAACGTTCTGGATAATTAAAAGAAGAAGAATTTTGTAATTTAATTTTTAAAAAATTTTAAAATAATGTAAGTACATCTTACAACCTAATATTTTGAGAAGAACATTCTGGAGAATTAAAAGAAGAAGAATTTTTTAATTTAATCTTGAAAAAATTCTAAAATATGTAAGAACAACTTACAACCTAATAATTTGAAGAAAAAACTTTATGGAAGAAAGCGAAAGAGAGAGAATTTTGTACTTATTAATTATATAAAAATTTAAAATTGAGTAAGTACATCTTACTACAACCTGATAATTTAGAACAAAACTTTATGGAAGAAAGAGAAAGAGAGAGAATTTTGAACTTAATATTAAAAAATTTAAAATTAAGCAAGCACAGCTTACTACCACTGAATTATGAGAAAAACATTTTGGAAGAATTAAGAAGAAAGGAATTCTGAAGTTAATATACAAAAAATTTAAAAATGAAGTAAGACCAACTTACTATAACTAAGTTTATGAGAAAACTTTATGGTAAATAATTAAGAAGAATTTGATTTTGGAAAAATACCAAAACATTCAGAAATAATAGTAAGATAACAGTACTATAAACAATTCTGGGAATAAATGAATTAAACAGAATTTGAATGTTGATAGAACGTCAGAACTTTGAAACAAGATAAGATCAACATATTACAAGGATTCATGAGAAATATTTTTCAATTAAATAAAAAGAATAGTTTGAATTTTACATTAAAACTAACCAAGTTCCAAAAAATAATTATGTGTCAATTATGATTGAATTGAGAAGAAAATAAAGTGATTAATTCAGAAAAAAGAATTAATTTTAATCCAGAATAAATGCTAGACATTCACAATAGCATTTGAAGGAGTAGAGAAGAATAACAAAAAACAGTGTAATATACAAGAGAAGAAAAAATTTGAAAGCAATGAAACTAATTACCTATGAAACGATGATGAAAACAGTTAATTAAGAGCAAAGAAGAACAACTCATACCAAACATATGGAGAAGATGATTTTGAACCAATGATAATAATAAGACCTATATGAAATGCAAAGAGAAGAAATACCACATGAAATATGATATAAATTAATTAATGTTAATGAATGCGAAGGCGGATTAATAACTTTCTAAGAGAAAGGAAAGAACCAAAATGTTTAAATAAAATGATCAATATAACAACCTGTATATCTAATGTAAAGATACAATGTTAAAAAATTAAATATAATATATTAAGACCATTCAGATAATGAATACGAAAGACTATTTATAAAGACCATGCTAATACTATGAATAACCAGAAGAAAGTATAAAGAGAATTCAGATGGAGAAGAAAGAGAGTTACATTGTAAACAGTAACCAGAATTATTAAAAGAAAGGTTTTCAACCATAATTAAATTAAATATATCAGACAAGTTAAGAGTTTTGAAAAAATATATATATGATGAGTATAATAATAATTATGAAGATTTATTAAGATAGAAAATGTGAGATAATCTGAGAGACTACGAAGTGGAGAATCCAAAGATATTTTTATTAGTCGAAAATGAGACTACTTTTTATTTATTTATTCGATGATTGACTGAAGATAATTCCAGCAGCATTATGTTTTTGAGCAGGGATGGATATGCCTCTGTACTCAATTAATAGAAGTGGTGTATGGCCAGCAGAGAAGTAGCGTACAGTGCCCCTCTGATCTGCCCCAGCCCACGTGATAGGGAATGTTAGGGAATTAATATCCCAAGGATACAACACGAAGTTGATATAGAAAGAAAATGTATTACAATTATAATATATCTCAGAAGACACTAACTATCCGAAAAGGATCAGTAGTAAGACAAGTAACCATATATATAAAATTAATAAAACTCTAATATAAAAAAGCCGATATAAAAATGGAGAAGAAAATGAATTATAAGAAATGATGAAATTATCATAAGAAATTATTTCATCCATAAACATGTCTGAAATAATTACTTCTGGAGGAGAGCAATCTGTAGCGTGACAGATGTATGCCTAATATTGAATGGCAATTGATCATTAGAATAATAAAGTTATAATATTTAAATTTGGAAGAAAGCATTAAGTTTAATATAAAAAGATTAATTCATAGCAACTGTGGAAAGAAATCATTATTATAAAGAAAATACAAGTTCAAATAAAAGGAGTTACTAGTGATGAGTCATCCAAGACCAGTCTCATAACCAAAGGTTTTCAAACTATAACCCAGGAAGGTAAAATAGTAAATAACAAAGCAGTACAGAATATGACCAAACCCACAACGAGGGAGAATAAATAGAATAGAAACCCTAAAATAAGCCAAGATCAACCACTACAGGTTGTGTATTTCTGAAATAAAGAAGAAGATGGAGAAGATCCCAAGAAACCTGATGGCATCAAGAAGAAGATGGAGAAGATACCAGTCCCAGAAGGCAGGAGAAAAGAAGACTGATGAAAGAAGAAGAAGGCAGCATCCTGAAGAAGATGTCATGCTCTTATAAAAGACACCCAAATCCCTATATCCCCAAAATAAATATCTAAAAACCAAAAGTATAACGAAATAAAAACCACATGTATATAAATTTAAGAGAGAGGAGTGTATAAAGTAAAAGTTTCCTGTGAACTAAGATGAAACAATAATATAGTACCCATGGAACAAATCTCCATTGAAAAAACGCTAACCAATTTATTATGTTGATAAGACTATACGACCATTTAGCATTAACATAATATATAAGTGCAAAGTGAACCAGTGATAGTTTTGGGTATTATAAAAAATGAACCTTGTGTTTCATTCTTGGCAATCACAAACATTGGATGCAATGAAATATGCATTTTTCAATGACTTAAAATGTATACTGTGACAATATGTTGTTCATAAGACATGAATCTGTTTAAAATAACATTTTTGTTTTACATGAAAAAAGAAAAAACAGATGTCATAGTGCTTTTTGAACGGTTAATACTATTTATTTGTTAATGACAGGGTGCAATTACCCAAAGACAATGTATAAAAGACGGTATAAAAACTGTAGAATCCTACTTATAATAATAGTTAGAAATAAGAATATAAATATAAGGTTTTTATGTATATAGTATAAGAATGTTTAAAAATGTTTTAGATATAAGGCCACTGGTTTGGGTCTGAAACAACTAACATCAGAACTATAAAAATAGTTACCACTTGTAAATAGTAGAGAGTAATTAAGATGTTAGTTAGTACAAAACCTTTTTTATAAACCATGTTTCCATGTTGGAAATGGGGATTTTGTTGCAAAATGTCTGACTTGAAGACAACCATTTATTTAAAAAAAAAAAATATTCTTTATTTTGTTTAACTATTATTTGTATTGTAACCAATACTAATTGTTTTTGTGTAATTTGAAAACATGTTTAATTTATAATACTATATGTAAAAGTCAGAGAGGGTATCACACATCATATATTTGTTTGTAAAATATTTTGTAAGAAAAATTGTTAAAAAATCATAGGCCAAAAGAATGGAAACCAAACTTCATCAAAACAGAGAAATTACTCATTTAAAAGCAAATAAACAAAAGGGGTTTAGACAAAATAAACTTGAGATCATGCCATATAATTGCACATACCATTTAGAGAGATTCTAATAAATTATATTCAGAATTATAAATAAAAATGAAAATGACTAAACTCAGAAATTTGGACATGGGAGTCATATATTCCTGAATAATGTTTCAGAATACAACTAATTCAATTAATTACCAGAAAATAAGGGAATATGAACCTTTTAATACAATATAGGATTATTAATATTAAATATAACTGATAAAATGGCTGAATTTATATAATGACAGGAAGTAAATTTTGATGTTTTGACTTTTCAGAGTATACCAAACTGAAAGTAAAATTACTATTTTTTGGACAGAAAACACTATAAAACGGCATTATTTAATCTGAAAATAAGCTGAATGAACTGAAAGATTAATTTAAATCACATCTAGTGAATAAAATTGACAAATAACCAAAGTTTAGGCATTCATATAGTGAAAATGTAAAAGTGTACACAGGATGTGAAAAAATATTTGAACAATGTTAAGAATAATATTATATGGGCTAAGAGTTTAATTGAAACTGAAGGAAACAGTTAGTTGATTATTGGTTTTTGAACGGTTAACATAAACGAGAGTTTTGTGACGATCTAACCTATCTTACAACGTTAAAGATCAGTGGCGAACAGTACGTTACTGTAAAGTCGAGAGTGAATTATAAAATCCTTCCAGAACATATACATTGTGACAAAAACAATCAAGAAACACTAATTAACACTAAACAATACATTTCTACTCTGAAAAAACACCACAAAACACCAGAAAACTGTATAACACATTAACCAAATTAGTGTCGGAATTGGGAAAAGTGTTTTGACTTATAATTACACAGACATACTAAATACAACCCAGAATCACTACACCAGTCACTACACAACATTTAACAAGAGATTTGCAGACACAAGAACAGGAATATTGCCAGAAAATACATTATTTGGAATGCAGCAGGAACGAGCGACATTTTGATCAACTTGACGGCAGCCATCTTTCTTTTGACGATCCCAGTGCCTCCTCTTAGTTCAACTCAGCTGTTTGGTGAAAACAATTATTATATTTACAAATTATTATTCAATGTCTGTGTTTATTAATAACTATTAATTTGATTGTAACGTTATACTTTTTAAAAATTAGCCCGATTTCTCTGACTTTGGTAATAACTGGCTGTTTAAAGAACCCTATATAATTTTTATATCATATACTTGTAACTTTTTTCGATATCCTGAGAATCGATACTAATCGATAAGAGTCAATATTGCTATTACTTAATAAAAAACATTAATACTTTTCAATACTTAATAGTTCTTTATTTCTTCAATAATACTAATTACCAATAATATAATTCTAATTGATAATCTACAAGGACTTTACCACCCGTAAGTGAAGATAACCTAAAAAATAAAAAGGTAAACAAGTATCGATTGGTTTACAGACAGTCTTATGAGTGGTGATAGATTATTTAAAATATACTAAAACTTTAATAAAAAATTTCAGAAGAGCATTACACTGTTTAAAACTTCACAGCCCTATATTAATTAATTGATCATAATTAATTAATTAATAAAATTAAAAAAAAAATTTTTTTAATTATTTTTTTTATAAACATAATTTTTTTTTTTTTTTTAATTTCCTTCAAAACAATAATTTTTGTTTTGAAACTTTCGGCGAAGCTGAACAGATATATTCCTTCATCAACTTTACGCTACTCGACCGGTCTTGCTACCATTGGGACTCGACCAGCTGGGAAACTTAAGGAAGTGTTTCAGGCCAGTAAGACGTCGAGAGCCACACCAAATACACACCTTACAACTTACAGATTCACACATCAAACATATTACATTACAATTTACTTATTTTACTACAAATTGGCTAGCCCAAACAGTGCGGCTTGATTACATCGGAGTCTCACATACTCCACAATAGCTTATTATATATCAACACACACTAACTAATATATTATTTATTATTATTACAAATTGGCGCCCAACGTGGGGCTTTAATTAGCGATTGGAAGGCCAATACATTCTGCCCAATCACTAGTTGGAGCTAGGCAACAGCTACAAAGCCAGAGAATTTCAAGGGAAAATGCAACGACGTGCAACATCTAAGAAACGGGCGGCGGAGGCCGAAAAAGAAATCGAAAACGATATGGACAACAAAGAGGCGACACCAGTAGAGGCGGAAGAGTCGTTGCCACCGGTGGCATCCAAACAACCTGAACCACCAGAAGAACAATCGGAGATACCCACACAGACAGGAGAGGTTAATATCCAGGAGAAACCCAAAACAATGGAAGACGTAAGGATGGAGAAAATAATGGAAATGTTCAAGACAATGGACCAGAATAGGGAGAAGGACACACAGTCTTTGAAAGAAGATATCAAATCGATGAAAGAAGAATTAAGTGGGATGAACAAGAACATGGAAGAGTTGAAGGGAGACAGCCAGTCTTTGAAAGAAGAAATCAAATCCAGCAAGGAAGAAACAAATAAGAAGTTAGAAGAATTGAAGGAAGACAACCAGTCCCTGGGTAAGAAGATTGATGAAACCAATAAGAAACTGGAAGAGGACATTAAGGAAATAAGAGAGGACAGATTAAAAAGGGAAGAATTAAGAAAGGAGAAGACCGAAGAAATAGAATATGATAGCAAACCAGAACCAGAAGAAGTACCAAATGATAAAACGCAGGAACAAGTAATGGTATTACCTGGAATTAGAATTAGCGGAAACAAGGAAGATATTAAACCTAGGAAAAGGAGAATGTATCCAAGAAGTGTAATAAAAACGAAGGAAGAGTTGGAGATGTTGAACCATGGGTTAATTGATGGCAATAACATCCCAGTTACCTATGACAAAGACATCATGAATTCCAGGAATTATAGGAGGAGAATCGAAGTAATTTCCAAAATAATTTACCACAAGACAGTAGTGTACCAATGGGAAAGGACCAGAGGTAAACAGAATACAACATGTGAACCAGATCAATTTCAGCGCAAGACTGGACAGTGGATTTCAGAAAGATGGAAATGTGATATCGTACCAGACTGTAATGATGACACAGATGAATCACCAGAATGTATTCCATTAACGTGCCATCTAGGACAGTTCCAGGGTACGGTTAGACTAAAATATATTCCTTCAGAGTGGATATGTGATGGTAAACCAGCTTATGGTGTTTCAGATAAACAAATAATAAGTGATAACCCAGATGAAGATCCTCACATATATTTGTCAGGGAACACAAAACATGGACCAGAGAAGTATTGGTGTATACAATATGATGATAGAGGGAACCAGCCCAGTAATTACGACGGCCCTAACAACCCGCCGCATAATAACCAGTTTATCGGTAATTTTAACGGCGTTAGGGATAACAACCCCTATCCATACAATAGAAACAATTTATACCAACATAATAATGTCCCATACAGTCAGAGAAATCCATATCCCAACAATAATGGTAACGGACCTTACCAACCTAACCGAAATTACTATCATGATAAATTTAGTAATAACAATAATAACAATAATAATAACCGAGTGTCGCGCCCTAGGGTAAATTTTATAAGAGCAACTGAGATGATGGACCCTGGTTGACACAGATACCACACACCATCAAGAAAAGGGACGGAGATCATGATAACCGACTACGGCGAAAAACAACGGTGAAGGAGACGGAATAAATATCATTGAAAGGAAATGATATGGAGAATAAACATAGAAACAAAACTGGGTTTTATGAATGAAGACTATTTAAGAAAATGCACATTATAAATAAAAATATGAGCAATGGAACGACATAAAGAAAATCGTACATCTTCCTGGGTATATAAAAGAAAAGAAAATTTATAAGAAAAGAAAAAGTGGAGATCAACTTACAAAAGTATAAATAATATGGGCCAGTGTAGAGTACAATATATGCCCATATGTTGTGGTAAATGATAAGCATAACAATACATATGAGTTGAAGGAAATCGTTTCAGGAAAAATCAAAGGAGTGTACAATCAAGCTTCTATGAAGAAATATTATGAAGAATGAGTTGTGAGATTTAGAATTTTTATTTTTAAAAATTCAAAAATAATGTAAGTACATCTTACAACCTAATATTTGAAAAGAACGTTCTGGATAATTAAAAGAAGAAGAATTTTGTAATTTAATTTTTAAAAAATTTTAAAATAATGTAAGTACATCTTACAACCTAATATTTTGAGAAGAACATTCTGGAGAATTAAAAGAAGAAGAATTTTTTAATTTAATCTTGAAAAAATTCTAAAATATGTAAGAACAACTTACAACCTAATAATTTGAAGAAAAAACTTTATGGAAGAAAGCGAAAGAGAGAGAATTTTGTACTTATTAATTATATAAAAATTTAAAATTGAGTAAGTACATCTTACTACAACCTGATAATTTAGAACAAAACTTTATGGAAGAAAGAGAAAGAGAGAGAATTTTGAACTTAATATTAAAAAATTTAAAATTAAGCAAGCACAGCTTACTACCACTGAATTATGAGAAAAACATTTTGGAAGAATTAAGAAGAAAGGAATTCTGAAGTTAATATACAAAAAATTTAAAAATGAAGTAAGACCAACTTACTATAACTAAGTTTATGAGAAAACTTTATGGTAAATAATTAAGAAGAATTTGATTTTGGAAAAATACCAAAACATTCAGAAATAATAGTAAGATAACAGTACTATAAACAATTCTGAATGAAACAATTCTGGGAATAAATGAATTAAACAGAATTTGAATGTTGATAGAACGTCAGAACTTTGAAACAAGATAAGATCAACATATTACAAGGATTCATGAGAAATATTTTTCAATTAAATAAAAAGAATAGTTTGAATTTTACATTAAAACTAACCAAGTTCCAAAAAATAATTATGTGTCAATTATGATTGAATTGAGAAGAAAATAAAGTGATTAATTCAGAAAAAAGAATTAATTTTAATCCAGAATAAATGCTAGACATTCACAATAGCATTTGAAGGAGTAGAGAAGAATAACAAAAAACAGTGTAATATACAAGAGAAGAAAAAATTTGAAAGCAATGAAACTAATTACCTATGAAACGATGATGAAAACAGTTAATTAAGAGCAAAGAAGAACAACTCATACCAAACATATGGAGAAGATGATTTTGAACCAATGATAATAATAAGACCTATATGAAATGCAAAGAGAAGAAATACCACATGAAATATGATATAAATTAATTAATGTTAATGAATGCGAAGGCGGATTAATAACTTTCTAAGAGAAAGGAAAGAACCAAAATGTTTAAATAAAATGATCAATATAACAACCTGTATATCTAATGTAAAGATACAATGTTAAAAAATTAAATATAATATATTAAGACCATTCAGATAATGAATACGAAAGACTATTTATAAAGACCATGCTAATACTATGAATAACCAGAAGAAAGTATAAAGAGAATTCAGATGGAGAAGAAAGAGAGTTACATTGTAAACAGTAACCAGAATTATTAAAAGAAAGGTTTTCAACCATAATTAAATTAAATATATCAGACAAGTTAAGAGTTTTGAAAAAATATATATATGATGAGTATAATAATAATTATGAAGATTTATTAAGATAGAAAATGTGAGATAATCTGAGAGACTACGAAGTAGAGAATCCAAAGATATTTTTATTAGTCGAAAATGAGACTACTTTTTATTTATTTATTCGATGACTGACTGAAGATAATTCCAGCAGCATTATGTTTTTGAGCAGGGATGGATATGCCTCTGTACTCAATTAATAGAAGTGGTGTATGGCCAGCAGAGAAGTAGCGTACAGTGCCCCTCTGATCTGCCCCAGCCCACGTGATAGGGAATGTTAGGGAATTAATATCCCAAGGATACAACACGAAGTTGATATAGAAAGAAAATGTATTACAATTATAATATATCTCAGAAGACACTAACTATCCGAAAAGGATCAGTAGTAAGACAAGTAACCATATATATAAAATTAATAAAACTCTAATATAAAAAAGCCGATATAAAAATGGAGAAGAAAATGAATTATAAGAAATGATGAAATTATCATAAGAAATTATTTCATCCATAAACATGTCTGAAATAATTACTTCTGGAGGAGAGCAATCTGTAGCGTGACAGATGTATGCCTAATATTGAATGGCAATTGATCATTAGAATAATAAAGTTATAATATTTAAATTTGGAAGAAAGCATTAAGTTTAATATAAAAAGATTAATTCATAGCAACTGTGGAAAGAAATCATTATTATAAAGAAAATACAAGTTCAAATAAAAGGAGTTACTAGTGATGAGTCATCCAAGACCAGTCTCATAACCAAAGGTTTTCAAACTATAACCCAGGAAGGTAAAATAGTAAATAACAAAGCAGTACAGAATATGACCAAACCCACAACGAGGGAGAATAAATAGAATAGAAACCCTAAAATAAGCCAAGATCAACCACTACAGGTTGTGTATTTCTGAAATAAAGAAGAAGATGGAGAAGATCCCAAGAAACCTGATGGCATCAAGAAGAAGATGGAGAAGATACCAGTCCCAGAAGGCAGGAGAAAAGAAGACTGATGAAAGAAGAAGAAGGCAGCATCCTGAAGAAGATGTCATGCTCTTATAAAAGACACCCAAATCCCTATATCCCCAAAATAAATATCTAAAAACCAAAAGTATAACAAAATAAAAACCACATGTATATAAATTTAAGAGAGAGGAGTGTATAAAGTAAAAGTTTCCTGTGAACTAAGATGAAACAATAATATAGTACCCATGGAACAAATCTCCATTGAAAAAACGCTAACCAATTTATTATGTTGATAAGACTATACGACCATTTAGCATTAACATAATATATAAGTGCAAAGTGAACCAGTGATAGTTTTGGGTATTATAAAAAATGAACCTTGTGTTTCATTCTTGGCAATCACAAACATTGGATGCAATGAAATATGCATTTTTCAATGACTTAAAATGTATACTGTGACAATATGTTGTTCATAAGACATGAATCTGTTTAAAATAACATTTTTGTTTTACATGAAAAAAGAAAAAACAGATGTCATAGTGCTTTTTGAACGGTTAATACTATTTATTTGTTAATGACAGGGTGCAATTACCCAAAGACAATGTATAAAAGACGGTATAAAAACTGTAGAATCCTACTTATAATAATAGTTAAAAATAAGAATATAAATATAAGGTTTTTATGTATATAGTATAAGAATGTTTAAAAATGTTTTAGATATAAGGCCATTGGTTTGGGTCTGAAACAACTAACATCAGAACTATAAAAATAGTTACCACTTGTAAATAGTAGAGAGTAATTAAGATGTTAGTTAGTACAAAACCTTTTTTATAAACCATGTTTCCATGTTGGAAATGGGGATTTTGTTGCAAAATGTCTGACTTGAAGACAACCATTTATTTAAAAAAAAAAATATTCTTTATTTTGTTTAACTATTATTTGTATTGTAACCAATACTAATTGTTTTTGTGTAATTTGAAAACATGTTTAATTTATAATACTATATGTAAAAGTCAGAGAGGGTATCACACATCATATATTTGTTTGTAAAATATTTTGTAAGAAAAATTGTTAAAAAATCATAGGCCAAAAGAATGGAAACCAAACTTCATCAAAACAGAGAAATTACTCATTTAAAAGCAAATAAACAAAAGGGGTTTAGACAAAATAAACTTGAGATCATGCCATATAATTGCACATACCATTTAGAGAGATTCTAATAAATTATATTCAGAATTATAAATAAAAATGAAAATGACTAAACTCAGAAATTTGGACATGGGAGTCATATATTCCTGAATAATGTTTCAGAATACAACTAATTCAATTAATTACCAGAAAATAAGGGAATATGAACCTTTTAATACAATATAGGATTATTAATATTAAATATAACTGATAAAATGGCTGAATTTATGTAATGACAGGAAGTAAATTTTGATGTTTTGACTTTTCAGAGTATACCAAACTGAAAGTAAAATTACTATTTTTTGGACAGAAAACACTATAAAACGGCATTATTTAATCTGAAAATAAGCTGAATGAACTGAAAGATTAATTTAAATCACATCTAGTGAATAAAATTGACAAATAACCAAAGTTTAGGCATTCATATAGTGAAAATGTAAAAGTGTACACAGGATGTGAAAAAATATTTGAACAATGTTAAGAATAATATTATATGGGCTAAGAGTTTAATTGAAACTGAAGGAAACAGTTAGTTGATTATTGGTTTTTGAACGGTTAACATAAACGAGAGTTTTGTGACGATCTAACCTATCTTACAACGTTAAAGATCAGTGGCGAACAGTACGTTACTGTAAAGTCGAGAGTGAATTATAAAATCCTTCCAGAACATATACATTGTGACAAAAACAATCAAGAAACACTAATTAACACTAAACAATACATTTCTACTCTGAAAAAACACCACAAAACACCAGAAAACTGTATAACACATTAACCAAATTAGTGTCGGAATTGGGAAAAGTGTTTTGACTTATAATTACACAGATATACTAAATACAACCCAGAATCACTACACCAGTCACTACACAACATTTAACAAGAGATTTGCAGACACAAGAACAGGAATATTGCCAGAAAATACATTATTTGGAATGCAGCAGGAACGAGCGACATTTTGATCAACTTGACGGCAGCCATCTTTCTTTTGACGATCCCAGTGCCTCCTCTTAGTTCAACTCAGCTGTTTGGTGAAAACAATTATTATATTTACAAATTATTATTCAATGTCTGTGTTTATTAATAACTATTAATTTGATTGTAACGTTATACTTTTTAAAAATTAGCCCGATTTCTCTGACTTTGGTAATAACTGGCTGTTTAAAGAACCCTATATAATTTTTATATCATATACTTGTAACTTTTTTCGATATCCTGAGAATCGATACTAATCGATAAGAGTCAATATTGCTATTACTTAATAAAAAACATTAATACTTTTCAATACTTAATAGTTCTTTATTTCTTCAATAATACTAATTACCAATAATATAATTCTAATTGATAATCTACAAGGACTTTACCACCCGTAAGTGAAGATAACCTAAAAAATAAAAAGGTAAACAAGTATCGATTGGTTTACAGACAGTCTTATGAGTGGTGATAGATTATTTAAAATATACTAAAACTTTAATAAAAAATTTCAGAAGAGCATTACACTGTTTAAAACTTCACAGCCCTATATTAATTAATTGATCATAATTAATTAATTAATAAAATTAAAAAAAAATTTTTTTTTAATTATTTTTTTTATAAACATAATTTTTTTTTTTTTTTTTAATTTCCTTCAAAACAATAATTTTTGTTTTGAAACTTTTGGCGAAGCTGAACAGATATATTCCTTCATCAACTTTACGCTACTCGACCGGTCTTGCTACCATTGGGACTCGACCAGCTGGGAAACTTAAGGAAGTGTTTCAGGCCAGTAAGACGTCGAGAGCCACACCAAATACACACCAATTAAACACCTTACAACTTACAGATTCACACATCAAACATATTACATTACAATTTACTTATTTTACTACAAATTGGCTAGCCCAAACAGTGCGGCTTGATTACATCGGAGTCTCACATACTCCACAATAGCTTATTATATATCAACACACACTAACTAATATATTATTTATTATTATTACAAATTGGCGCCCAACGTGGGGCTTTAATTAGCGATTGGAAGGCCAATACATTCTGCCCAATCACTAGTTGGAGCTAGGCAACAGCTACAAAGCCAGAGAATTTCAAGGGAAAATGCAACGACGTGCAACATCTAAGAAACGGGCGGCGGAGGCCGAAAAAGAAATCGAAAACGATATGGACAACAAAGAGGCGACACCAGTAGAGGCGGAAGAGTCGTTGCCACCGGTGGCATCCAAACAACCTGAACCACCAGAAGAACAATCGGAGATACCCACACAGACAGGAGAGGTTAATATCCAGGAGAAACCCAAAACAATGGAAGACGTAAGGATGGAGAAAATAATGGAAATGTTCAAGACAATGGACCAGAATAGGGAGAAGGACACACAGTCTTTGAAAGAAGATATCAAATCGATGAAAGAAGAATTAAGTGGGATGAACAAGAACATGGAAGAGTTGAAGGGAGACAGCCAGTCTTTGAAAGAAGAAATCAAATCCAGCAAGGAAGAAACAAATAAGAAGTTAGAAGAATTGAAGGAAGACAACCAGTCCCTGGGTAAGAAGATTGATGAAACCAATAAGAAACTGGAAGAGGACATTAAGGAAATAAGAGAGGACAGATTAAAAAGGGAAGAATTAAGAAAGGAGAAGACCGAAGAAATAGAATATGATAGCAAACCAGAACCAGAAGAAGTACCAAATGATAAAACGCAGGAACAAGTAATGGTATTACCTGGAATTAGAATTAGCGGAAACAAGGAAGATATTAAACCTAGGAAAAGGAGAATGTATCCAAGAAGTGTAATAAAAACGAAGGAAGAGTTGGAGATGTTGAACCATGGGTTAATTGATGGCAATAACATCCCAGTTACCTATGACAAAGACATCATGAATTCCAGGAATTATAGGAGGAGAATCGAAGTAATTTCCAAAATAATTTACCACAAGACAGTAGTGTACCAATGGGAAAGGACCAGAGGTAAACAGAATACAACATGTGAACCAGATCAATTTCAGCGCAAGACTGGACAGTGGATTTCAGAAAGATGGAAATGTGATATCGTACCAGACTGTAATGATGACACAGATGAATCACCAGAATGTATTCCATTAACGTGCCATCTAGGACAGTTCCAGGGTACGGTTAGACTAAAATATATTCCTTCAGAGTGGATATGTGATGGTAAACCAGCTTATGGTGTTTCAGATAAACAAATAATAAGTGATAACCCAGATGAAGATCCTCACATATATTTGTCAGGGAACACAAAACATGGACCAGAGAAGTATTGGTGTATACAATATGATGATAGAGGGAACCAGCCCAGTAATTACAACGGCCCTAACAACCCGCCGCATAATAACCAGTTTATCGGTAATTTTAACGGCGTTAGGGATAACAACCCCTATCCATACAATAGAAACAATTTATACCAACATAATAATGTCCCATACAGTCAGAGAAATCCATATCCCAACAATAATGGTAACGGACCTTACCAACCTAACCGAAATTACTATCATGATAAATTTAGTAATAACAATAATAACAATAATAATAACCGAGTGTCGCGCCCTAGGGTAAATTTTATAAGAGCAACTGAGATGATGGACCCTGGTTGACACAGATACCACACACCATCAAGAAAAGGGACGGAGATCATGATAACCGACTACGGCGAAAAACAACGGTGAAGGAGACGGAATAAATATCATTGAAAGGAAATGATATGGAGAATAAACATAGAAACAAAACTGGGTTTTATGAATGAAGACTATTTAAGAAAATGCACATTATAAATAAAAATATGAGCAATGGAACGACATAAAGAAAATCGTACATCTTCCTGGGTATATAAAAGAAAAGAAAATTTATAAGAAAAGAAAAAGTGGAGATCAACTTACAAAAGTATAAATAATATGGGCCAGTGTAGAGTACAATATATGCCCATATGTTGTGGTAAATGATAAGCATAACAATACATATGAGTTGAAGGAAATCGTTTCAGGAAAAATCAAAGGAGTGTACAATCAAGCTTCTATGAAGAAATATTATGAAGAATGAGTTGTGAGATTTAGAATTTTTATTTTTAAAAATTCAAAAATAATGTAAGTACATCTTACAACCTAATATTTTGAAAAGAACGTTCTGGATAATTAAAAGAAGAAGAATTTTTTAATTTAATTTTTAAAAAATTTTAAAATAATGTAAGTACATCTTACAACCTAATATTTTGAGAAGAACATTCTGGAGAATTAAAAGAAGAAGAATTTTTTAATTTAATCTTGAAAAACTCCTAAAATATGTAAGAACAACTTACAACCTAATAATTTGAAGAAAAAACTTTATGGAAGAAAGCGAAAGAGAGAGAATTTTGTACTTATTAATTATATAAAAATTTAAAATTGAGTAAGTACATCTTACTACAACCTGATAATTTAGAACAAAACTTTATGGAAGAAAGAGAAAGAGAGAGAATTTTGAACTTAATATTAAAAAATTTAAAATTAAGCAAGCACAGCTTACTACCACTGAATTATGAGAAAAACATTTTGGAAGAATTAAGAAGAAAGGAATTCTGAAGTTAATATACAAAAAATTTAAAAATGAAGTAAGACCAACTTACTATAACTAAGTTTATGAGAAAACTTTATGGTAAATAATTAAGAAGAATTTGATTTTGGAAAAATACCAAAACATTCAGAAATAATAGTAAGATAACAGTACTATAAACAATTCTGGGAATAAATGAATTAAACAGAATTTGAATGTTGATAGAACGTCAGAACTTTGAAACAAGATAAGATCAACATATTACAAGGATTCATGAGAAATATTTTTCAATTAAATAAAAAGAATAGTTTGAATTTTACATTAAAACTAACCAAGTTCCAAAAAATAATTATGTGTCAATTATGATTGAATTGAGAAGAAAATAAAGTGATTAATTCAGAAAAAAGAATTAATTTTAATCCAGAATAAATGCTAGACATTCACAATAGCATTTGAAGGAGTAGAGAAGAATAACAAAAAACAGTGTAATATACAAGAGAAGAAAAAATTTGAAAGCAATGAAACTAATTACCTATGAAACGATGATGAAAACAGTTAATTAAGAGCAAAGAAGAACAACTCATACCAAACATATGGAGAAGATGATTTTGAACCAATGATAATAATAAGACCTATATGAAATGCAAAGAGAAGAAATACCACATGAAATATGATATAAATTAATTAATGTTAATGAATGCGAAGGCGGATTAATAACTTTCTAAGAGAAAGGAAAGAACCAAAATGTTTAAATAAAATGATCAATATAACAACCTGTATATCTAATGTAAAGATACAATGTTAAAAAATTAAATATAATATATTAAGACCATTCAGATAATGAATACGAAAGACTATTTATAAAGACCATGCTAATACTATGAATAACCAGAAGAAAGTATAAAGAGAATTCAGATGGAGAAGAAAGAGAGTTACATTGTAAACAGTAACCAGAATTATTAAAAGAAAGGTTTTCAACCATAATTAAATTAAATATATCAGACAAGTTAAGAGTTTTGAAAAAATATATATATGATGAGTATAATAATAATTATGAAGATTTATTAAGATAGAAAATGTGAGATAATCTGAGAGACTACGAAGTGGAGAATCCAAAGATATTTTTATTAGTCGAAAATGAGACTACTTTTTATTTATTTATTCGATGACTGACTGAAGATAATTCCAGCAGCATTATGTTTTTGAGCAGGGATGGATATGCCTCTGTACTCAATTAATAGAAGTGGTGTATGGCCAGCAGAGAAGTAGCGTACAGTGCCCCTCTGATCTGCCCCAGCCCACGTGATAGGGAATGTTAGGGAATTAATATCCCAAGGATACAACACGAAGTTGATATAGAAAGAAAATGTATTACAATTATAATATATCTCAGAAGACACTAACTATCCGAAAAGGATCAGTAGTAAGACAAGTAACCATATATATAAAATTAATAAAACTCTAATATAAAAAAGCCGATATAAAAATGGAGAAGAAAATGAATTATAAGAAATGATGAAATTATCATAAGAAATTATTTCATCCATAAACATGTCTGAAATAATTACTTCTGGAGGAGAGCAATCTGTAGCGTGACAGATGTATGCCTAATATTGAATGGCAATTGAT
Source organism: Magicicada septendecula (assembly GCA_034769895.1). Classification (NCBI taxonomy): domain Eukaryota; kingdom Metazoa; phylum Arthropoda; class Insecta; order Hemiptera; family Cicadidae; genus Magicicada; species Magicicada septendecula. The sequence goes on from CM068375.1 coordinate 188,645,085, forward strand.
CATTAGAATAATAAAGTTATAATATTTAAATTTGGAAGAAAGCATTAAGTTTAATATAAAAAGATTAATTCATAGCAACTGTGGAAAGAAATCATTATTATAAAGAAAATACAAGTTCAAATAAAAGGAGTTACTAGTGATGAGTCATCCAAGACCAGTCTCATAACCAAAGGTTTTCAAACTATAACCCAGGAAGGTAAAATAGTAAATAACAAAGCAGTACAGAATATGACCAAACCCACAACGAGGGAGAACAAATAGAATAGAAACCCTAAAATAAGCCAAGATCAACCAATACAGGTTGTGTATTTCTGAAATAAAGAAGAAGATGGAGAAGATCCCAAGAAACCTGATGGCATCAAGAAGAAGATGGAGAAGATACCAGTCCCAGAAGGCAGGAGAAAAGAAGACTGATGAAAGAAGAAGAAGGCAGCATCCTGAAGAAGATGTCATGCTCTTATAAAAGACACCCAAATCCCTATATCCCCAAAATAAATATCTAAAAACCAAAAGTATAACGAAATAAAAACCACATGTATATAAATTTAAGAGAGAGGAGTGTATAAAGTAAAAGTTTCCTGTGAACTAAGATGAAACAATAATATAGTACCCATGGAACAAATCTCCATTGAAAAAACGCTAACCAATTTATTATGTTGATAAGACTATACGACCATTTAGCATTAACATAATATATAAGTGCAAAGTGAACCAGTGATAGTTTTGGGTATTATAAAAAATGAACCTTGTGTTTCATTCTTGGCAATCACAAACATTGGATGCAATGAAATATGCATTTTTCAATGACTTAAAATGTATACTGTGACAATATGTTGTTCATAAGACATGAATCTGTTTAAAATAACATTTTTGTTTTACATGAAAAAAGAAAAAACAGATGTCATAGTGCTTTTTGAACGGTTAATACTATTTATTTGTTAATGACAGGGTGCAATTACCCAAAGACAATGTATAAAAGACGGTATAAAAACTGTAGAATCCTACTTATAATAATAGTTAGAAATAAGAATATAAATATAAGGTTTTTATGTATATAGTATAAGAATGTTTAAAAATGTTTTAGATATAAGGCCATTGGTTTGGGTCTGAAACAACTAACATCAGAACTATAAAAATAGTTACCACTTGTAAATAGTAGAGAGTAATTAAGATGTTAGTTAGTACAAAACCTTTTTTATAAACCATGTTTCCATGTTGGAAATGGGGATTTTGTTGCAAAATGTCTGACTTGAAGACAACCATTTATTTAAAAAAAAAAATATTCTTTATTTTGTTTAACTATTATTTGTATTGTAACCAATACTAATTGTTTTTGTGTAATTTGAAAACATGTTTAATTTATAATACTATATGTAAAAGTCAGAGAGGGTATCACACATCATATATTTGTTTGTAAAATATTTTGTAAGAAAAATTGTTAAAAAATCATAGGCCAAAAGAATGGAAACCAAACTTCATCAAAACAGAGAAATTACTCATTTAAAAGCAAATAAACAAAAGGGGTTTAGACAAAATAAACTTGAGATCATGCCATATAATTGCACATACCATTTAGAGAGATTCTAATAAATTATATTCAGAATTATAAATAAAAATGAAAATGACTAAACTCAGAAATTTGGACATGGGAGTCATATATTCCTGAATAATGTTTCAGAATACAACTAATTCAATTAATTACCAGAAAATAAGGGAATATGAACCTTTTAATACAATATAGGATTATTAATATTAAATATAACTGATAAAATGGCTGAATTTATGTAATGGCAGGAAGTAAATTTTGATGTTTTGACTTTTCAGAGTATACCAAACTGAAAGTAAAATTACTATTTTTTGGACAGAAAACACTATAAAACGGCATTATTTAATCTGAAAATAAGCTGAATGAACTGAAAGATTAATTTAAATCACATCTAGTGAATAAAATTGACAAATAACCAAAGTTTAGGCATTCATATAGTGAAAATGTAAAAGTGTACACAGGATGTGAAAAAATATTTGAACAATGTTAAGAATAATATTATATGGGCTAAGAGTTTAATTGAAACTGAAGGAAACAGTTAGTTGATTATTGGTTTTTGAACGGTTAACATAAACGAGAGTTTTGTGACGATCTAACCTATCTTACAACGTTAAAGATCAGTGGCGAACAGTACGTTACTGTAAAGTCGAGAGTGAATTATAAAATCCTTCCAGAACATATACATTGTGACAAAAACAATCAAGAAACACTAATTAACACTAAACAATACATTTCTACTCTGAAAAAACACCACAAAACACCAGAAAACTGTATAACACATTAACCAAATTAGTGTCGGAATTGGGAAAAGTGTTTTGACTTATAATTACACAGATATACTAAATACAACCCAGAATCACTACACCAGTCACTACACAACATTTAACAAGAGATTTGCAGACACAAGAACAGGAATATTGCCAGAAAATACATTATTTGGAATGCAGCAGGAACGAGCGACATTTTGATCAACTTGACGGCAGCCATCTTTCTTTTGACGATCCCAGTGCCTCCTCTTAGTTCAACTCAGCTGTTTGGTGAAAACAATTATTATATTTACAAATTATTATTCAATGTCTGTGTTTATTAATAACTATTAATTTGATTGTAACGTTATACTTTTTAAAAATTAGCCCGATTTCTCTGACTTTGGTAATAACTGGCTGTTTAAAGAACCCTATATAATTTTTATATCATATACTTGTAACTTTTTTCGATATCCTGAGAATCGATACTAATCGATAAGAGTCAATATTGCTATTACTTAATAAAAAACATTAATACTTTTCAATACTTAATAGTTCTTTATTTCTTCAATAATACTAATTACCAATAATATAATTCTAATTGATAATCTACAAGGACTTTACCACCCGTAAGTGAAGATAACCTAAAAAATAAAAAGGTAAACAAGTATCGATTGGTTTACAGACAGTCTTATGAGTGGTGATAGATTATTTAAAATATACTAAAACTTTAATAAAAAATTTCAGAAGAGCATTACACTGTTTAAAACTTCACAGCCCTATATTAATTAATTGATCATAATTAATAAATTAATAAAATTAAAAAAAAATTTTTTTTAATTATTTTTTTTATAAACATAATTTTTTTTTTTTTTTTTAATTTCCTTCAAAACAATAATTTTTGTTTTGAAACTTTCGGCGAAGCTGAACAGATATATTCCTTCATCAACTTTACGCTACTCGACCGGTCTTGCTACCATTGGGACTCGACCAGCTGGGAAACTTAAGGAAGTGTTTCAGGCCAGTAAGACGTCGAGAGCCACACCAAATACACACCAATTAAACACCTTACAACTTACAGATTCACACATCAAACATATTACATTACAATTTACTTATTTTACTACAAATTGGCTAGCCCAAACAGTGCGGCTTGATTACATCGGAGTCTCACATACTCCACAATAGCTTATTATATATCAACACACACTAACTAATATATTATTTATTATTATTACAAATTGGCGCCCAACGTGGGGCTTTAATTAGCGATTGGAAGGCCAATACATTCTGCCCAATCACTAGTTGGAGCTAGGCAACAGCTACAAAGCCAGAGAATTTCAAGGGAAAATGCAACGACGTGCAACATCTAAGAAACGGGCGGCGGAGGCCGAAAAAGAAATCGAAAACGATATGGACAACAAAGAGGCGACACCAGTAGAGGCGGAAGAGTCGTTGCCACGGTGGCATCCAAACAACCTGAACCACCAGAAGAACAATCGGAGATACCCACACAGACAGGAGAGGTAATATCCAGGAGAAACCCAAAACAATGGAAGACGTAAGGATGGAGAAAATAATGGAAATGTTCAAGACAATGGACCAGAATAGGGAGAAGGACACACAGTCTTTGAAAGAAGATATCAAATCGATGAAAGAAGAATTAAGTGGATGAACAAGAACATGGAAGAGTTGAAGGGAGACAGCCAGTCTTTGAAAGAAGAAATCAAATCCAGCAAGGAAGAAACAAATAAGAAGTTAGAAGAATTGAAGGAAGACAACCAGTCCCTGGGTAAGAAGATTGATGAAACCAATAAGAAACTGGAAGAGGACATTAAGGAAATAAGAGAGGACAGATTAAAAAGGGAAGAATTAAGAAAGGAGAAGACCGAAGAAATAGAATATGATAGCAAACCAGAACCAGAAGAAGTACCAAATGATAAAACGCAGGAACAAGTAATGGTATTACCTGGAATTAGAATTAGCGGAAACAAGGAAGATATTAAACCTAGGAAAAGGAGAATGTATCCAAGAAGTGTAATAAAAACGAAGGAAGAGTTGGAGATGTTGAACCATGGGTTAATTGATGGCAATAACATCCCAGTTACCTATGACAAAGACATCATGAATTCCAGGAATTATAGGAGGAGAATCGAAGTAATTTCCAAAATAATTACCACAAGACAGTAGTGTACCAATGGGAAAGGACCAGAGGTAAACAGAATACAACATGTGAACCAGATCAATTTCAGCGCAAGACTGGACAGTGGATTTCAGAAAGATGGAAATGTGATATCGTACCAGACTGTAATGATGACACAGATGAATCACCAGAATGTATTCCATTAACGTGCCATCTAGGACAGTTCCAGGGTACGGTTAGACTAAAATATATTCCTTCAGAGTGGATATGTGATGGTAAACCAGCTTATGGTGTTTCAGATAAACAAATAATAAGTGATAACCCAGATGAAGATCCTCACATATATTTGTCAGGGAACACAAAACATGGACCAGAGAAGTATTGGTGTATACAATATGATGATAGAGGGAACCAGCCCAGTAATTACAACGGCCCTAACACCCGCCGCATAATAACCAGTTTATCGGTAATTTTAACGGCGTTAGGGATAACAACCCCTATCCATACAATAGAAACAATTTATACCAACATAATAATGTCCCATACAGTCAGAGAAATCCATATCCCAACAATAATGGTAACGGACCTTACCAACCTACCGAAATTACTATCATGATAAATTTAGTAATAACAATAATAACAATAATAATAACCGAGTGTCGCGCCCTAGGGTAAATTTTATAAGAGCAACTGAGATGATGGACCCTGGTTGACACAGATACCACACACCATCAAGAAAAGGGACGGAGATCATGATAACCGACTACGGCGAAAAACAACGGTGAAGGAGACGGAATAAATATCATTGAAAGGAAATGATATGGAGAATAAACATAGAAACAAAACTGGGTTTTATGAATGAAGACTATTTAAGAAAATGCACATTATAAATAAAAATATGAGCAATGGAACGACATAAAGAAAATCGTACATCTTCCTGGGTATATAAAAGAAAAGAAAATTTATAAGAAAGAAAAAGTGGAGATCAACTTACAAAAGTATAAATAATATGGGCCAGTGTAGAGTACAATATATGCCCATATGTTGTGGTAAATGATAAGCATAACAATACATATGAGTTGAAGGAAATCGTTTCAGGAAAAATCAAAGGAGTGTACAATCAAGCTTCTATGAAGAAATATTATGAAGAATGAGTTGTGAGATTTAGAATTTTTATTTTTAAAAATTCAAAAATAATGTAAGTACATCTTACAACCTAATATTTTGAAAAGAACGTTCTGGATAATTAAAAGAAGAAGAATTTTTTAATTTAATTTTTAAAAAATTTTAAAATAATGTAAGTACATCTTACAACCTAATATTTTGAGAAGAACATTCTGGAGAATTAAAAGAAGAAGAATTTTTTAATTTAATCTTGAAAAACTCCTAAAATATGTAAGAACAACTTACAACCTAATAATTTGAAGAAAAAACTTTATGGAAGAAAGCGAAAGAGAGAGAATTTTGTACTTATTAATTATATAAAAATTTAAAATTGAGTAAGTACATCTTACTACAACCTGATAATTTAGAACAAAACTTTATGGAAGAAAGAGAAAGAGAGAGAATTTTGACTTAATATTAAAAAATTTAAATTAAGCAAGCACAGCTTACTACCACTGAATTATGAGAAAAACATTTTGGAAGAATTAAGAAGAAAGGAATTCTGAAGTTAATATACAAAAAATTTAAAAATGAAGTAAGACCAACTTACTATAACTAAGTTTATGAGAAAACTTTATGGTAAATAATTAAGAAGAATTTGATTTTGGAAAAATACCAAAACATTCAGAAATAATAGTAAGATAACAGTACTATAAACAATTCTGGGAATAAATGAATTAAACAGAATTTGAATGTTGATAGAACGTCAGAACTTTGAAACAAGATAAGATCAACATATTACAAGGATTCATGAGAAATATTTTTCAATTAAATAAAAAGAATAGTTTGAATTTTACATTAAAACTAACCAAGTTCCAAAAAAATAATTATGTGTCAATTATGATTGAATTGAGAAGAAAATAAAGTGATTAATTCAGAAAAAAGAATTAATTTTAATCAGAATAAATGCTAGACATTCACAATAGCATTTGAAGGAGTAGAGAAGAATAACAAAAAACAGTGTAATATACAAGAGAAGAAAAAATTTGAAAGCAATGAAACTAATTACCTATGAAACGATGATGAAAACAGTTAATTAAGAGCAAAGAAGAACAACTCATACCAAACATATGGAGAAGATGATTTTGAACCAATGATAATAATAAGACCTATATGAAATGCAAAGAGAAGAAATACCACATGAAATATGATATAAATTAATTAATGTTAATGAATGCGAAGGCGGATTAATAACTTTCTAAGAGAAAGGAAAGAACCAAAATGTTTAAATAAAATGATCAATATAACAACCTGTATATCTAATGTAAAGATACAATGTTAAAAAATTAAATATAATATATTAAGACCATTCAGATAATGAATACGAAAGACTATTTATAAAGACCATGCTAATACTATGAATAACCAGAAGAAAGTATAAAGAGAATTCAGATGGAGAAGAAAGAGAGTTACATTGTAAACAGTAACCAGAATTATTAAAAGAAAGGTTTTCAACCATAATTAAATTAAATATATCAGACAAGTTAAGAGTTTTGAAAAAATATTATATGATGAGTATAATAATAATTATGAAGATTTATTAAGATAGAAAATGTGAGATAATCTGAGAGACTACGAAGTGGAGAATCCAAAGATATTTTTATTAGTCGAAAATGAGACTACTTTTTATTTATTTATTCGATGACTGACTGAAGATAATTCCAGCAGCATTATGTTTTTGAGCAGGGATGGATATGCCTCTGTACTCAATTAATAGAAGTGTGTATGGCCAGCAGAGAAGTAGCGTACAGTGCCCCTCTGATCTGCCCAGCCCACGTGATAGGGAATGTTAGGGAATTAATATCCCAAGGATACAACACGAAGTTGATATAGAAAGAAAATGTATTACAATTATAATATATCTCAGAAGACACTAACTATCCGAAAAGGATCAGTAGTAAGACAAGTAACCATATATATAAAATTAATAAAACTCTAATATAAAAAAGCCGATATAAAAATGGAGAAGAAAATGAATTATAAGAAATGATGAAATTATCATAAGAAATTATTTCATCCATAAACATGTCTGAAATAATTACTTCTGGAGGAGAGCAATCTGTAGCGTGACAGATGTATGCCTAATATTGAATGGCAATTGATCATTAGAATAATAAAGTTATAATATTTAAATTTGGAAGAAAGCATTAAGTTTAATATAAAAAGATTAATTCATAGCAACTGTGGAAAGAAATCATTATTATAAAGAAAATACAAGTTCAAATAAAAGGAGTTACTAGTGATGAGTCATCCAAGACCAGTCTCATAACCAAAGGTTTTCAAACTATAACCCAGGAAGGTAAAATAGTAAATAACAAAGCAGTACAGAATATGACCAAACCCACAACGAGGGAGAACAAATAGAATAGAAACCCTAAAATAAGCCAAGATCAACCAATACAGGTTGTGTATTTCTGAAATAAAGAAGAAGATGGAGAAGATCCCAAGAAACCTGATGGCATCAAGAAGAAGATGGAGAAGATACCAGTCCCAGAAGGCAGGAGAAAAGAAGACTGATGAAGAAGAAGAAGGCAGCATCCTGAAGAAGATGTCATGCTCTTATAAAAGACACCCAAATCCCTATATCCCCAAAATAAATATCTAAAAACCAAAAGTATAACGAAATAAAAACCACATGTATATAAATTTAAGAGAGAGGAGTGTATAAAGTAAAAGTTTCCTGTGAACTAAGATGAAACAATAATATAGTACCCATGGAACAAATCTCCATTGAAAAAACGCTAACCAATTTATTATGTTGATAAGACTATACGACCATTTAGCATTAACATAATATATAAGTGCAAAGTGAACCAGTGATAGTTTTGGGTATTATAAAAAATGAACCTTGTGTTTCATTCTTGGCAATCACAAACATTGGATGCAATGAAATATGCATTTTTCAATGACTTAAAATGTATACTGTGACAATATGTTGTTCATAAGACAGAATCTGTTTAAAATAACATTTTTGTTTTACATGAAAAAAGAAAAAACAGATGTCATAGTGCTTTTTGAACGTTAATACTATTTATTTGTAATGACAGGGTGCAATTACCCAAAGACAATGTATAAAAGACGGTATAAAAACTGTAGAATCCTACTTATAATAATAGTTAGAAATAAGAATATAAATATAAGGTTTTTATGTATATAGTATAAGAATGTTTAAAAATGTTTTAGATATAAGGCCAT